>JAVTVJ010000297.1:1222500-1267500 GCA_034509425.1 Eopsaltria australis
ATGTGTGGACAAAGAGGAACAGGGACCCATTCAATGAGAACAAGACAAACGTGAAGGGAAGAAGGGGACAGCAATAACCACGGTACCTGCAGAAGGGAAAATAAAACCGTATTGAGGAGATCAAAGATGGATCTGAATGATGTAGTGATAATTTAAGCATTCAAGGAGTGATTAGAAAAGGGAGGTGGCATGGATGATAATTATCTAATGAGGAAGGAAGGACTAACAATGACAAATGAGGACTTGGTGAAACACAAGTCTGGAGCGTCAGCCTGGAGCTGTGTCAGGGCCACCCAAAGCCACCCAACAGCCCTGGCCACCAGCCCCCTCCCTGGGCCACAGCTTTCCAGCCTGGCAGGAGCCAAATGTGCCCAGAAATCTCTGTGACACCTTTGGCTGGTCGTTCTGGTGGTCCCATCCTGAGTCTGGGAGCCCAAGATGGTAAGCAGGCTGTGAGCAGAGTGGGAACGGGGTGGAAAGCAGGATGAAAGAGTTGTTAGAAAGAAGGAACAGGGAAAAAGAGGAATCATTTGATGGAATGAGAAAAGTAAAAAGACACTGGTTAAGATAAATGTGTTGGAGATCAGCAGAGAGTGATCCAGATGTCAGCAGTGAAGGTGAAGGACCAGATCAAAGAAGACTTGGAAGCCTAGAGCAGAAAAGAAAGAAGGGAGGAAAATAAACGGAGGCCAATAATTAACTAAGTATAAAGAAATAATACCTGTTAAGTATAAAGAAATAACACCTGTTAAGTATAAAAGAATGCAGGAAGCCAAGGTGAGGATGCAGCAGAGCATGGAACATGAGAGGGGACACAGGGCAGCAGCAAAGATGAGAGGGTGGCAAGGGGTGACAGAAAACCAGCAGAAAATTCATCTGCTTCCTGAAAGAGAAAAGCAGACAATCTGAAATTCTGATACTGCAATTACCAGAGCCTTAGATAAGTCTAAAAGAGAGATCAAGACAATATTTTTCTCCATCGGGACTCCCTCATTAATAATAGAAGTAGGATTTCTTTTTAAGCATGACGTTTGTCACCTTTCCTTCTGCTCACACGGGCAGGGGGTGCCAAGGCACGGGGTGTACTGGGAGCATCTCGTGTTCTTCCACACCCTTGGGAAAAGCACACTGAGCTCTGAGCTCTCCTCATGTCCAAAGAGAGGTGATATCCTGCTTGGCTGGGGTACAAAATGCTCTTGCCTCTGTCAAATCCCCTTTTCCCAGTGAAGCCAGGGCTGAGCAGCACCAACACTCTGGCAGAAGTTGGCTAAGGAGTTTGCAACGATGCTGGGACAGCTCCTCTGGTGACCATGGGGAAGGAGGGGAGTGGCACAGCCTCTCCAAAACCCTGTTGCTTCCCAGGGCTGGGCAAACCAGGAAGGTTCCTGGCAGGGTGTGCAAACTGAGCAAAAAAAAGAAAAATCTGACCAGGGCTCATGGGAGAACTTTGGTATCTCCCACTCCTGCACGAACACCCTTCACAGCCTCCATGGATTTCTGGGACATCATAGGAATCAGCTGTCAATTTCCCTTCTGCAAATAATATGAAAATCTCTGTAGGCACAGAGGAGAGAGGAGGAAGTGTTCTTATAAACACCAGGAACACTAGAGCTGTGAAGAAATGTGCACATGTTTTTATTGTAAACAAAGTGATCATTAGCCACAGCATTAATAGCAATCCACCACTCTGGAGCTGATTTCAGAGCTGACAAAAAGCCAGATTTCTAATTAATGTCAGAGTATTTCCAGTCTCTCCACACTCCTGATGCTCCAGGAGCATCAAAACCAGGACAGAAATGGACCTTTCATTTGTCCCACCATGCGCCTCTTGGATCACTCATCACTTACAAAATATATCCCATATTATAGCTTTGGGTATGACCTCCACAAGGTGTTTAAAATCAGCCCTCTCGGCATATCAAGCTGGTCTTTGCCAGAACAAGCTGCTGGTTTTGTGAGGCATTTTCCATGGAAATGAGCTCTGGAGAAGGAAGCTGTGGGAGTCTGTCAAGCACGCAGTAAACTCAGGTGTGAAGCGTGGCATTTCCTGATGCACATCCTTAATTACAACAACAGAACAGAGAGTGTGGAGGAGGAACTTTTACAGCGCATTAAAGGAAGGAGTGATAGGTGGTGCAGCTGTCTGGATTTCCTTGGAAATACGAAGCAATATCATTTATTAATTATGCTGAGGTAACTGGGAAAAAAATTAAATATAGAAGTACCTGAAACCAGTAATTGGCTGGAAAGTCATCCCCCCCTCCCCATCCCTTACTCTGCTGCTGTAGAAATTACCAACAAAATATATTCCACTTCATTTCCCATGACACTAAACACTTGGAATATGGTTCCACATCTTAATATTATTGAAAGATGAAGTGACATTATGAAAAAACCTAACGCAGAGCTCCTCTCTTCCTGAGCAGGCAGCACCAGCTCTGTCTCCTGGAATGTAAACACTCCTTTCTTCAGCACCTGGGATTGTGGAGGACCTGCTGCAAGAAGCTGATCTCAAAATCGTTTTTCCCCTCATACTTCTGTCCCATGATTGACTTGCAAAAATAAGGAATCAGCAGATTGGTTTTCAGCCTCCAAGATGAGCTGCAGGACTTCAGTGTGGTAGGCAAACATTTATGAAAATACGACAGAACCGTGTAAACCTGTTCTGTCATCAAACAATGTTGAATAATTTAGGGATAACACTCACCACCTGCAGAGGAAGAGCATGTACATGACAGAAATGTCCAGAAAGTTGTCCATGGATATGTGGAAAGCAAGAAGGAATGGGGCAGCTCCTCTCCTAAATCACCTGGAAATCCCCACCCTGGTGCTCCATGGAGAGGTGCCTCCATCAGCCTCACAAAGAGCTGGGTGAGCTCCCAGGCTGGGCACTGGTGGTTCGTTCACCACAGACTGATCACTAAACTGGTATGGAAATTCCCACTGAGGAAGGAGAACAGTGACCAGACAAATTGTGTTGTTCTCCAGCAAAAATTGGTTTGATGGATCAAAGTCGCAGAGCAATTGCCACTGCTAAGTTCTGATTTATTTTAAATAGACTATTTCAGTTATTAGGGCAAAATACCTCTCTAGCTGGAAATGTAAGACCCACATCAATTAAAATGGAGCATTGTAGGTCTGCAACATCCAGGATTTAATTGTCAAAAGAGAGTAAATTCTAGGTTAAATCTATTATTCCAGCCTTTTAATCCTGTGGGATAAAGGTAGTTGACAGATTATATATCCAGCCCCACTCAAGAGGAACAGTAGAGCTGACCAACAATAGAGTGGGAGTATTAAAGAATAATTTCCACTTTTTTCAAGACATTTATTTCTGTTTTACAAGGCATAACCAGTTTATTTTGATGGCTCCCAGACCCACTAATTTTTCTTGGAATCACGCAAAATGATTCCTCAAGAACCACCATGCCAGGCAGTGTGGGAAACACACTCCAGAGTGGTTGTTAAAGATAAATTCCTTGGAAGTTTGACTTGGCATTCTTCAACTACTACTCTAATTATTCTTCTATTACTTAGGCAGTGAGCCAAAGGTTTCCTGGGTGCAGAGGAAGTTAATAGGGGAGATGAAGCAAGATTGTGAGGCCATGTCAGCATATGTTCATTAAAACCCGATTTCTTCAGCATTAAACTCGCTCCTGGCACCAGCAACGTCCTACTCTGCCTGTGTATTTAATGATAAAAAAGAAGAATAATTATTTACAATATTTCCTGACCCAGTTTCTTTGGTTGTTTGTTCAGAACTGTCCCTGTTCCTTAAAAAAACCTGAGGAATTCATTGGGAAATCTCCAGTAAAGATGGTGCTGTCTCCTGTTCGTTGCTAGAAGGAAATTAAGGAGTTTCCAAAAGCTTCCCAGTAATCCCCACTGCTTTCCAGCGTTCAGCACTGGATATATATAATTACATATGAAAAAATTACATGTGAAGAAAGTTATTTGAGTTGCAAAGCCAAGTGCTTGAAAGTTAAGAAATGGCATTTTTACCGTTGCCTGTGCAATCCTGGCTCTTCCCACTTTTGTATCCAACTTCTAATATTAAAAGAGAGGGAATGGGAAAATATTACGTGGTTATGTAGTTAAAGATTGGATCGTAATGCACGTGCTCCTGGGAGCAGAAATGGGGCTGCAGACATGTGTAACTGTAAATCTGGCATTCCTGAGCATCCAGATCCTGCCTATCCAAACCAAATCACTTCCTTTTAACATATTTTTATGTAATTTCCTGGTTTGTTTCATTTCTGTGGGAATATTTATAAAGCAAATCGTCTTATGCAGAGCTGTTTAAAATAATATTGATTTCTTGCGTCCAGCTCTCTTTTTTTCTCTGTCTTCCATGCTTGTTCATCTTCTTTTCCTGGGAAAATATGGGAATATTCCCTCTGTGGAGACATCTTGGGGTGTTAGGGGATGTTGGGAGAAGATGCAGGGATAAAGGTGCTGTTGGGCCCCAGGGTCAGGGTCAAGATTCTTCGGAATTCCACTAAAACTCACCTGTGCCCTAGGAGCCAGGGGAGGGAAACTCCAGAAAAAAAACCCAAAGGGGATCCTAAAAACCAGTTTATAACTCAGTTAAAGCTGAAAGAAATTCTGTGGGACCAGAAAAGGTCCTTCTCTCCCTGCCAAATTTCAAGTCAGATTTCGTGCAGCTGTTGGAGCTCATCCCAAAAAACTCCAGTCTTGGGAATGTCCTCCAGCACAGAGGTCTGGGTGGCCAAGGGGTTCCTGCTGAGACACCATGAGAAGCTCTCCTCTGAATTTTTGGAGTCTGAGGAGTTTGCTGTTGGTGGTAGAGGAAGAAGAAAGTAATCTCTGAATTTTCAGCCCCTCAAGGTTCATCCCCAGCCAATCCCATTGGAATGGGATGGGGCATCAAAGGATGGAATGAAGGAAAAATCTATTGTAGATGTTGGAAATTGATCTGAATCCTTCCTGGGCAAACTGCTTATTTAATATGTTCATCTGAATTAATTTCACAGTCAAGGAAAATGAGAATTTTTTAAAAATAAATGTTTATTAATTCAAGTTATGGGCAAAATAAATCCACTCTTTTCCTCCCCCTCCACCCCAAACTCAGTAAAGAGAGAACCTGAGCTGTGTTCAGCATTAAAGGTAAAAATCTATATATTTTTATTTCTTTTTCTTAAAAAAGTGGGCTTAACAAAATCATGATTTCATGGATCACCAATAAACAAGTTTTTAAAAAATTTTCCCTTTTAAAATTATGAAGGAAGAAAAAATACCAAGGTAGCCAAATCCCCAGGATGTCTTACAGCATATTAGCTATAGATCCAACCTCAAAGAATTTTTATTAACCTCTCACTGCTTCCAAATTCAGAAGAATTCCCCCAAATCAGAGCTCAACATCCCACATCAGAAGCTGCCAAAGATCTCAACACGACTGAGGACCACAGACGGTGTTTCTGCTCTCCTCCAGCGTGGCTTGGAGCTGTGTCCTCACCCCAGGGGGAGGCACAGCCATTTGTATGTCTGGCATTTTTTAGTGCACAATGTGGATATTTAGAGGCAAAACCTTGGATTCCACAATCCCTGCTTCAATCTGCAGGGATCTGGAGCAGAGGGTTTGGCCCTCAACTGAGTTTGGCAGGGAGCTGCTCTCCAGCACGAGAATCTGATGCCTTTTTGGGCTTACCCAAAAACAGGGGCCAGACAAAACTAAAGAAATAAAAAAAAAGTTGTATTTATTGAAGGGCTTTCAGGCACATTTCAGGCAGATGAAGCCCCCCAGGGGCTACACCCAAAAATGAATGGTGGGTCACAGGTTTTCGCACTTTTATAGGTTTGGTCCATTTCCTTATTGGGGGTTAATCTTCCAATTACATCTTCAGGTAATGAAGTCATTTACCCCAAATTTGCTCCCCCCATCTCACTTTTGTTTCCATCTCTCAGGGCCTGAGACATTCAGGTGTCCTTGATTCCCAGGCATGGAGGGGAATTGTTGTGTCTGACCACAGTGGGAGAGCAGCAGCTCACACTGTACATGGAGTTTAGAGCTGTACACTGAAGAATTGTAGGATTACAAATGTATGGAAAGCGTAAAAGCTAAAATCTAAGGCATCAAATCTGCTTTTTCCAGCCAGCCCTGAGCATCTCCCACCTCCAGAACCCTTCCTCCTGAGCTGTGAATGGCCTTTCCACACAATACTGGCAACCTGTCTTGAGCACTATTCCTTCTGTTTTACCCTGTTTGTTTTCCCACGGATCACCCAGCTTTAAACCGCAGAGAAGCAGAAGCCAGAGGGGTTTTGGGAGTGGTGGGAACCAGAAGATCAGGAGTGCTCGTGCCCAACCTCTGCAGCCCTCCTGGCTGGGGTGGGTGCTACAGGCTGAGCATCCTTGCTGGGGGATCTGGCTCTGATTGGGGTCTGGCCAAGAACTTTGAAACAAGGACATGCAGGGCTCAGCACTGGGGCTGGGAATGTTCAACCCCTCTGTTGATGATGTGGGCAGTGGGATCAAGGGACCTTTGGCAAATTTGCTCATGACCCCGAGGACAAGGCTGGAGAATTGGGGTGATGAAAAATCCTTCATGAGCCAGCAGTGAGTGCTCCCAGCCCAGAACCCAATGGAGTTCTGGGCTGCAGCCAAAACACTGTGGGGAGCAGGGGAGGGAGGTGTAGGGACACGATACGGAGAAATGGGTACTAATTGTAAGAGGGGACATTTAGTTTGGATATTTGGAAGAATTCCTTCCCTGTAGGGTGGGGAGGCCCTGGCACAGGGTGCCCAGATTTGCTGTGGCTGCCCCTGGATCCCTGGCAGTGCCCAAGGCCAGGCTGGACATTGAGGCTTGGAGCATCCTGGGACTGTGGAAGGTGCCCCTGTTCATGGCAGGGGGTGGGATGAGATGATCTTTAGTGTCCCTTAACATTGTGTGAACATCTCTGGAGGTCAATACAAATGTACCCACAAATCAGAAACCTCCAAGGAGGGAAAGCTGCATCCTATTAACTAAAGCTGTTGTAGAAACCACACACCGTGTGCAAGTGGTTAAACTGTGGCTCACCAGAGCCTGGCTCTGAGCTGGTTTTGCTGGCAGAAAAAGAACCTCAGCCATCCCTAATTGTGAAGCAAAGGGATGGGGAAGGGCTTCAGAGTCACCTGTGTCACCCTGACCCACAAAAAGCTTGAACCCCACCAACATTTACTGCTTCACCTCCAAACCCATCTGCCAACACCAGCTCCTAAAACACCTGCTCTGAAACCTCTGCTCATTGCAATTAAATATTTAGATAAAGCTTCATTTATGAAAATTAGATTTTAGACGTGAATTAGGACTGCCTTAATTATTACACTAAAACATGGAAATGATAGTATATTATTAGAAACATATTTTTCTTGCAAAACTGTGTTTGCGATCGCGCCAGGAAAAAAAAAGTTATGAAATAGACTTTTTATAGTAGGTGTTAATTCTGAATAATTAGGATTAGGCACTGGGGATTTGCAACCCAAATAAAAATTACCTAATTAACCCTTATATTGGCCCTAACAGAGAAGCCAAATAGTTCAGCAATAAAAAAAAAAAAAAAAAAAAAAAGAAAAAAGCTCTTCACATATATAAATGGAAGTCTAATAATCTAAAATGAAATGGGATTTAAAGATACCTCTTGGAAAATATTTACAAACCTGACCAGAGCCATCCAGACAGCTGGGATTTGGATTTGCCGTGATGTGATCGACATGATCCAGGCATTTTAGGATCACATCCCAATTAGGAAAAGTGAAATCATCTCAGGTCCTTTTCTTGACACTTTCTTAATGCTGATCCTGCCTTCTCTAATTTCTTTTCATAATGATTATGAGTCTTATTTGGGCTTTTTGGGTTTTTTATTGTCTAGATTTTATCAAGTATCCCACGGCATGTCCGGAAAGTGATGTATTCATAGGAATAAGAGCTGGCAGTCCCTTGGGGAATATTCCAGGGAGGGGGGACACACAATGGTAGGGACTGGAACATCCTCAGCTTGGGCATCACCCTTGGAGCTGTGTTGGATTCATGGCCAAGAGCCAAGACATCCATCTCTCCCTTTAAAGGTCCTCTGAAAGCAACCCTGACCAACAGCACCCCAAAGGGAGGGGGGAAAGTCAGGATTTCATGGCCTCAGACAGAAAATAATCCTCTTCCTCACTCAAGGGCAAGAGGAGAACCATAGAATGTCCTGATTTGGAAGGGACCCACAAGGATTGAGTTCAACTCCTGTGCCTAAACAGGACACCCCAAAAATCCCACCCTACGCCAAAAAATCCTGGAGCTCTGGCAGCCTTGGTACAGCTCCTGTGGACTCACATAAGCACCAAAGCACAGGAGAGGATCTCCAGCTCATTTCTCTGCCCGAGGTCTAACAGTCAATGCATAAATCCAAGGCAAAATCCACTCAGCTCCAGTTCCACATGTTTTAAAACTTCTTCTATTTTCATTTCCTAGACAGACTTGGCAAAGTGCAGGAATACGAGCTACACTTGAGCTGAAACAAGACCTGGCCAAACTTTGAGGTTGCCAGGGTTTGAGATGCGTGCAAAATCGAATCAGGTCCCTCTAGGTACGATCATTTTTATGAGTTAAGAAAACACAGAGGCATCAGTCCAACTTTTCCCACCAGCAGGTGAAACGTGCCAAATGTCCCAGTTTGCTGCAAAAATGTGGCACCAGACTCACTCCATACGTGCCAATTCTCCTCTCCCAGTGCATGGGGAAGGATATGGATGTTACCTAAATTACCAGGAGGAGAACAGCACGATGCTATTGACAATCACAGGACCCCAGGGAATCTGGAGTTGTGTCAGGGGGGTTTAGGTTGGATACAAGGGAAGGTTCTACCCCCAGAGGGTGCTGGGCACTGCCCAGGCTCCCCAGGGAATGGGCACGGCCCCACAGAGCTCCAGGAGGGTTTGGACAATGCTCCCAGGAATGAACAGGGTGGGATTTTGGGGTATCTGTGCAGGGACAGGGTCTGGACTGGATGATCCCTGTGGGTCCCTCCCAGCTCGGGACATTCTGTGATTCCATCAAAGAGGATTGTGCCTGATGGCTGACTCCTGAAAAATGCTGGCACAAGCGAGAGGAAGATTTATGTCCAAAGAGCTTCATCAGGCCAATATTCAGCCAACATTAATTACCACCCTTATTAAGAACGAGCTGAAACATTGGTGAGTGTTTGTAGACACATGCAAACTACATGAAATTGGGACAGTCAGGGAGAAAAGCACAAAGCTTTCTAATAACCTTTTTAGGCTCCAGTCATTCAAATAACCATGGTCAACAGTTTAAATAACCTCAAATATACCTTGGTTTAGCTCAGAGAAATACACAGTGCAATATACTGTATTTATACCTCGTGCCTTGTGAGTGCTCTCCCTCCCAATTGGAGCAAGGCTTTGCATGTCCCAAATCCCTTGGGATGCCCCTACAGCATCCACTGCTCTCCCAGGCCCCATTCCCAGCACTCCAGCCCTACCATGGGACCACTGCCAGGCTGTTACCCACAGACCACGCTCTGCCTCCCAGGAAAAGTGGGATTTTGCTCAAGGTTTATAGATTCAATCAAACCTCCTTCAACAATTCCCATGGAAGAACTTGATATACATGAAGCTGAAGCCTTAATTTTTTTAAGTTTGCTTTTCCCCTGCCGTACAGATTAAATACATAATTTGATTTCATCTCATTCAATTTTAAAACGATTAATCTTATCAAAACCCACACGAGTGGTCCCAGCTCGGTCCAGCTGGACAGGTGCATCTCAATTCCAAGGCAAACCCTCATCCTTGACCTGGATTTTGTCTCCATGCACCAGAAGCACTGAGTCCCATGCCCAAAAAACTGTCTCCAGTTGAAAAGAGAAGCAAAATCCAAACTCCCAAGAGCCCCACAGTGCCCAAAAAGAAAAGCAGGGCTCCATTTTCCTCTGCTGGCACGTTGCCTCCTGCAACGTAGGCCGGATTTCCTTCTTTTAAAATCTGGGAACAATATAAATGGGAGATAACTTGCAATCCTTAATGCTTTCCATCCTCTTTGCAAAATCTTTTTATAATGCTCAAATAGTTGGCTTCCAGTGATGATCTTATAATGATCCTAGGGAGTACTGAGAAACTGCGAGTAAATTCAAGTCAAATACATTTTAGAAAATTAATACAATATCACAGACCTTCTATTGAATAATTTTCATTACAGGATATAATTCTCTTACTGGGGAAGAGCAATAACATGGTGATTGTTGATGTTGCCAGTGCTTTTTTTTTTGTATTTTTTTTTTAAATCTGCAATACTTAGGCAGTAAATTGTGCTGTTATAGTTGCTGGGCAACCATAACTTCTGCATACTCACCTCCCATGGCTTTGTAGCAGCAACAATCTTCTCATAACAAGGGGATGGGTATCTTTTTTTTTTTGCAATCAAGATTCTCCTTGATATGCAAATGTATGCAACATTTAATGTATTATGTATGGATAAAAATTAAAATAATTATTCCATTTGAGTAACGAGCCTTAAGTGTTGATTCCGGATTTCGAGCGGCAGGAATGGACCTGCTGAAAATTTGATACCAATAAACAGAGGGAATCCACTGGCATAGAGTAAAACAATTATATTCTCCTTGGAACACCTGCTATTTCCATATCTCGGCTGTGAGACACAAAACAGGAGCAGGGAGAATGTTCTGGGTTTGTGGGTTTGAGTTTTGGAGAAGAGCAAGTGGCCATTAAAGACAAAAGGAAAATAAATAAATGAAAAAAACCTAAGAGAAATGGATTCAAAGTAAATTCAGCACCTGCAGAGCAGGACAAAATCATGTTAATCTTCTCTAGAGAAACTTGATTTTCCTTGGTAGATCTCTGGGACTCAGTGCAGGTGACCACTTCAGTATTTAATCTCAATTCAAGGATTTAGAGTCTGAGAGAATTTTGGGCATCCCTAAAGCAAGAGACAGGGGGACCTGGGTTCTAGACCTACATTAAAAGAAAATCATTATTAATAATTGTTTTTTTTCTTATGGATTTTTATTTCTTATGGATTTTCTCTTTGGACTGAAGATTTTGGAAAAGCATTTTTCATTATTTGCAATGTTTTGGTGGGTTTGGGGTTATTTGTCTTCAGAATGGTCCTATACTCATCATACATTTATTTTTATCCTCATCCTATGCACAAAAAGAATAAAAAACTAAATAAGGAAGTTATTAGATCATGCTGCAGGAATATCAGTGGACCAAAATGATTCTCTTCCTAATTGTTTTAATTAGGCAAAAGCAAAATTATCTACATTTCTGTTTTAATTGCTAGAAGGAAAAAATTAATTTGATATTGTACTCTGAATTTGGAGGAATCTGTGATGGTGCAACACCTCTGAGTGATTTTAATTATTTAATGTAACAAGTTTGTTTGCTTTCAAGAAGAATAGAATTTAACTTTTCACACCAGCACCAAGTTTGGGTCCAGCTGTAATTTCACTTTCTCTGTTGTTTCAGATTTGCCCTCCATAAACACAACTGAGTTTCTCCTTTTTGGTACCTGGGATTTAATGGCAAATTCATGTGGCACCACAGAAGGGGAAACTGCTCTGGGCATCAAAGAGGGAATTTTCCCTGTTTCATTTCTGCCTAATCAGGGCATCCTTCAGCTTCTGGAAAGCTTTGTAGGTACTTGAACATCGTGTCTCTTTATTGAGATACAAATACCCCAAACGGAGCCTCCTGCTCTGGGACACTGTTGTTGAGTGCCAAGACCCCTCCATCTGAACAGCACAATCCATGGTGCTCTGCTTGGGTTTGGATCAAACCAAGAACTGCACTTTTCTACCACCCTGAGGCCACCACATCAACATTATCTGCCAAGCAGCACGACTATAAATAGAAAAATAAAGAAATCCGCCCTGGAATCTTTAGAGAAATGACTTTTTTGAGCAGCAGAAAGGAAGCTCCCAGTGCCAGCAGCCTCCTGGTCCTCCACCAGGATATTGCTGGGCATCTTTCCCAGTCACCTGCACGAAACCCTCCCTCGCCCAGCCCTCACCACTTCCCAGGGCTGAAAGCGTTTAAAACCAGCTTTAACTCAGATGTGCCATCAGAAGTGGCAGTGCAGGGAGGCTGCCACATCCCTGCAACACACTCAACATCTCCCCAAGGACCTCGTGGTCCGGGTTCCAAACATAATTAGGAGAAATTTCAAACACTGCTTTGGATTACGTACACAGTAACACGCGGTACTGACATAACCATAGAGGATGTTTCTTCCAGTCTTTAATCATCAAGTCATATTTTGTCTTCTTTACATATAGGTCATTTCTTTGACAGAATAAATTATGATGAGCCTCTTAGTTTAAATGTAAAATTTAGCAGAACTATAGTGTCACTGCTCCCTGTGTTCTTCCCTTCAGTGTTTCTCTTTCATTAAAACTGCCTTTGAAATCTTTTACCCTCTCCTCTGTCTGAAGCCCGGGGAGGACACTGTAATTTCTGTCTGTGCTAAAGGAAAATGTGGAGGCTCAGGCTTCTGCATCACTTTTTTTTCCCCCTCTTTTTTTTTTTTTTAGGATACCAAGATCACAGTGATGCTGGTCTGCAACAGGCAGGGAGCAGCCAGCCAGAATATGGGATGTGCTGGGAGATTTTCCATGCAAACTGGGCCTTTTCTTAGAGCACAGTTCTTCCCTTAATATCCAAGGAACGACACCAAACAGAAACAACTCTTTTTGTTCAGGCGCAAATCTTTGTCTTCCCCAAAATTTTAGATGCCACATATGGATGTGCATATATTAAATATTTACTCTGAACAGAGACAACTTATGAAATTCAACAGGCTGGGCCCTTTTGAACATCATAAACTTTGCTGGCCAGGCTGATGTGTTCATGCATAATTTTCACCGCCTCCAGAAACCCTTTTTCTGCTCGATTCTCTTTGCTGCTCTGAAGTGTTTGGAAAGTGCACAGCAGCTCCCTGCACATCCCCAAAGGTGCCAGGCACCCTCCCCACGGTGTAAAAACTCTGATTCCTCAGGGCATGCCAGAGCTGTGCCCACATCCCAGCCGGGATCGCGCCGGGAATCAAACACTCGCCCAAATTGGGGCAGCACTTGGCTCTGGTTGCCACACCACACTCCACCCAAACTACCAGGCAGAAACTCTTCCCCACAGGGTTTTCACAAGGCCCTGGGTGCACATCAACAGCCACAGAATCATGGAATCATGGAATGGTTTGGCTTGGAAGGGGCCTTAAAACTCATCCAGTTCCAACCCCTGCCATGGGCAGGGTCACCTCCCACTGTCCCAGGGTGCTTCAAGCCCTGTCCAAGCTGACCTTGATTTGTTAAAGATGACACCATCACCTAAGAAAAATAATTAGAAAAGGGAATAAAAAAATTAAAAATAAATCACAAATGACCAAATACTACATTGCTAGAAACAGCTCCATCCACTCCTGTGGTTCTACTTTGAGACACACCAAGCCTGGATGAGAAGGGAAATAATAAAAAGTGTTAGACTTTCCAAGGCACTTTTTCCCTGGGCTGAAACCTCTTATTACCCAGCCAGCAAGATTGTTTAAGTGCTGACCAGTTTGCAAGCTCAATCTCTATAAATATGAGTGCAAAAAGCAAAGAGGAGCTTGGCCATAACTGTTAGGATCTGCAGTCCGACAGAAAACTAAAATTGCATCAACATATTATAAATATGAGGATTTAAAACCTTCTGGAGAGGGTGAGGTTATAATGCTGTTGGACCAATACTATAAAACATGAAAGATTTCATCTTGCTGCCATAATTCTGCTACTCTGACGCCGGATTTTCTTAAAAATATGCATCTGCATTGCAATATTTAGAGATGCTCATGATTCTTCTTGATGTATTCGCCCCCCAAATCAGAGGATTTCCTTTGGACAGGGGCTGATTTTCAGCTGGGAAAGCTAAAAATGGTTGCTACTTTGGAGCAAGGACCCCTGTGGTCCTCCACTTGGCAGGACAATAGAGTATCCATGGGAAAACTGGGCCATAAATTTGAGCAGTCCGTGGAAAGTGAGAAATGTGATTCTAAGTCCTAATTCCACTGCTCCTCAGAGCCAGAACAGCATCACAGGATGGGAAACTGGGTTGGGGGATAGAGAACTGCAGATCCACAGCTCCCTCACACCTCCCTTTCAGCCTTTCTGCTTGTCTCCAAATCCCAGAAATCCCCTCTCCAAGTAGGATTCCCAATAAACACAGGGCATGCAGGCCTGGGGGTCTGAGCTATTAATTCCAACCCCCCAATGCCATGAAGTCCTTTAGGAAGATGGGTGTCTACTTCCCATTATCACAGAGTGAAAAAAATAATCAAATACAGACAGCAAACTCCCCATTTCAGATTCCCTCTTTTGTTTCAGACAAGATTCCTAAACCTGTTTTGAATGATCAGATCCAGTGGGAAGATTTTTATCTTCACATGGTGTTTTGGGATGCAGAGCTGCTGGAACATGGATCAGTGTACAACAGAACACATCCAGCACCAGGAAATTCTCCTTTTCATGGAAAAGATCACATTAAGAAGAGCTGGAGAACCTCTCCTTGAAAAAAGACCAGAGGATGAAATTTCCATTGTAAGTTCCACGGCAATTTGTAAATAAATATACCTAGTAACTAGTAATTAACATTTTATTAGATAAATGACTCCTGCACACTAAATTACCATGCATAAATACACCATTAATATGCAGCAGAACTTATAGTTCAAAGCTATCAGCAATGTAAACATATGTTCACCCACTCCATCTCGTGCTCAAGGGCTGCCATGAAATACAGCAGTGATTTAGGGGGCTTCAGACTACCAGGGAAAGCTCCTCGTTCATCCAAGAGGATGGGATGAGCTGCCTTCAGCCCACAGCAAGGCAGAGCAGCCGTTGTGGAGCTGCTCTGCTCTTTGTTAATTAGCAGTGGGCAGAAAAACTCATTTTCTGGCCATTATAGAAATGCTGAGCTGTCTGAGGGCTGGTGAGGAGCAGAGGATTTCATGCACAGAGAGGAGGTTGCCTTCACCCCAGCGAGGACCAGGAGCTGCTGGAGAGAATGCAGAGGATGAGCAGAGGGATGGAGCAGCTCTGCTGGGAGGAAAGGCTGGGAGAGCTGGGATTGTTCAGCCTGGAGAAGGGAAGGCTTTGGGGTGAGCTCATTGTGGCCTTGTACCTGAAGGAGTCAACAAAAAAGATTGAGAGGGTCGATTTACAAGGGATGGGGTGACAGGACAAGGGGAAACAACTTCAAAGTGAATTTGGGTAGGGTCAGATGGGATATTGGTAAGAAATTGCTCCCTGGGAGGGTGGGGAGGAACTGGAATAGAATTCCCAGAGAAGCTGTGGCTGCCCCTGGATCCCTGGCAGTGCCCAAGGCCAGCTTGGACAGGGATTGGAGCAGCCTGGGACAATGGAATTTGTCCCTGCCCATGGTTTGGGTGGGAATGGGATGAGCTTTGAGATCCCTTCCAGGCCAAACCATTCAGGAATTCTGTGACAATTCCAGAGCATTTTGCATCATTACTGAGCCCAGCTGTGCCCAGCAGTGCAGGGCTGTGCTGCTCCCACATCCCAGGCTGAGCCCAGGCAGGATCAAAGGCTTTGCCCATAACCACCCAGGAGGTGCCGTCAGAGAGGGCAGTGGCTTCAGCCAAAATCAACCCCTCAGCCAAAATCAGCCACACCACCCTGCCTAGCCCTGAACAGGAATAAGTTGTGAAGTTTGACCTCCAAGAGATCTAAAAACCACATGTGACTGCCACTTGTTACCCTGAAATAGATGAAATTAATTTCCTCTCTGTGCCATTCCCCCTCTCTCTCAGAAATCCCTTTTCCAGGAAATAAACAGCAGTGCTGAGCACTTGGCTTTTATCCTGCTGTCAGGCTCTCCAAATACACCAAATTCCACTCACAGGAATTTCTATTAGTACATAAAATATGACACATGTGAGGAAAGGTTAACCTGGACACCTCACAGTCCAGCACTTGATTAATTCTAATTTCAGAACAGAACAAAACACAGCCAGAGCTGTTAGGGTGGCAACCAGAGAGCAGAAAGCACCGGGATGAGGAGGACACCAAGGCAGATCTTTCCTTGGAAAGAGCATTTTTACCCACCCACACTCTCAGACACAAAGTTGACATTAACTTTAATTTCCTCAGGAGCAAACCTGCATTTATTCAGATTTGTGCCCATCCTGGATGGAAGGCCCATGGAAATTTAGCAATTTTGGGATGGATCCCAGCCCAGCAGCTTCTCATCCCAGCCAGGCAAAGGAGCCCTGATATTCCCCCTCTGCTTGCAGGCACCCAGATCCTCCCCCACAGCAAGGGCTCACCTGGGCATGGATGAGCAGCCAAGCGTGGCCAGCACCTCCTCCAGCTGCTGCCACCCTTTTATATCCCTTAAACTCCTTAATAGCTCGCTGGAGGTCAAAGACATCAGGACTTGCCCCTGGAACATCCCACCTGCAGCCCTGCCCCTGGCAGGCACGAGGGCACACAGGAGCCACTGGGTGCTTTTCACTTTGCTTCTAATTTAAATACATGAGTGAACTGAAATGTGGATTTCATTGTTTCCCTGGGTCGTGATTTACCTGCTCAGCCACTGCTTTTGGCTGCCAGGATATTCTGGCAACGATTCCCCATCAGGGAGAGGACAAACATTGTTCAAAGCTGCCTCTGCCCCTTCCCCAGGAGTGCACAATCTCATTTATTGAATGGTTTAAAAGGTGTTCAATGTGAGTACGAAACTTTTTGGTTAAAATTATCAAATGCTGCATGATTCAATCTCCTTCCCATTTACAGAGCACACAAGGATACTTCCACAATTTCAACATTATTAGAGGGGCTGTGCTGAAAAATTAACCTTCAAAATCTCACAACAGCTTGTTCTTCATGAAGAGGGGGGGATAAAAACCCACCAAAAGTTTCTGTTCCCTTTGTGAAACTAAGCAGCAATTGGGTAAATGTGTGCTATGTACAAATAACATAAAATGCATGTAGCTGGGTAGATGTTTTCCATAACAATGCTCCAAGAAATTGCATTAAACCTCAGATATTATCCCTGGTTTTATAGAATTGCCCACAGAGACAGACACCAACAGCACTATTAAGTATCAAGAAAGTACCAGGCTTGTTACAGGAGCTTTATGAGAGCCAAGGATCAAATATTTTTTCACAGTTTTATGTGGATAGTTTCATGAAAATTGATCAGGTCTAAAAAGTCACAGTCCAAATGAAGCTAAGGTTAAAGATAATTTATACATGATATTCCTAATTTTATTCTGAGCCCTTTTATTACTATGTAGGCCTTTATGACTTTAAAGAAAATGTCAGTGGCAGCAAATGACATTGTACTGAATAATCTAGTTATGAGGGAAAAGACATTTAAAACTATTCCAGATCAGCTTTGCTCTGTTCTGCTGAACTTACAGTTTTATCCCACACAGCTGGGCAAAACTCCTCGCTGGATTTTTAAATCCTCTTCACGGTTGCTTTGAGAGCCAATGTCTCTTCCTCTTCTCTTTTTAATTCCTTGGAAATTCCACGTTTTCCCCCTTTTTTCCTGAGTACTTGGAGGGAGTTCAGTCATCCCTCACATGCTCAGTGGTTTCTCACTGTCCCAGGGTCCAGCCCAGCCCTGAATGTCCAGGACAGGGAAAAATTTGCTCAATTCCTGATATGTTTGTGATTTTTACCTGTCCTTGGAAACAGCAACTGTGTCCCATCAGCTCCACAGCAGGGACAGAAATTGGAGACAAATTCCTGCTGCTCTTTACATGGACAGACAAGATATTCCCCTAAATCTCTGCCTGTACAACACCAGGAGCAGGGATGGGTTTGAAGGGCATCTGTGGCTCTTTATTGAAGCATCCACATCCCAGTTTGCAGGTTTTGTTCCCACCTCTCCTTTTCCTCCTTTTTTTATCCAGTCTCCAAATATGAAACAACAACTGCAATCACAAATCAGCAGAATATTATGGATATTTACTGTGTTATTAGAGAGACATCTGTCTCATGGCAGCAATATTAGCATTTTTTTTTTTCCTTTTTTTCGACCAGAAAAAAATGGGAGAAGTGCAGAGTGACACCTTGGGCAGATGTTGACACCCTATTTGATGCAGGGAGGAGTCACCTTTTCCCAGGGTTGTTCCCAGGATGTTCCTGGAGGAGTGACCCGACCTCAGTCCTGTTCCTGCTGCTCCTCATGATGGGACAATTTTCCCTGTCCCCACCTCTATCCAGGATAAGGTTTTTGTGGCATGAAAGTCCCAGTGAACAGCCAGGAATGTGCTCCCAAACATTGTGGACACTGAAGTACCTGAGATAAGATAAAATTACCCAAATTCCATCAGATGGATTCCCTGAATATTTGGGAATCTCAATGCAAACTGTGCTCCTTGGTGAATTTTGGCTTTGATGGAATAGGAGGATGAACAGGTCAGTATGGCACAGTTCTGTTTTAAATCAAGTTTTCATAGGAATATCAATCACTGTGTGATTTACTAGGAGGAAACAGTGTTAATAAATTAAAATAAAGAGTATTTTCAAGTCAGTTTTGAGTTTAGATTTAAATTTCTCTAAAATCCTCGGCGTTAAACAGCTTGTCTTCTTTTTTATTTATTTTTTTTCTGTCTGTGATTTCTTTCTCAGGGAAAGAAATGAGAGTTCTTATCATTAACAGTCTTCCCAAATTCTGCCACTGTCTGAATCCACACTACCCCTGGTTTTCCAGATGCTTGTTTGAAAGGCAACTGTTATTGCATGTCATAATTGTGTTCATAGCTGAGTAAACACCTTCACAGGTGCAAAAAGGCCCGAAAGCTGCAAGAGTTGTAAGGCTGAAAAAGCAGAAATTTTATAGCCTTGTCATGGACAAAGGAGGTGCAGAAATGAAATACAATATTTTCCTCTGTCTGGAGTGTAACACTTGATTAGCTTGAAAAGCAGCGAGAGCCGTGTGGCTGTGCACAGGATTTAATCAAAAACGTGGCTTTGTTTGAAAAGTGATTAGGTAAAAATGTCATTGATTTCCACAGCAAATCTGCTCACTGAGGATTGCAGAGCCATAGACTCCTTTCTCTACATAATATTTATATTTTAACTGTTTTTCAGCAGTGGCCAAATAGAGCTATCAGGCTAAAATAAGAGTAGAAATTGTTGTGGCAGAGGTTTTTAAGTGCAAGGCAAATTTTGGCATCAGGATTTGGCTCTTTCTGTTCTCTACGAGCACCTCTATCTTTCCTCATCACTACCTTTAATTTATATTTATTTTAATCAAAAATCAAACTTCTCTTGGGTCAACCAAGCTGAGAAGACAAAGGTCACAGACCTGGAAAAAATCCCAATCCCCATCCCCATCCCCATCCCCACCTCAGCTCTGTTTCCCAATGAGCCCAGTTGGGTCAGGTTGGGAATGACCACAATGGATGATCCTTCCCAACCCCAGTTTGTTGCTGTTTTGGTCAAATTAATTAATTAAAATGCAAATTTAATTGAGTATATGTGTTAAACTATGAATATTTTTTCGGTAAATGAGTGGATCTGTCTCCTGCAATGTGTATCTTTACAAGGAAAGTCATTCCCTAGTTACTGTAATTAGTATTATAATATAATTATAATATAATTAGAGATATTGTCAGAAACTGCCTAAGTATAATAAATACATATTAACCTGTTCATTTTTATTAAGTTATTTCATCCAAGCATTGTTCAGATGAGCAAATGTTTCATAAAACTTTTTCCATAATGTTGGAGAAATTATCAAATCCCCCTTTACCTGAACAGGATCTTTTAATATGATTTTTAATGAGAGAAAAGATATCACAGAAACCCTTGAAGAGTCCTGGAGAGATATTATTGATCTTTGGAGCTAGATCACCCTTAATGATTATCTTTCATAGCAGCTGGAATATTTTGTTCCTTGTCTGCCAGAAAGACACATCTGAAGGTTAAATACAGCAGGATGGAGGAAAATTGTGTTGGAAGTTTATAAATCCATCACGGGGAGGAGGAAGAGAGGATGGTTTGCTGCAGAATTGCCCAGAATTCCTGCTTGTTCCTGATTACAAAAATCAAGGAGCTCAATCCCAGGGTCTGTGGCTACAAAATCAGCTCGGTTCTAACGTGGCACTTTGATAAATAATAAAATTCATACCTGGGAACACCCAGTGTGTGTTCACTGAATCCTGGAGTGGTTTGGGTTGGGAGGGACCTCAAAGCCCATCTCATTCCCTCCCTCTGCCATGGAGAGGGACACCTTCCATTGTCCCAGGGTGCTCCAACCCGGCCTTGGGCACTGCCAGGGATCCAGGGGCAGCCACAGCAAATCTGGGAATTCCATCCCAGCCCCTTCCCACTCTCACAAGGAAGAATTCCATGCCAATATCCCATCTAACTCTGCCCTCTTATGTGGAGTGATTGGAGACTTTCAAACTCGTCTTGTGCCCTGATTTCTGTTCTCTCAGCACTCAGCATCCCTGGCTGCAGCTCAGCATCAAGGAGATTTTCCTTTCTCATGTCAGAGCCTGCCAGAGCCTCCTGGTGTCTCTCCAGTGCCCAGGGCAGCCTGAGCAGCCTCCAAAACAATGGATTTGATCTTTTTCTGAGCTGGACTTCATTGGAATCATGTTATCAATTCTTCGTCGGGATCCTTGAGGGTGTTTTGCGAAGAAATCAGCATGTGTGGTTTCATAATGATGTTCCACGTTTCCCTTCAGAAAAACAGTGCAGGCTGAGAGGAGTGCTGCCAGAGGTTTTATGGCTCAGGTCTAACCTTCCTTAACCTTTTTTTTTCTTTTTTTTATGTCTCCCAGTATTGACAAGTCCTTTAATTTGTGATCCAAGGCTGTAGCACTTCTCAAGATTAAGCAGCAGTGCTGCATCAGGGAGCAGCACCTGGTGGCTGGGAAGGACAGATCCCACCTGCTTCCCACCACATCCAGGCATGGGGGAGGATGGATCCGGGGGCAGCTCTCCCCTTCTTCCCTCCACACCCAGGCAGTGGTAAATCAGCAAATTTTAATTCATGTGGCAGATAAATTTATTGGGAAAAAACCCAAAAGGCCAAGAGAATAATTAGGATAAATGGGCTGGAGTGGGAAGGGCTTGGGTCATGCTCCTGTTCCTGGTGTTTGGGGACACGGGGTGCCCTGAGCATCCTCCCCACCCCACTCCACACCACAGCTTCTGCAAAATCCATGGGAAAGGCACACAGCCCTGTGGGACAGCCCTCCCCCAGCCCAGCTCCATCCCAGGGGTCTCATCTATCCCCCCAGGCAGTGCTGCAACACACAATTGAACAGATTTTGGTTCTGCTCCTACACCGGGATGAACAAACCCCAGGGTGCTCCCAAAAGACTTGGAATTGGTTGAGCTGGGCCCAAGAGAATCTGCCCAGCTGGGATTATGGAGCTACTGGACAGTGGGACAGTGTTATCCACGGGCTGAGTGGGCACTGGAGATGAGAGGAGGGACCGGGGGGGACCAGGGGGGGACCAGGGGGGGACCAGGGCTGCTCTGTGCCACTCCAGGATCCTGCATCCCTCCAGTGGCCCTTTAAGCCAGATTGAAAGATGCTGTGCACTGCCAGGCTGACAAAAAAGCAGCATTTTCCGGGCTGTGGAAGCGGCTCTGGATGTTTAATGTCTCTCAATGGCTGGGGTGGGATAGCACAGCATCCACTGAAAGCCAAGCAGCTGAATCCTTGTGCACTGCTTTGAAAAATTAGGGGCATTTATAATGTCTAATATGTTGCAAGGCAGGATGATTTAACAGATGGTTTAAAAGGAAAATCAGCATGTCAGGCAAGGCCCGGTGTGTCGCTCTCTGTAGATTTCTATAGAATGGGAGAGTGATAAAAAATGTTTTTCTTCTCTATTTCAATACTGAGAGATGTTAAAACTCGAAACCTTGAGGGAAATTGCTTAATTACCCTCGTGGTGTCAGTGGTCCAGAGCAGTGGGAAATTTCAATTCCCTGCAGAAAGGGGTCAAACAGGGAACAACCAGGACACTTTTTAAACTCTTGTTAATGCCTCATAACCTTTAATGAATAATTTTCAGTGGCACGGCCAAGCCAACCTCACACAAAAGACAGTCATATTTACATTCCTTATTGGAGTTCACCTTAATTCTGGGCACAAAGAGAAAAATACAAACAACAGTTTGGCTTCCATGCAGCCAGAACACCAGAGAGGAAATTTGGATTTTAAAATGTCTCTACTCCTGTTATGCCTTGATTTATCATTTCTACAGAATTCTAAATTTAATGTGCAAAATCAAGTTAACTTTTCTTTTAAAAGTGTGGTGAGCAGGGCTAACCCCACACCCTGCATTCAACAATTACACATTATTTTTATTTTAGAAAGGAGAGTTAATATTTAAAGTTGCCCTTTAATACTCATTTGGAAGCACTGATTGAATAATAAGCCAAGCAGCTCAGTGTATCACATCTCTATTAAATTCTCTTGCCTTTTTTAAGATTAAAAAAAGAACTTTTTTCTTCCTCTAAATGCAAATCTTTCTGTGTAACACTGTGCCTAATCTACTACAACTAATTAATCTGTTTGAGCTGATGAAATGTTACCTCTGCATTTTTTGTTCCTTGTATACAATTATTGTAACAGTGGTGAATAAATCAATATTCCCAATCCAACTGTAAAAAACAATCAAGAAAAGCAGTGCTTCTCAGGGAAAAAACACCAAATAATATTTATTAACTCTGTCTCAATCCACAGCAGAGCCTAATACCATTCAAGCATTTTCTGCAAGTGTAATAAGCAAACTCAAATACATGATGAAAGTGGCACATGCCAATAATTTCACCATTTTACACTGCAGAGTAATTGAAGGATTTAATGAGAAACAAACCAATAAAAATAAATAGACCATGCGAGAGGAGGAGAAACTGATCTAAAATGGAAGTTGCTCCATTGTGAGTTTTAGGGGCTTTTTTTTGCATGGTTGGAGAAAAAAAAAAAAAAACAACAGGGTTAGGATGATTTGGGCTTTATTTCTACTTATTTTACGTTTTGCAGTTTGGTTTCTGAAGAGGAGAGAGCCACTTGTTCTGTGTGGATTCAATACTGCATCGAGATTCTCTCCCTCTGCTGCCGCTTCCCACGGAGCCGCTCCTTTCCCGCTGAATCCCACGGTGAATTGGATCTTTCTGCCCGAAGTTAGAAACTGTTTCTGTTCTATTGCTATTTATAAACAACTCTGAGCAGCCCAGCCTTTTAAATAATGGCACCGAGTCCTTCTGCTTTCGGAAATGTCCGTAAATCACCGTCCCCACGAAGGGAATTCTGATTGCAGATAAACTCCTTTGTCTCTGAGGTGCCCCTAAATTTTGGCCGTGTACAAATGTCTCACTGAGCTCTGCAGAGCAGGGATGAGCTTGGGCACACAGAACACCTTGGCCTTACATTTTTTTGATTTGCATTTTTGGCAATTCCAGAGTCGAATTCACCTTTCTGTTGGTCTGACCCATCAAAATCTCACAAACAGAATTTTTTTCTTACAAAAGAGGCTTGAACTGAAGAATTTGGACCTCTAGCTCAGCCCCCTCAAAGCTGGTGCCACAGTGAGTGGCAGAACCTCCCCCCTAAAAAGATTTTGGGAGGGCACAAAGTCAAAGATGCTCCCACCTAAACCCAGGGTAACACTCGGTGAGGAGAGGTTTAGATTCAAAAACAACACCCCAAAGCACTGGAATTTTAAAGAAAACGTGGGGATGATTCAAAAAGGTCCACAAATAAATTGTTTTTCACTTGCTCTCCCCACTTGAAACATAAATTTATAAAATCTATGTTCACTTTGGAGCTAAATTCCTGAGAAATGTGGACCAGAAGGGGCTCCTCACTTGCTGGGAGCACGAGCAGGGCAAAGCCCAGCTTGCTAAAGCCGTACATGGAGAGCAATCACTCGAAATATCGAGCACTGTACACCTGGTAAAAGAAACAATAAACCTGAGTCTCGTCTCTGAGGGGGATTCCTTTCAGCTGCGTTGTTTGGATGTTTTTCCTTGTATGCACAATTGGAAACACGGGCTTGTAATAAGTTATTGCTTGGTGTGGTGCTTTGGGAAAGAGGGAGAGGGCAGGTTCAGAGCCCCAGCGTGGAGAGGGCTCTCCCTGGACAGCTGAGGGCCAATCTCAGTGAACAGGTCAGCGACCCTCCTATAAAATCTTTGAAGTGCTGCCTTGAAGAGTATTGACTGTCCAGAGCCTTTTATTTCATATCAAGTTCAAATGTAATGTCTTTATGGGCATAATGCACAAATCAATGGATTAGGACATTCAGATTATTTAGATGGAGCTGGGAGTGTGCAGAATACACCGAGGACTTGTTCAAATAATTGACAGGGATTTCACAATACAGGGTCTTCTTACAAAATAGTTTCTGTATCTTTACTTGTCAGGATGACAAGTTTTGCCTAGGCAATGAAACAAGAATTGTTGTTTTATCTGCCTTGGTAAGATGAAGGCTGGAAGAGTTATAAATCCTATGTTTTTATGCATTTAGACCAGCAAACCCTATTATTATTATTATTATTATTATTATTATTATTTCAGTAGTGTGGAGGACATGGGCTCTTCTATATCCTGGTCTTACAGAGCACATAAAATTCCTCTCACCCCAGGATCTCCTCTTGCAGCAAATTTATTTCCTACTACAAACAGGGTTTAGTCTGTTACTTTCCACAGAAGCACCAGGAGATAATAAATAGAAATTTCACTGTTTTATTTTCAGTTTCTACTTATAATTTTCATTTTCTCTTACTTCTGCCTGAAGGACACCAGTGTCTGTTCTCCATCCATGACAAGAAGGATCCATCCCATCTCCTATCTCCAAGCCAAACACAAACTCCATCACTCCACACTGAACATTTCTCACCTCTATCCCATTTTCCTGCCCTCCTTCCCACCCAGCATAGCCATGGGCTCTTGCAAAGCACAATTCCACCCCAAAACTCCCTGATTTTGTACATTCAGGGAAAAATAAAACTGTTTAGACAAGATGGATTATAGAATCAGGAATTATTTTGGTACAGCACAAGGTCAGCTACACTTTGAGTTCCAACAAGTTCTGAAAGTCTCACCTTTCTGGCAGGAACACTCTGCTAATGAAATACAAACCAGGGTGTCACCAGTGTTTCTGCAATGTTTTAATGGCCCTAACTCGAGGGCCAGACCCTCTGTATGTCCATGGGTTTGCTCCTTGTGCTAAGTGTTTCTTTTTCACTCTCCCAACGGGGGGAACAAAGAACTGGAATTGCTCTTGTGTTGAATTCATGGATGCAGAAACGTGTGAGACAGAATTGAGCATTATTCTCACTCCTGCAGTGACTTCTGGCAGGGAGAGGGTGGCACAGCAAGCCAGGCTGAAGGTTTCAAACCTTGGCACACCTTGGGGCTGGACTTCTCAATTCTGGCATCCTCAGCCTTGCTTTTCCTCCCTTCCCAGGTTGGGAAAGGGCCAACCCCACTGTGGGCTCCAACCCTTCCAACACAGAGAGGGAAATTGCTTTAAGTGGTATAAAACCTCTGGAAAACTTGTCGCAGGAAGCAGGGGAGCAGTGATTCCCATAATCACTTTTCTGGAGCAGAGAGGCTGGACCTGACTGACCCCTCATTGTCCCTTCCAACCTGACCCATTCTGGGATTTTGGGATTCCTTGGCAGAAAAAAATGTAACGCATTTGTACAAGGAAAAAAGGAATATTTCCCAAACCTCTGAGGGTGTGTTTGTCCTGGGTACTGAAACTGCCACTCAAGATTTGAAACTTCCAAGGATAAAACCCTGGCCAAGGATCCACCAGCTGACAGGAGAATTTATGACAGTGGTGACACAAGGTCCAATGTCACTTGAAAACTTTTAGGCTGGTTACAAACTACCCTTATCATGTTCCAGCAGTGACATGAGCAGAACAGTCAAAGTAGCAAACAAAATCCATTAAAATCTGGTTAACTGTAATAAATTCATTAATTTTGGTGTCATTGGTGCACGTTCCAGAGCCCCAGTCCCAAGGATTTCAGTGTTGGTAAGGACTGGACTCACCCCATCACTAATTAAAGAAATAATTTCCAAGAAACTGGGAGAAATCCCTGTGAGCAGAGCAGCTCCTCCAGAAACTGTGGGATTTCAGGCAAAACCTGCCTGGTGGCCACCAAAGCCACACCTACCCCAGCTCAGCCATCACCATATCCCGTGGGACACATCACATCCTGTTCCCAGTGCTCCCCCCTCTCCAGAAAACTCCAAAATCACCAAACCAAAGTCCAATCTCAGGAGTTTCTGAGGATGGACCACCAAAACCCAGTGAAATTCTTTATCCTTCCCAGTGTCTCCTCCCAGGCACTGCTGCTGCTGGATCCTGGGCTTCCCAAACTGGTTTTCCAAAGCAGAGGGATGTGGCAGTGTGCTCCAGGAACATCACACGTTCGTTGTTATCCTCCAGTTCGCCCTGTGATCAGCTTGCCAGTTTATATTTTTGTTCCACAAGGTGTATTTTTATTGTGAGGCTCCCCCAGAAAATTTATGGAGTTTCCAGGTTGTCTGTATAAATAAATACAAGGAATATTAGCGTGTCACGGCGTGTTCTGGTGTGCTGTGGCAGAGCTGCCTTTTCTCCCTTGTTTTTTTTCTTTTTTATCAATGGAAATTATAAGGGAGATATTTCCACTGCCTTAGCTGTCAGCCAATCCATGTAAATTCCTGCAATTATGGGGGAAAAAAAAAAAAAAAAGAAGTGGCCCTTCATTACCAATCAGAATTTCATTTCTGGCCTCTCCTGCATCCTTGTAGAAACCTTTCCCAGGGATGCCAGGACAAATAAGTGTGCTGTATCTCTGGAATGCTCATTTTCCAGTCATTCCAGGAAGATTGGCGGGTACGTTGCATGCTTCCAGTGTAATTAGTCTTTTTTAATGAAATGGACCCTGGATATCTTCCACTGCGGAGCTCCAATAATAGAATTTAAGTGAAAGTAATTTCAAAGTGCAACAGTAGTTTACATATTAGTTATTGTATAAAGGAAAAAAAAAAAAAACTGCTCTGCTGTTCTAGGTTAAATGCAATTAACATCCAGGCCTTCTGCAAGGCTCCTGGGAGGGAATGATTGGTTTGGCAGGTTATTTCTCAGATTTTGATAAAAAGAAAAAGAAATCCCCCCCCCATTATTTTCACGAGAAACCCTGGCTGAAAATATTCCAGCCCTCTCTAGATTCAAGCCCTCCAAGCAACTCAATAGAACACGAATATAACTCCAGAATTTGGGCTAATTAACTATTGCTCAGAAGCACAATTACCATGTGAGCTGCTGCCCGTAGAATATTGCAGATAAATAACATTTTGCAAGTCCAAGTAGATGTCAATTCCTCTCTAATTAGCATTTGCTGTGAGAGGAATGGACGGAGTTTTCAGTTTGGTTTTGGAAAAACAGAGTGTGCAGAGCCCTGATGTGGGAACAAACATTGTGGTAACAACACAAAAACATATTCATTACATGCCCTTTTCTCATCCATCTGTATCCTATACCCAAAGAAAACTCTGGGTTTATGAGAAATGCAGAAAGAACTATTACAGAATTATTGCAAGATTGCTCAAATCCGAAAAAAAAAGGGGATTTTTTATTTTCTTATTATTTTCTTTCTTTGTCCCTAGTAAGCACATTTTTTAAAAGCAATTTATTTTCTCATTTGAAAAGTCAAATCTTTCACTCCCAATTGTTTCTGCACATTCCCTGGTTATCTAGGAATAAAATCTAACCCTCACAGCATCTACGAGCTGGCTTGATGGGGTCTTATTGCAACAGACCTCACAGAAAGTTGCTCCTTCTTACTTGCACAGGAATGCTTAGATCAAATCCCACTATTTTAATGTTTCTATGGGGGGAAAACCAGATGCAACTTCGGCCAAACAAAACACTCTGGCTGGTCTGGGTTATTTTCCTTGCCTCTGGACACTTTCTGCAGTGTAGATGGTCCTTCACAGGTTGTTAAACACAACCTTTGGCTCAGGATGTCCTGGAGATGCAGAATTTTGGAGATGAGAAAACAGACAAGGAAAGCTTCCCCTTCCTTCTATTCATGGGATCATGGAGTGGTTTGGGTTGGGAGGGACCTTAAAGTCACTTATTTCCACCCCTGCCATGGGGTGGACACTGCTGCCATGGGCAGGGACACCTTCCACCATCCCAGGGTGCTCCCAGCTCCGTCCAGCCCAGCCTTGGACACTTCCAGGGATTCATCCCAGCTATCAGCCAGGTATTGGACCAGATGAATTGTTAATGCATGCCACAATTGCTCTGCCTTTAGCACAGTCAGAGCATTTTACCTTTAGGAAATTGCAGCCTGAGCGTGTTTAAAACCCACTCAAGTTAATAGAAATGTTCTCATCGACTTCAGCGAGCTCTGGACCACTCTTTCAGATGCTTCTTTTCACCTTGACCTTCACTCAACGTCAAAAAATTTCGATTTCCAGTGAAAGTCAGTCATCTAAAACATAAGGAGAAGTAGATACTTCCACAGGACAATTAATTTCATCTTTAAAGAAGTGGCTAAAATATCCCCTTCCCCCCATCAACTGCAGAAATATCTTCAATGTGAAGCTTAAAATAGACACCCAACTCCTGGAAGGCTGCAATAAATGAACTGCCTCCCATCCCTAGTGGCACAGTGGGGGGTAGTACTGATAAAGTGAATTTATCAGCCCAAAAAGAAAAGGAATAATTGCCAAAGGGGAGAAAAAAGGTGCAAGTAGACCAAAAAAATCCTCCAGAAAAGGTCAGGTTAGAGACACCAATTGCAGCATTTGCGTTTGGATCGGTTTTAGGCGCAGCCTAATTTATTCCGGACCTCCAGGTTACTTCATCCTTGTTTTTGGCAGGCCTGGGATGTTGGTTTTCTTTACCTTTTTGTGCCTGGACAGCAGGAGGGGGACAGTTGTGACCTTCACACTGGGCATGGCCACCACAACCCCATTTCCCACATTCTGCTGGTTCTCATCTGAGCTGGCCTCATCCAAACCTCCCTGTGCCACCACCCATCTCCAGCTGCTGATTTTCCTCAGGAAACACCATTCCTCAGATGGTTTATTTTGCTGTTATGAGTGTGTTTTGCTACAAGAAATTACGCTTAATTATGTTACAATATTTTCAGCACTGCTAATGTTAAAATTAATGCGTCGAAAATGATTTTTACTTAATTTTTACTGGGTGTTCGTGTATAATTGATAGGGAATTTGTTATTAAATCTTTTATTTGACTGATTACTTAATCATTCCCACATGGTTATTGAAGACAATCTTACATATAATTAATTTCACTAATAGAGACTCCCCATGTTTTCCTTCCTAGGCCAGTGTCTGCATGGTTATCATGTAATTTAAGGCTTTCCTGGGGCAGCTTTAAATTATGCACGTGTTTGTATTAATTATGTGTGGCCAGATCCTGCTACCTTAGAGTGGTGAACACCTCCTCCTGGAAGGAGCTTCTCTGGCACCAATGGAGCTCCTTGCCTTGGGATCCATGGGTTAAAATTGGTGGAAAACAAGAGAAAAGCTGAAGAGGGGAAGAATTGAAGTTTGGTCCTTCATGGGTATCTCTCACTCTGTGGCTGATCCATGGGTTCGTCCTCTACGTCCTCATTTTGGGATGAGAAATGTGGCAGCACAGGAAGCACCAGGACACAGGAAAGGGAAAAAGAACCTCTCCCACCCATGGAATGCAAAGAGGGCAAACAGGCAGCCACAAAGGACCACGGGCTGTGGTGGGGAGAAAATGATGATGGGGAGAGAGCACGGAATTATGACACGCCATTCCTGACAGGATGCTAAGTAATGCACCTGCTGCCAATTATTGACTCCCAATGACAAACTGGGTTTGCATATTGCATATTCTCACCTGAAATGTGGAAGTAATCACTGGCTACAGCACTGCACTTCCAAGGGAAGGTGGGAAGAGTGTGTGAGAGGCGAGTCCTGAGGAATTAACATGGGCAGCACGGCCCTGGCCAGCTGTGATTTACATTCTGATGGAAGCAGCAGGCTCTGCAAAACCCCAGGCCCCCACCAAAACCAGGAATCCATGAGCAGATCCATGACAAGGCTGCCTGGGAATCCCCAGTAACAAGGGATGGAAATGGCCTCAAGTTGTACCATGGGAGGTGTAGATTGCAGAGCAGGAAAAATTCTTCATGGAAAGAGTTGTGAAGTTCTGGCACAGCTGCCCAGGGCAGTGGTGGAGTCCCCATCCCTGAAGGGATTTAAAAGCCCTGTGAATGTGGCACTTGGGGACACGGGACAGTGGTGGCCTTGGCAGTGCTGGGAATGGTTGGATTTGATGATCCCAAGGTCTTTTGCACCCCATATGTTCCCTTTTTTGTGGAGGAAAACCCATCTGCTGCTCCCAAACCCCTCTCTTCTCTCTGGATTGAACAGGATGGGGCACAGCACTCAAGTTAAGCATGAACTCAACCCTTTGCAGCATCCGTGACATAGAAAGAGCTTTTAAAATCAATTTATTTTTGGGGACCTGAGTGAAGCATGAGCTGAATGCAAAAGAGTGGCCATAATAAGTTCATTTAAAGCAGAGACTCTTCCCAGCTAACATTTTAAGCTGCCCTCAAGCAATTCTCTGCCATGTAGGAGCATTCTTGGGAAAAAAATAGGAGCATTCTTGGGAAAAAAATAAACTGGTCTTATGAACCCACCTCTGCACAAAATTTCCAAAACAAGCAGGGACAGTGCTTGTACCTGTGGAAGGATGAAATATTTCATTCCCCAGGGACTGAGAACTAAGAGAACAGTTTAGCTGTTAGATTTGAAAACTGAAAACCATCATCAGGCAGAGCCCTACCTGGTATTTCGAGTGTTTTGCTATTTTGATTAATTTAGGGGATTCCAGTGGGCAGAGATTTTTGAAGTTGAGGCCTGTGAGAGCCTCTTGCACCCCATTACTGGAAATCTCAAACCCACCAAGGCAGCATCAGGCTCCCTCCACCCAGGCCCCCATTAATGTGGGCGATAACCACTATTTCTCCCCACACACCATTTAAATTCTAAGACACTGACAAACTATAACTCACAGGGAACCATTTGAAATTATTATTATTCAATGGCTTGTAAACTGTATCTCATCATTAAACAGAATAATAAATAAAAATAATGACCAGCCTTCAAGCCAGCAATGGGAAGAACACACTTTCCTGCCGAAGACTTGCTTCATTTTACCGGGTTTTAATTAAAGCAAAATCCATCCTTTAATTGTGAGGTTTAGGAGTGGGGTTAGGAACTGGAGGAAATCCCTTGTTCCACGTTGTGTCTGGTGCCATACAGACCGAGCTATGGGTTGCTGGAGGAAAATATAACAGCCCCACGGATATTTTACAGCACCAAAACCTAGCTCGGGGCTACACATCCCCAGATGAAAGGCGGCAGCTCCGCGGAAGAAACGAGGAATTTGTGAATTTGTGGCCGTTTGAAGTGCGCGGAGCCGCGCGGAGCAGCAGGAGGAGGAGGAGGAAAAGGAGGAGGAGGAGGAGGAAGGGTTAAAGCCCCCAGCCCAGCCCTGCCTTGCCCGTGGTCAGCCACCTCGTGTAATTCCATTAGGGTGCGAGATTCAAATGCAGAATTAGCTGTTGCCTACGCAGAATTATGTTAAACATGGCCCAGACTGAAAATCAATATTCTGCTTAAGTAACTGGCCCTCCAGTAATTTAATGAAGCTAAATTGCATTACACGGAGGTAAGGTGGTGGGGGACCATTTTGTCTCAAACCTTCCATTATACAGTGACTGTACAGCTGGATGCCTAAAGAGAAATTAAACATATACACTCATTTCTTCTTGAAGTTGGAACAGTGTTTTTTACACTGGATTACTTGTCTCCTTCCTTAATTTAAAACTACAGTAAATAATTTGCAGCCACATAATTAGGAAGGAGCCACAGTCTCATAATAAGAGGAAAAAATTGCTACCAGAGTATTAAAGGATTTTTTTTACTCGGCGAGAAAAAAATGAAAAAGGACATTAAATGTTAGATCTGTATTAAAAATGTAATTCTAAAGGGTTTAAATCTATGACATGTCTACACTGAATTAATTAAATTCATGATCTGATCAAGGACTGAGAAGCTACCTTGGAGCTATCTCTTAAAAATGCTATGTATGTACATGTCAAAATAGGAATTAAAAAAAAAGCAGGCCTTTGATTTATTGGCAATTCATGCATGCATTATTGTGCTTTCTTGCCTGGCAGTAGGAGGGAAGTCAAAGTTTTATAAAGCACCTGAAACCTTCTCCTCACTCCTCTTTATTAAAGGAACTTCCTCACCAGAGCCGCCAAAGCCGCTCCCAAACTCGGAGCCACCCGCTCTGGATGTGATCGCGGTGACATCCACGACGACTCAGCTCGTGTTCAAGCTGATTGACAAGAACAAAGAGCCCACAATTACATTATGCAGCACTTGTACTGCACCCTCTTTTATTTATTATTCAGCTGCAAAACTTCAACGGGAAGAAACACTTCAGAGTTTTGTGTCGGGGAGACGGAATTAAATTGACAATAATTCCGGGCCGCGCGGTCTGAAGTTCTGCTGATTAGAGATTACTTCCCCCCTAAATCATTTGTCACGTTGCCTTATAGAAGGGTAAAACAGACTTCAACCATGTGTAGCTGCAGAGGTATCTTTGGGGAAATGCAGGCAGCAGAGTATGTATTGTTTAAAGGGAAAAGAAGTGATTTGCATCTTCAATCGCTATTTTTCTTGCCTGTCCGACTACCGGAATTTTCTTTCTGTACTTAAAAGGCAGTTAAACAAATGAAATTTATTTATGGCAAATCTGAAGTGAAAAAAGAGGTGCTTAAAAGCTCTTGTCTGTTTAACACCTTAGAGGGCATTCCAGGCCTGCAAAAGATGTGCCAACATTTGCAGGAAAAGTGGGAACACAGCTCGGAACTGCAGGGTCAGGCTGGTTCTTCCCAGGAATCTGCTGCAGATGAACAAGTAACAGCACATCACTTCCAGCTTCTCCCTGCTGCTGGTTTGGGAATGCTGGTGTAAAGCCCCTGAAGGTGTCGGGGTGCACTCATTGCTCCAGTCTCACACTTTAATTAAAACCAGATGCCACTGTCAGCCATCAAATCCATACCTCAGGTCATTAAAATGAAATTCCATCGCTGCTGCCAGACCAAAATGTACGGAGGATGCACTGAAAGGCCACAAAGCAAGTGAGGGGAGTCAAGGGATGCCCACCTCTGTGTCCTCCTGGTGCTTCTGAGCCAGAGCAACACCAAAATGTGAATATTCAGCTCCAGCAATGGTCCCATGTCAGCTGAACGTGGAAATGCTCCGTGGATGTGTGGTGCTGGCTCCAGCCAGGCAGGAGCAGGAGCATCTCCCTCCCTCCCTTCCTTCCTTCCTTCCTTCCTTCCTTCCTTCCTTCCTTCCTTCCTTCCTTCCTTCCTTCCTTCCTTCCTTCCTTCCTTCAGGATCAGCATCACCTTTGCCAAAACACAGCTCCAGCATCATCTCAGGCAATGAGGGAAGGAGATGAAAAATTCAGCCTCTCTTTTGCACTTTATCGATTGGAAAGGAAAAGACTTCCAAGAGAAATTATTTTTACACCCTTGAATACCACCTAGCAGATCTATATTTTGTCTCTTTTTGACTCAAAATGTGTTTTACTCCCTTATTTCTTTTGGAATGGCAATTCAATAACGTGTGGCTGAACATTTATTAATTACATTCCAGTTTAAGGAATTATTTTGAAGGGAATAACTGCTCTCAGAAATCCTGAAACACTTTCAGTTTGATTTCTGAGTCCATTAGAACTGAAATGTAGCTGTTCCCCTCCACACTGAGTCCCTGGCTTGTGTTTGGAAGCAGGAATGGCAGGATTTTTTCCTAGTAAAACATGAGTTTAAACACATATTCAACAAGGGAAACACGTCATGTATTTTATAATACAGGGTCCTTTAGAGCAAATTATCCAGCTTTTTTTTTTTTTTTTTTTTTTAAGATGCACCTTTATGTTCAATGATATTTCCTTTGGGGTTTTCATTAACATTCCATCAAAAAAAAATTAAAGCTTTCTCTTTTTTTTAGTGAAATACCTTGACTGATGAGTTTAGCATTTTCCTCCTGCTCATATTTACATTTAGTGTTTTGATGATGTTAAATTCTACAAATGAGAGCAGTTTTTAAGTGTTCCTTTCAACACCGCCTGCCTTCTCTGTTTGATTTCTCTTGCTGATGGTGTGTTGTCAATGCTGAATGCTGGAATTGTTGTTGAGCAGGCACAGCTGGATGAATTAAAGTCTCTCCAGTAACTCAAACCAGAAATGACTTCATCTCAAAACTTTCCATGTAGCACAGGTCAGAGCTCTGAGTGGGGACAGAAATAATGGGGTTACCAGAGGAAGAAAAAGTCAAAAGTACAAGTCAAAATACAGAAAGCAGCTTGGGCTCGCCTCGTGCAGCAATTTCCCTCTGTTCCAGAGGGAAGCCCCGATGGAGACATTTGATAAGCAATTGTATTTTAAGTTCAAATAGAATATCTGCATGTGTGCAGATACAGAGCCCTGTACACTTATCTTATTAGCTATTTACTTAAATTATCTGTTGGGTACCCTAATACACACCTAGTGTCTCCTAATGATATCATCTACTAATTTATTCAAGGAATTTTGCCAAAAAACAAATACAAGCCTCGAACACAAACATTTCTTCCCCATTCATTTAGAGCTCATCACAAACAGCCAAGCATTTCAATGTGGCCAAGGCAGATTTTCAAAGGTAACATCTTTAATTAACAGGAGGCAATTTCTAAAGTCAATATGAGGTGGGGGTGGTGTAATTAGACTGAGTGTTCCTGGGATGGGATGGGATGGGATGGGATGGGATGGGATGGGATGGGATGGGATGGGATGGGATGGGATGGGATGGGATGGGATGGGATGGCATGGGATGGGATGGGATGGGATGGGATGGGATGGGATGGGATGGGATGGGATGGCATGGCATGGCATGGCATGGCATGGGATGGGATGGCATGGCATGGCATGGCATGGGGAGGCAGGGGGTGTCCTCACCCAAGCCCTGCTCCTCCTCCACCCACTGATTCCTCAGGAATCCCTCCTGCTTCTCTCCATAGAAGATCTTGCCCTGCTGTGGCAGCACAGGGAGCTGGAAATTTTCTTTTCATATCAAAACATTTCATCCATTTCCTTCTTTCAGCAAAAAGGGCAAAATCACCCTCAGTATGTTCATGTTTGAAAGAGGGCAAAGATGGAGCGGCCCCTTCCTCACTCACGTCCTGGGTGCCCTTTCTAGACTTTCCTGCTGAGTGTTCCGTGCTCCCTTACATTCATTAGGAATGAGATGAGATCTCCCATCACTGACAATCATGCCAAAATTTTGGAATCACAGAAACACAGAAGGGTTTGTGTTGGATGGGACTTTAAAAACCATCTCATTCCATGCCTTTCCACCACCCCAGGTTGCTCTAAGCCCTGTCCAGCCTGGCCTTGGACACTCCCAGGAACGAGTCCACAACCTCTCTGGGCAACCTATTCCACTGCCTCACCACTCAAATAATATTATATTTAGTCTTTTCACTTATTTTAAGTTTTTTCCTTTAATCTGTGGAAACCTTATTTTATCTCCTGCAGTTTCTGTGTCTGTCCCAACCTGCTGAGTCTCTGCTGGCCTGGATGTGGATCTTCCAAGTTTCCCACCCACAAGAATGACCAGAAATTCTCCATCCCTAAGTGGAGCAGATACAACTCAAGCCTGACATCAGATGTGTTTAAAAACAAAGGTTCAAAACTCTTTTCACGTGTTTGTGTTCGAGGGCCTCTAAAACTCAATGTTCTGTGCTGAAATCAATTCATGCTGTCAATAGCCAGGATTTCCCAGAGCTGAAATTGGGATCTACTGTTGACCATTGGAGTTCTGGAAAACCAGTATCACATAAATACAGATATTGAGGATGAACCTGAGAGGATGAGCTGCTCTTTAACTGAGCTGGAGCAATCCACAGTGAGAAAGTTCATGGCTGCAGTGTTAAACCCTTGGTCACACAGGAGCATGGGGTATTTTGCATTTTTCCTGTTATGATTTTCTGTATTTCAGGTGATTTTTATTAAATTTATATGTTCACAAAGTCCTATAGCTGGGACATTACACAGAGAAACACAGAGCTGATGCTCACCACCCACAAAAGGGATCATTTCTGTGTAATATTCAAAGTATCAACACAGGTTAATATTCATGTGTGCAGGAAAATCCATGAAATCCCTACCAATAATTAAACTCTGCTGATCACAATAATTCCAGGTGGTTAATGGTCACTCTGTACCCTCAGCTCTCCATACACATCAGTTCTGGTGCAGAGGGAACAATTTTGACAAGAAACTTTTCCTCCTCCTGCTCCCTCTGGTCAGTGGCCCATGGCAGGGAATGCAGCGGTTCCAAAGAACTCATGGATTTTAATTCAAAGAATTGGGAACCAAACTGAGTTTTTAGGAAATCTCTTTGCTCAGGAGCACCACAGCTTTGTCAGCAGTCCTGAGCTGGTGCAGAAATATCTGTAACACCTCCTGCCCACCTTGCAGGGAGTCTGGCACCCCATGTCCCACCATCCCACCCTGTCCTTTCCATCCCTCCCTGTTTCCTCCAGCTCAGGTACATTTTTCTGCCACTCACCAGGCTTCCTTCCCTTCCCTTATTGTTTTTAGCCTTTTCTGTGAGCCCTGAAGTCAATTTTGGGGCAACACTGAAAGTGCAGCAGGATTTAATTTGTACAGCAAGCACAGGCGTGATGCTACAGCAGGAAAGATTTGGGCACCCCTTGCCTCAGCCTCTGCTCCTGCTGTGTGTCCTGGGCTTGTCTGTGGCACCACCAGCCACGTTTGCACCTTGCTGATCTGGAAAATAGGTGATTTTATGTTTACACTGAGATTACCCCCCTTTAGAAGCCTCAACAATTCCAGCAAAGTTAGTTTGTAATTTCAGGAGCTGTTTGTGATTCAGTCTCTGCCACACTCACCCTGCTCTGGCCTTGGACACTGCCAGGGATGGGGCAGCCACGGCTTCTCTGAGCAACCTCTGCCAGGGCCCAGCATCTTCTGTCAGAGAGATTTATCCCCTGGTTAATCTCAGATTGTAGAAAATACCCCTTCCACACATTCCACAAGTTTAAATTATCTTTTTGGAGCAGCTGCTTAGACAAAGGACATGAAGGACCAAATTTCTCTGTGTTCTGAACACTTAAAGAAGGTGGATTTTTGCCCTGCAAGGTTTGTGAGATCTCTGTAGCAATGACTCTCTTGGTGTTTCTACTTAAAAATTTTATTTTCAAGGCCCCATAATTGTATGTAAAGTTTTTGTTGGATCTGAAACACAAAAAGCCCTAACAAGTCAAAGGCTCCCGGGAGAAACAATTGATCTGCATAGAGAGGGAAAGGCATTTTTTAAAGGGAGTTTGATACTTTTTTCATTCTTACCCTAAATTGCTTTGGTTTTGAACTCACATTTTATCAACTGCAGAATTCACTTCAGTGCAAATCTCATTGATTTCAGCCACATTTTATTCCGGGGATAAACGTGATTTCATTATTCTATTACAAAGCACATTAAAAATAAAACTCAGGTGACAACTTTATCACTGAAGATGGGATTCATTACATATGAGTAAGGGGGATTTTTCTTTTTTTTTTTTTTCAAGAGGGGTTTAATTTGGATTTCTAGCACATAGCCACGCATATATAGAGCAGCCAAAGAAGCTATAGCCTGTCATTTCAATAAAACATGTATGAAAGCATCCCTAAGCACCTCCTGACATGTCAGGGATATATGGTGTAAGAGTGTGTCCATGTCAGCAGTGACAAGCTGAACCTTAATGGCTCTAAAACAGTCTTTATGGTTTACTGTACCCGAAATCCATTTTATAATGAGTGCTCAACCACATACAAGGATTCTCTGAGTTCCCCCTGCCTTTTAACTCACCCCAAGGTGCCTAAACGAGGGGAAAAACTCCAGATTGTGGGCGATGCTTCCTGAGGAGTATGATGTGCTGAAATACTTATGCAAGACAGGGAAATGAAGAATAAGGTTTTGCTCTAATCCTCAAGTTTCCTTCTGTGGATTTTAGGAGAGGTCAGTATTGGTATTTTACTGTGCTTTTGGGGGAAGGTTTTACATTTTATCAGGCTGGCAACAATTTGGACTTAGAAAATGTGGGGATGGGGAAGAGGTGCTGTAAGCCCATGATAGACACCACACATTTAGGGCTCAAACAAAAGCAGAATATGGTATTTCCTACCACGATTCCACCCTGATCCTGCACCCTTTATCCATGGGAAATGCCAGCAATAAACAGGGAAACTCTGGCGAAGATGTAGCAGGAGCTGGAGCATCCTCTTGGCAGCAGTGTCCTGGCACAGAGCTCTGTGCACACACAGAACCGCAGAATGGTTTGGTTGGAAGGGACCTTGTGATTATCCAGCTCCACCCCTGCCATGGGCAGGGACACCTTCCACCGTCCCAGGGTGCTCCAAGGCCCATCCAAGCTGGGAATTCCAGGGATGAAGCGGCCACAACCTCTCTGATCAAGCTGTTCCTCCTTGTCTGAGGAATGGTGTGTAGGACACCAGGCAGAGGCACCCATTAGGAAGGAATAATGAGGTTTGGAATTCCAAGGGAGTGCCCAGAGCTGAGGCTCTGACACAGGAATGCGGAATTGTAGAAACCCAGACTCAGCAGGGCACAGATGATGCCCCACACCTCATGAGGAGGTCGGGGACACGACCACGTTTCACAAGAAAGTCTGGGGTTTTTCTCAGTGGTTTAAATCCTTTTGTCTCTTCAATAATAATGATGGTGCTGAGGGTGGTAATAATGAAATTAAATCAGTGGTTTAAATCCTTTTGTCTCTTCAATAATAATGATGGTGCTGAGGGTGGTAATAATGAAATTAAGAAAAAGAAGAAGGAAAAGAAGAAGGAAAAGGAGGAGAAAAAGGAGGAGAAGAAGAAGAAAAAAAGGAGGAGGAGGAAGAGGAGGAGAAGAAGGAGAAGGAGAAGGAGAAGGAGAAGGAGAAGGAGAAGGAGAAGGAGAAGGAGAAGGAGAAGGAGAAGGAGAAGGAGAAGGAGAAGGAGAAGGAGAAGGAGGAGAACGAGAACGAGAACGAGAACGAGAACGAGAACGAGAGCAAGAACAAGAACAAGAACAAACAATAAATTTCTGCCTTGGAGGCCATAGCTCTGGTGGGGCTGTTGTCCACAGTCCCAGCCCAGGCTGCAGAGACCCCTGAGGAAATTCATCCCTCCAGCTCCTCCCATTTCCCATCCTCAGTCACTCAGGTGACCCTCTCTGCCCCCCAGATGCTCTCCCTGCACTCCAGCTCTCTCCAACCCTACTCCCCACCAGTGCCAGCTCTGCACCCCGCCCAGGGCACTCAGAAATCAAGGCCAGCTGCTCCAAGTCACATCCCCGGGCACAGCTGACCCCCGGAGCAGGACGCTGAGCATCCCTCCCGCAGGCAGGAGGTGCTGGGTGCCACGGGCTGGGTGCCCCGCGGGTGCCAGGCCCAGGGGCTCGGCAGCGCCCAAGGGGAGAGGGAAGGCAGCGACTAGAAACAGCCACTTAGCGTCTATTTAGAGCCTGGGAGCATTCGTGAAAGCCATCCCCATTACTGTTGAAAAGATGCAAATTTGGTGAAATAATCAGCTGTATGGCTGCAGGCTGTTTCTCAAGTACCCTGATTCCTTACAGGAGGCAAGGTATTAGTGTAAGACACACAGCAAGGCCAAGTTCATGTTGCTCAGAGGTAGCCCCTAACCAAACTCCACCAAGTGCTATAAAACAAGATTTGTTATCCCGGCAAGCGCTGACAGTTCCTCCAATAAAGCCCCCAAAAAAACAGAGCCCTTCGGGCGGGTTGCAGGGGTGCAAAAAGCAGCGCTCACAGGCACGGATGCCGCGGGGGACCCGCCGTGGGTCCCTGCCCCGGCCCGGCCGGGCACCGGCAATTAAAGCGAATTAAAGCATCGCCCGCATCCCCTCCGCCATCCAAAACCCCTCTCAGATGCTTTAAGGAGCCATTTATCTCCCGCAAGAAAGAGCATAAAGCAACCCGAGCGCAGGGCTTTGTGCTGGGAGCCGGGGGAACGAGCGAGGAGGAGCCGAGCTTTAAAATCCCGGGGAAATCGCGAAATTTGCACGGCTTAGTGCAAGGTGTAATCTGCTTCATGTCTGCAGGCTTCCCTCCTTGCGCACCTCCCTGCTGCACCAGGCTGAACTTTGGGAAAAAATAATGATGTGTTTGAGAAAAGGGTAAAATTTAACAGCAAAACCCTATTGCTCTGGCGTGTCTTATTTTAAAGATTGTACAAAGAAGCTTTAAAATGCTGGAATATTTAAATAGCATCTTTAATTTCAGGAGCATCAAATGTATTCTTAGAGAAGCAGAGAAGGTGAGCCTTCAGGCAAGGAGTTTAATCATTGCAATTCCAGCTATCCCCAAAATCAGTTTTGCAGCGAATGGCTCAAAATAAAAATATATTCTATAAACAAAAATACATCCAACCATCGAACCCCCATTCTGCTGTGTTTGTGCTGTGCCTGCAGTGGGACAGGAGATAACAATGCAAGGCATCATTTCAAATTTGGAAAGATTCTTTTCCTGGATGGCAAAAGAAAAAAAAAAAACACCAAAAAACCAGCAAAAAAACCCCAGTTCAAGTGGCTTTTCTAGCAGAGTGATGGAATAAAGTGGAGTTGGAGAGGGTGTGTTTGTGTGCACGGCAGGGCTGGTGCTCCAATATGCATCTTTATGTATTATGGATCCCGTTTTCTCACATTTTTCTCAGTGGACAGATATTGTGCTGTAGCTCTCAGAGTACCTGAGAAAAACATTCCAACAAATTGCATTCCTTGTCTATACAGATCCTATAAGGAGCACAAAATAGGCAAGGAGAATCTCCATCAGAGAAAGGCTTTTTTGATTCCTCCTTCCCCCCCCCTCCCCAATCTTCTGTAACAACATAAAAGATACTGTTATGACAAGTACTCTGGTAGTTCATTCTTTCATTTATAATTTAACCACAGCCTATATAACCTAATCAGAAAAATGTGGAGCATGATTAGTACAACAATCGAATGCAGTTGGGCTCCTTGAACAACTCAAAAAACAATACAAAAGAAAGCCAAAAAAAAAAAAAAAAAAAGAAAAAAAAAAGAAGAAAAAGAAAAAGGGAGAAAAAAAAAATCAAGGCAAACCATAGCAGGCATATCAGAAAATATGTGGTATTTCTTTAATATTTCATTTTAAACTACCTAATTGTGTTTTTAAGCTTCGGTTCCTGTAATTTTGCAAGATGAGGCATTCCAGTGAGAAAACATATGGTAAGGGATTTTTAAACCACATAGCTAGAGTGCATCATAGACTTATCTGCTGCTTTAGTGTCACAAAAATCCACCACTGAATTTATCCAGTCACCCATTAAAGAAAGAAAAGAATTAAAGGAAAAGGAGTTTAAAAATCCCCAAATGCTCCAAAAATAACCCCCAAAAACGCCCTACTGGAAAGTGCCATGGGGCTCGAGGCAGGAGCAAGGTGGGTCTGTGAGTCTTCCCAGGGCAGGAAAAGTGACAATTAGCTGGATATTTCAGGATCCTGCCTGGCAAATATTGCACGGGCGGTGACAAAACTGTCACGAGCAACAACTTGTGCCGGCGCCTCGGCTAAAATGAGTTCTAATGAACCTCGTGCCTTTGGGTCCAGGAGAACTCCCCACGCTGGCCCTTCCCAAAGCTTTTCCCATGAGGTGAAATCCAAGGGAGGCTCCAGTGGGAGCAGGCAAGGAGAGGTTTTGCAGAGAGGCACTGAATCAGCACTTTCCAAGGGGATGTCAAGGCATGGGAGCCACAAACTTTGACATTTGCGTGTGGCAGGGAGAGCTGGGGGCCCTGAGGATGCTCCAGCTCCTGGGGATGCTGAGCCAGGCTGGCTGGAGGGTGCTGCTCCCAGATCCCTGGTGCTGCCTGGAGAGGGAAGGGTTCCTTGAGCCAAGCCTGAGGTAAGAAGAGGACACGGCCAGGCTGGGCTGTGGGGGAATTTCAGGCGACGACGTCTGGAACAATGTCAGTGCCGAAGGAAATCACAATGCCTTGGCACCGACATCAAGCGCTGGGGCTGCTGTGGGAAGCAGAGTTGAAAGGAACTTTTTGGAGGCCTTTTTGGAGGGTTAACCCTCGGTGCCAGGGAAGGCTGTGCCACCCACCCCCCAGCCAGGCTGCTTGGAGGGTTTGGGATCAGGGCCACAAAGCTCCAAGCTCCACAGTTATCCATCCAAACCCACAAATCATCCCCTGGAAAAGCTTCCCTTTGCATCCATGGGAAGTCAGGAGCGTCCCTGCGTGTGCATCCACGCCAGCCCCTGCCTCCTCATCCTGCTATTATCTAAAATTCACCTGGAATCCATCTCTCCTGTATTTTTTTTCTGTTGCTTATCTTGCTTTTAAAAGACAAACTCTTAACCCCTTGCACTTAAGGGATTCCCCCAAGGTTGCCTGCCTTTTCCCACCGGGAATTCCTAAGTGTAAGGACCGAGGAAAGCGTAAGGTGTTAATCTTGATAATTAGTGCACAAAACCAATTAGAGGGCCAAAAAACCTTAAGGCACAGAAAGTGATTTTTTTTGTTTATTTGCTTACCTTATTAAGTTAAATATCTGTCTGAATTAATCACTAATGAACGTGAAGAAGGCTCAATAGCAGCGGCTTAATGAACAGCAGTGTCAGATGCATTTTACAGGGCACCAAATCACCGGGCAGAGGGAGCCAAGTGGCTCCTCAAAAATCACTTTTCTGCCCAATTTTCTGTTTGCAAAGCAGTAAATTATTTACTTTTATTGTGCTGATTTAAGCACTTGAATACTATGAATGGAGCACAGGTTTGAAAAATACAGGATCGCTGCACAACCCAGCTGCTGGAAATGCACTTTTTTTTCCCCAAAAGGCTGCCCCCCACCTTCCCAAATTTCTTCTACAATTCTTGCAGCACCCCCTTATTAGATTAAATATATTTATGTCTGTAATTTCGGATTTTTCAGACTTTCAGTGCTGCTACCAGCAGCCCCCTTCATACTTGCCTGGTGGCTTGAGCAAAGTTGGGGCGTTTTCTGGATCAGACTGTTCTTTATTTCCCCAAAACTGCTGCATTTTCCCCTCTTTTTCCATCTACTATTCACAGGGCAAACATCTGCATTGGAAACATCAGATGTATTAATTGTCACGTCCCCAGCTCCGGGCTCAACATCCCTCCTAAAAAAAATATTTCCCATTTTTCTATTAATATCTCCACATGCCTCTCCCTTTATTTCCGAGCAGGCACGGAGCTTTTGCAGCTCTTAGGCTGGGTGGGTTTTCTTTCATTTTTTTTTTTTCCCCTTTGCTTTGGAAAGCCTTCCTGAAATCTTTTCCTGCTGCAGATTTTTGGCTGCACGGACACACAGGAGGAAGGTGAGCAGAGCTGATTGCTCTGCCCTGCCTTAGAGCCACATAATGGAATAGGACGGAAGGGAAAAGCCTCATGGCAGAGCAGCAGAAAGAGTGGGAACCCAAAGCTTTCTAGGATCTCCTAAAAGGTGATTTTAAATTTTTTAAAATTTTTTTTTTAAATTGCAGCCTATGGAACGATGGATGTTTTGTAGGGAAACGCGCCCAAATATTTGCAGGAGAAGAACTTTGCTCATTATTTCAGTGCTGAGCTGCTTTGTGTGTGAGCTCACACACAGCCCCTGGTGCGGCTACTCGCAGCTCCTTACTCGGTGTGTAAGTCCTTCCCTACCTTAATAAAATAAAAAAAACCCACCCTAATAACCCTTTGGAAGAAATGTGGGAGCATTTAGAGGGGGAGAAGCTGCAAACCGCATCCCGCAGCTTTAACCATTTCAGCGATTTGGGCTAAACGCTCTTCAAGCAGCACTAATGGGGAAAGTGCCCCCGCTATTCACAGGAGATGCTCCAGGAGTAAACACCACCCTGCCTGCGAGCAGCTCATTAAAGGGAGCGGCCGCAGCCCGGAGAATCCCGGGTACAATAATGGGGCTGCAGGAATGGCTGGGAAGGCGCAGCCCAGGATGGGACGGAGCGGTGCTGGGATCAGAGCAGCCCAGCTCCCGCATCTCCAAACTCCTCTGCTCTTTGTTACTTAATGCGATGCAGGAGATCAAAGATCCGCGCAGGCTGTGCCGGGGTGTTGCTGCAGTCCCTGTCACACCGGGATTTTTGCCTTTTTTTTTTTTTCTTCTTCTTCTTGCCCCCCTCTTTTTTTGACTTAATGTTTTAGGGGGGGAGGGGGGTGTAATATTTTTTAGCCTTTTTTCTTGACCTTTTTGGGGGACTCCTTTCCTGTTTTTTTTTTTTATTATTATTTTTCTTTTCTTTTTTTCCAGTTCTCTCCCCCCTCCTTCTTCTTTTCTTTTTCCTATTTTCTATTTTCCTTTTTTTTTTTTTTTCCTTTCCTATTTTGGCCTTTTTTTTTCTTTTCTTCTTTTTTTCCTTTTTCTTTTTTCCCTTCCTTTTCTTTTTTACCTTTTCTTACTTTTCCTTTTTTTCTTCGATTTTCTTTTTCAATTTACCTCCTTTTCCCCATATTTTTTTTGCTTTCTTTTCCCTTTTTTATTTTCCTTTTCTTTTTGACTCTTTTTCCCTATCTTTTTTTTCCCCCGCTACCTTTTATTTTATATATATTTTTTTCCCTCTCTCTTCTTTCCATTCCCCCTTTTCCCCTTTTTCACTCCCTTTCCCCCTGTTTTCCCCCTTCCCCCACCAACAAAACAACGCCAAAAATAAAAGGGGAAAATTCAACAAAACAACTCCGGCCTTCTCGTTTTTTTTACTCAACCCTGGGCGCGATTCCAGAGGTTCTGTCCCACCACAGAGCCGCTTCCCCCCTTCCCAAAATTTCCCAAAATTCCCCAAAATCCCC
>JAVTVJ010000297.1:1272500-1275000 GCA_034509425.1 Eopsaltria australis
GACCCAAGAACAATGGGTGAAAAATGGGCTATAAAAACATGAATGGCCTGCTTCATATAAAGCAGATTTTATAGTGCAGGTGTGCCTTCATTTATCGATACTGTAAAGCAGTGAGATCATACTGGCAGTAAAACACAACATTTGTAAAACAACAACCTGAAAAAAAAAATAAAAAAGGAGGGGGGGAAAATTTTTCTATTAATTAAAAATGTAATGGCACAGATAAAAACTCAACGGGGTGTTTTAGAAATATATTTGATATTTTGTCATCAGATGCTTTCCATCAGCTCGCACAGAATTCAGCCAGCTCTGAGAAGGAGATCTGGAAAAGGGGGAAAAAAAAACTTAATTGAACTGTAAAACTATATCCCACATTTAGGAAAAGCCAGGCATGTAAAAATATCTATTTAATAAGTGCCGTTTAAGTTGTTAAAGCTGGTGGAGGAGTTTTTATTTTTTTTTTTTCCTTCACCCATTAGGATATGAATGGGAAAAATTATGAATAGGAAATCCTGCTGGAGTTTTTATTGCCTATTTCCTTTCGGGAAGATGGCATTGTTCCTCTTTTAAAAAAGGGAAGGGGCGTAAAATAAGCGCAGGCATATGACAGACATCCTTCAAAGGCGGGCTGGCAGAAGTGTTGTTCTGTATTTTTGTTCCTCACAAGGCAAAGCCTGTTCTATTTTTAAGCAGGGCTGTGCTGCTGTGGACGTTTCCCTTCCCTCGAAAGGGGTTTTGGCATAATGTTGTTTTGATTAAGGCAGATTTCTGTTCTATTCTATTTAGTTTCTTATTTTTTTTAAGTCACAATGCAGGAGCAAAGGATTGTATTTATTATTTTTTTTTTATTCTTGTTGTTGTCGAGTTTTTCCTTTTTGTTTTTTTTTTCCTCTGTGCCCATTCCAGGCCAGAGATTAAAATTTTTCTACCCACATCAACAGGTTCAAAAATCCTCACCTGTGCAGGAGGGTTTTGCCAAACCCACCTGTCAAGCCCCAATTTCAGCAGCTTTTAGGGTCTTCCCTGTCTTGCTTGGTTTTTTGGGATATTTCAAAAAAATTATTTAAAAACTAACAAATTTCCTGGGCAAAGGTATCACTCCACAAACCTTTGATTGATTTTATCACCCTGCGCTGGGGAAGGGGAGGGGAGGATTGTGCCTCCCACTCAGGGGTGACCCCAAACACATCTGGGGGTATTGCGGATGTGCCCAAAATGTGGGGGCACCCCCTTGGCTGCAGCCTGGGGGCTCCTGCCTGGCCCTGTCCCCTCCTTTGGGGACTGTCCTCACCCTGTGCCTTCCCCTCCCTTCCTGCCTCCCCCTCCCCAACTGCCACAATCCCAGCTTGTGCCATCATGTTCAGCACAGATGTTTCAGCAGCTGTACGTGGTGAGCAGCATTTTTTTTTCCTAAGATATTTTTTCCTAAGATTTTCCCCCTAATATTTCTTTTCTTTAAGATTTTTTCCTTATTTTTTTGAAAGGTTTCTATTTCTGATATTATTTTTCTTTTCTGGCACATCCTCGTGGCCTGATAACAATTGTCACCCCCTGCCATGGGATGTGGGACCACAGCGACCTCCGTCATGGACACAGCTTCCTACACTCTCCGCCTTTCCCTAAATTCACTGATTTTCCCTATTTTTTTTTTTTATTTTGCCATGCTGGGTTCTGTGTTTGGAGGGTTCCTCACTTGGTAGCTGGGCCAAGGAGTTATTTTGATATCCTGGCACTGCCAATAAAGTCCTGGTGAAGGCCCAGGGCATTGTCATGGGGTGTGGCACACAGGGGACACCCTCGGGCATGGCCAATGAGCCTCACACAGGTGTGGGGAGCACTTCTGGGGAGCCCTGGGATTATTTCCAAGATGAAGAAAAGTCATGGAGATTCCTGAATTTTTTTTCCATCAACCTGCTGAGTAAGGAGCTGAACAATGCCCTGGCTGCTGGTTTGATTTTCTTCAGGAGTTACAATGGTGACTGGTGTTTTAACCCCCAAAAAACTCCAAAAACATAAAAAGAACGAAATCCCATGAGTTGTAGATATTCCCATCTCCAGCTTGTCCATTGGGATTGGCTGAAACCTCTGGCACGAGCACTCTTAGAAAAATTATCTGTACCGTGACTGTTCTGTTTAATTATTATTTTTTAATGTCATTTTTCTTGTGTCACAGCAGACAATACTCTTCCTCTGCATTGAACTTAAGGGATTTCTCCTGAAGATTCCCATGAATGATCCTATTTATACAAGCAGGGACATTCCAGGGGCTGGTGCCATGACTTATTGCTGAGCCTGCCTGCCAGTTCTTAAGTATCTTGTTTTCCTTTTTAGTTCTTCATGTGCGAGCGGGTTCTTATTTGTTTTTAATAATTAAAGAAGTGGAGGAGGAAATGGAGTGGCTTTGGATGCCAAACCACTGCTCTTTTTTTGGGATGCAGGCAACAAGTGCCTTCAGCCTCACTCTGTGCCAGCTCTTGGCCAAGCCCCACCACTCATCCTG
>JAVTVJ010000297.1:1282500-1390000 GCA_034509425.1 Eopsaltria australis
GCTCTGAAGCCACCAGTGACACAAAACAGTTGGCATTTGGAAGAGTGTTTGGGGAAAAAAAGATGGGAATAAAAGAGCCTTGGAAAATGTGGTGTGCTACACGCAAATCTGGGGTACAACAGCAAAATTTAGGTTGGTTTTGGCAACAAAGAGAAAAAGGTCAATGCTGTGATGTTGCTGCTCTAATCTCTGTACAGGAACCATTTTACTGCGACAAATGGGCCAAAGATTGCGAGGATGGGGTCAGTATTTGGTCTGGGATGTTGACACACAAGGTTCAGAATCCACACAGATCATCCCAGGGGAGCACTGAGGATTATTGAGTTCATACCAGGTCTGCTGGAGCCCAGGACCATGAGGGACACATTTCCCAAGGCCCACATTGAGCAACAAATCCTGGTGGCTGAGCAGTAGGGCAGGGAAAGGGCCTTATCCAGCCCAGTTCAATCATCTTCCACCAACTTCACACTGAAGGAGGACCCAGAGCAGAAAAGAGATGCAAGACGTTTTCTGAGAGCTTTTCTTGGCACAAAGTGGTGGCAGATGATGCTGTGGGGTAGAGGAGAGAAAAGCAAACCCTTTCATCCCCTCAAAGCCAGAAATGTGGGACACCATCCTTAAACAAGGATTTGAGTTGAAAATTTTGGCCCCTTTTGCCCCTGATGAGGCTCAAAATCAGGAAACCCAAAAGAAATCCACAAGGACAACACTCCCTGCAGGAGCTAAATGAATTCTAAAACGTTTATTTCAGAATTACTTCATCTGAAGAATTGCTAAAATCTGACCTGTGTGTCCATCCATCCATCCATCCATCCATCCATCCATCCATCCATCCAACCATCCACTCACATTGCTCTTCCACCAGGGTTTAAGCTCTTAGGCCTTCTGCTGTCAGAAAGGCAAAACCCCCCCACTTCTTATTTCAACTACCACCTTCAATTACAAACATTCAGCTTTAATGCAGGAGGGCAACATTGAATTAATTATTAATTAGTGTATCTGGACCAGCTTCAGCCCCTTTTTCTGGAAGACATAGACCTATGTTCTACATTCTGTAATTACTAGGCTGAAGACCTGCATCCTTTATCTCTCTTCTTCTCCAAAGAATCCCAACCCCCCGTTCTTGCGTCTCTCCTCGGAATTAGGAGTTCTTCTTTTTATTTCTTGCTATTAATGTTTAGAAACTCTGAGGGTGTATGATTAATGCAGGTAGTGTGACTTTGATATAGGACAAAGTAGCATTAATTGTATGATATACATTATTTTTAAAACAACTACATTGTCTTCATCTTGCATAATTATCTCTTTGTTGCTGTTAATCAGGATTTCCCAAAGTGGCACACAATAAAAAGCATTAAGGTTTATGTCAGCAGATCCAAATCTGGAATCAAATCTATCTGTACCATCAGGTGCCCATTAGGCCTGTGGAATTGCACATTAAAGACACTCAGACAATGCAGACGCTTTTCTCTTGCAGTAACTGGGAGAAAGGAGAAATTGGAGCCCTGGAAACAGATGTAGGAAAAGGCAGTTCCTGCCCAATCCATTACAGACAAGAGAAGAGAGGGGAAAGAGGTGAAATATTCACCCACTGATGTTTTTGAGTTGTGCCTTAGTGAATTTCAAGAATATATCATCACATTAAAAAATCCCCAAGATTTTTTTTTCATTTAAATCATAGGACAATGTTGTTCCCTGTGAAATTGTAAATAAAGAAGTCAGGCACTGCTGCACTGGAGGGGCAGCAGGGCTGAGCAGTGCCTGTGCCATGGGTGTCATTCCAGCCTGGGGACAAGAGTGGCCACTGCTCCAGTTCCACATCTGAGACATCTGGGATGAGTGTGGAGTCCCCAGTAAGGGCAGGGTGAAGGCCAAGGGATGCAGAAAACCACCCAAATATTGGGGCAGCCTGAGGAGCTGCTGCTCTGGTGCCACCAGCAGAGCTCAGCCTTTGTTCCATGGGCAAGACCCATTTCCTAGAGGAAGAATGGACAACTGGACACAGCCATCCATGTGGGATTGGTGTGTAGGATGAAGAGTATAAACGTTACCAGTTTAAATGGCTTTATGGCAAATTTTTCCTGCGTTCTCTGTGTTCATGGTGGAGCTGAGTGGGAATTTTCTCCAAGAAGCCTATTTAAAAGTGGTGGAAACACAGAGGCTTCAAGCTTTCCCTCCTGTTCTTCCTGCACCCTTTCCATTTTTCTTCCTTTCTTTCTCTTTGTTCCTTTTTAAGAGAAGTACAAGGGAACGACAAGGGGCCCTGGGATGGGCACACCTTGCCAGCTGCCTCTGCTCACCTGCCTGCTCCTGCCGTTGAACGCTGTTGATGGAGAGAAAGGAGGGTTTGAGTGACCATTTCCATCATTTCAGCCACACGAGCTCCCTGCAAAATCTGGGCTGTGCTTCTCCTAGAGGGGACAGGAGCAGGAAGGGAGCAAGGGTTGGCTCTTGTCCTTCTGCAGGTGCTCTGTGGACCCCAAAGGCCACACGAGGGGCATGCAAAGCAAAGCAGAGCAAGGGCACAACCCAGCAGGGCTGAGACAAGGAGAGGAGCTTTCAGAAAAGCAAGAAGGCACATCAGGCCAAAGGAGAAAATGAGCCTGGAGCACTGAAGTAAGAATGATAATACCAAGCACTTATGTTCAAAGCACTGTACAAATATTAATTAATTAATCCTCAAAGCCCGCTCTGGAGTAGATAAGCAAGTGTTATTATCCCCTCCTTGACGGGGACTCGGAGGCAGCAAGGTTAAGTGTCACGTCCAAGGCTGCAGAGAAATGCTTCAGAGGGTGTTTTTAAGAAATAAACACTCCAAACCCAGCCCTGTGCTGACTCCAAGGCTTGGAGCCATCCTGGCAGCGTGTTAACAACAGGCAGGAGAGAGGACCCACCATCCCAGAGAAATCCTGAACACTTCTGCCATCACTTCTATCACAATTTTCACTCTTAGCACTCACAGTCCGGAGCAGCCCTTGAACCAAGGATGGCCTGGTAGGAGATCTGGACAAATATTCAGGTGTGCCCCTGGTGTGCCATCCACCACCTCTTGTTGTCACCTTAAGCATGTCCAGTTCCTCCTGTGACACAGTGGCAAGTTTGTCATTAGCCTAAAGATAAACCAGGAAGAAAAATTAATAAATATACAAAGTTGTGTTGATAAGGAATTAAAATAAAAGGTAAACTCTGACTCACCCCAATGCTTTCAAGGCTGTGGCCCCAAAAGAGGGAGCTCCACCATCTAGGGAAGCACAAGTGTTGTGTTTCTCCTGAAATTCCAATCTCGTGCAGGTTTCCCAGCAGAAAATCAATGCTTGAGTGTTTTCCATCTGAAGGAAACGAGGAAGAAGGGGTCTTTCTGGAACCTGACCCAGAAATAAAGTAACAATGGATCAAGGAACTCCAGTGTGACCCACTCCCCCTGTAAAAGGCTCCAGTTGGAAATGGTTCAGGTTTGGGCCAATTTTTCAAAAGTAATGAATATTTAGAAAAAAATGAATAGAAAGAGGAGACTCGGAATATGTGGCCAGGAAAACACTTTTCTTGGAAAAAAAAGGACTTACAGGTCAAAGGTGTCTGCTGTTCACAATATGGATTAGGGGGGGATTTCTGTGAGTTCTGGAGGGAGCTGGGGGGAGGGAGGAGGGAGAGGAATTGCCTTTGGTCTGTATTTGTTGCTCCAGTTCCTGTACTGACAGCAAGGCAGCTTTGATTGTAAGATGAATTGTGGGGCAGGAGCTGCAGCTCTGCTTTGGGATGTTGGTATTTTCTTCAACACTTTCAACTTCAGGGAGACAAGAAAAGTGAGGTGGGTGTAGAGCTGCCAGAAACAATAACAGGAACATTTACCAATTAATCCATCACACACATTTACCTTTCACCTCCCCAATTCTGAGGAGCCACTGCACAATCCAAATATCAAATTGTTCCTGGATGCAGCAAAAAATGAGAGGATGTGGGGTTAAAAAAAGGGAGCCATCAATAACAGGACAATGCTTCTGATTTCCTGCGCAGCTCGTTAGACGTGACCTCATCAGTAAATCTGGTCACTATTTCCCCAATATTCCCTTTAAACACACATTTGCATGACCCCTTCTCAGACCATCTCCCCCCATTTATTGGGATATCTGGGAAGCACCAGGACTGGATGTGCCCCATCCCAAAATATTTGTGGTAGAAAACATAGGATGGAAACTCTTCTAAGTTATTATTTTAACCCCATCCTCTATTTTTTCAAGGATTCACAAACATGGGCAAAGAGAGATGTGTTTCCAGGTTTAACAAGCCATTTATAACTAATTACTGAAGCTTATTAAGTACAGCTTTGGCTTAGGCATTTTATCCCTACCTTTTCTCTACAGTATTCACCAAAATTTGGCTTCCTAAGAGGAACTAATTGAATTTCATGGTTTACACATTACTTGCACACTCTCTTTAATCCCCAGCTCTAGTTTTTCTCTTACAGATTGTCCCAGAAGAAAGCCAAAACATTAATTTTGCATTTATTGTGTAAATAAGGGTGTTTTTAAAAATTCTATCTCCACAGGCACACGCACACTGGACTGGAGCCTTTTCCAATTCTTCAGTGAGCTGGTGCAACTCCCTTAAATCAGCACCCACACACCAGAATGGAAACTAAATTAAGATCTTCCATGGGTGATTATGGACAAACAGGATCAGATCAGCCAGATATTTGTGAGTTTCCAGGGAAATTGGCTCCCACATAAAGATTTGGCTTGATTTGACTCTGGTTCTTCTGCGCTGAGCATGGCTGGGGCACCTCAGGACATTTCTGGGCCACTCAGGACAAGAAGGACATGGAGGGGTTGGAGCGTGGCCAGGGAAGGGAATGGAGCTGGGAAGGGGCTGGAGAATTCCTGAGGGAGCTGGGAAGGGGCTGGAGAATTCCTGAGGGAGCTGGGAAGGGGCTGAGCCTGGAGCAAAGGAGGCTCAGGGGGGACCTTGTGGCTCTGCACAGCCCCTGACAGGAGGGGGCTCAGGGGGGGTCGGGCTCTGCTCCCAGGGAACAGGGACAGGAGGAGAGGAGAAGGAACCGCCTCAAGTTGCACCAGAGGAGGTTTAGGTTGAAGATTAGGAAAAATTCCTTATTGGAAAGGGTTGTCCAGCCATGGCAGAGCTGCCCAAGGCAGGGGAGGAGTCCCCATCCCTGAAGGGATTTCAAAGCTGTGTGGATGTGGCAGCTGGGGACATGGGTCAGTGTTGGAAGAAATGGCCTTGAGTTGTCACAGTGAGGCTCAGGGTGGAATCAGCAGGAATTTGCCCATGGAAAGGGAGCTCAGGCCTTAGCAGGGGCTCCCCAGGGAGCTTTGGAGTGCCCATCCCTGGAGGTGTCCCAGGAATTGCTGGATGTGGCACTCAGAGCTCTGGGCTGGGGACAAGGTGGGGATGGGGCACAGCTGGGACTCAGTGGTGTTTTCCACCCTCAATGATTCTGTGATTTTTTTGCATCAAAATTTGGATGATTCACAGCAGAATGCACATGGGGAAGCTTCTCTCTTCCATCTCCTCAAAGCTGACAGGCCCAACCAAGTCTCTGTATCTGGACACAGCCTCTCCTCCCAAACACTGGAGGAAATCCTGGCCCCGATGATGTCAAAGGGAATTTGTCTTTATCATCAGCACCATCAATATTTTCCCCTAAACTCGTGCCCCTGTAAGCACTTTGTGCACACCTGCTTTAGCACCTGCTCCTGCCCAGGCCAAACCCCATCCAAGCAGTGATGCAATCCATCAGCTGTTCCATAAAATGGGAGTATTTTTAGATCCCTAAAACGCACAGTTTGTATTTGCAGGTATATTTTAAGGCACTACGAGGCAAGGCACAAGCTGCAGTCCAGCTTTTTGAAGGAGAAGCAGCACAAGGAGGAATATTCCAGGTGAATTTTTAATAAATGTGTGCGTGTGTGCAACGAAAAAGCTGCAGCCCAAGGCATTTTTAGCAAATTCCAGCACTGTTCTGCTTGATCTTTACCACAACATTTCCTACAGAAACAGTGTGAGGAAACCTGCCCCAACTTTCCAGAGGGGCTGGGGAATGCTGGTGAACTCCTGGAGAGTTCAAGTGACAATTTCCAACACAAATGGAAACTTTTCCAGGGATCTTCCTCTCTTTTGTCAACCACAACTTCAAGGGTTGTGTGAGTGTTCACTCCAAATATGTGAGTGGTAATAAAAAGCAATCTAGAGTTCAGATTATTTGAAGTTTTAAGGAGGAAAATGTTAAAAGGAACAACCCTCTCTTCAATGATGACACAGCTCAACCCCCAAAATCATAGCCTAGAATTAAATCCTACTAACAACAATATATTTGGGTTGATTTTTATTTTTATGAGAGCAGCCTGCGGGCTGCTGTTGTGCAAATCAGCTTTCCCAGCGTGAATTAAAGTCAAAAAAATTGTCTCAAAAATCTTTTGAAAAATGCAAAATAACTTTTTTTTCCCATCCAGCCCTGTCTGAACAGCTGAGATGCTCCACAATTAAAAAACACATGTCAAAGAAAATGAAACAAAACAAAACAAGCTGAAGCAGCTACTCAGGCCTGGGAAAAATCAGCATTTCCAGGCAGATCTTGGCAAAGGGGGAGGCAGCAGAAGCTGAAGTCTCAAAGGAGAGACTCTCAGGTTGCCACAGAGCTGGGGCCATCCTACCAAGCCCACCTCCAGCAAAAGGCTGGCAGGGGATTTCAGGGCATGGGGCTCGTGTTTGCCATCTGCACGTGGGCAAATTGTATCCAGAGTGGTTGCCAAAACAAATAAATGGGGGGAAAAAAGGGAAAAATAATTTTCCATTGCTTTCAATTCTATGAATGCTCTGAGTGAGGTACTGGAACAGATTCCTCAAAGCATTGGTGGCCCTGGGAGTTTCCAAAGCCAGACTGGACAGGGCTTGGAGCAGCCTGGGACAGTGGGAGGTGTCCCTGCCATGGTTGGGGTGGCACTGGATGGGATTTGAGGTCCCTTCCAACCCCAACCAGTGTGGGAGTCTGTGATGTCCTGAGGAAAAAATGGTTTTCAGTCCAAGGTGTCCTGGTGCCTCCCTTGGGGACAGAATTTGGTGCCTTTGACAATCCTGCTCCTGGTTATGTTGGTTTAATCTGGCTGTGACTTTACACCCTGCTGGGCAAGCAAAGGGGGAAAGGTGGAGAGTAAAAACTGATCAACTTAAAGTTTTCACTCCATGCCCCTGTTATGAAAACAGCAAAGTGTGCAGGGAATGAACTCCTAAAATTGTATCCTTTGTTACAATGTTTTCCCTCCATAAATTGTTCTGAGATTAATTTAAATAATATACTCAAAAAACACATAATTGAACACACTTTATTTTTAATACTCTGCTGTAAATACACTCACCCAGATGCACTTTGAAAGTTGCAAATAAAATATCCTTTCATTTGCACTTAGAGTCTTAAACTGAATTAAAGCATCAACTTTAATTAACTAAAAAAATAACTCATCTCTCTCACTGCCTGATCTGTTTGGGGCAGGCAAAAATCATCTTGCCTGATCTGCTTACTCAATATCACTTTTATTGCTGGAGGAAAAAACAAGGTGTGTGCACTAAAAAGTAATGCAGAGAAGCAGAGAGAAACGTTCCTTAAAATATTTTAAGTGTTCTTTAGAGCTGAAATTTAGAACAGAGCAAAGGGAAGAGTTTAGCCAAAAGCTGGTTGTAATTCATGGAGTTTGTGAATGGGATTTGTTGGGGAGGGCAGCAGCCTGGGTGATCTTGAACTGCACATTTTTGCTCATATTCTGCAGATCTTTATCTCAGAAATATGTTCCCAAATGTGAGGATGTGGCACTTGGGGACATGGGTTAGAGCTGGCCTTGGCAGTGCTGGGGAACACGATGAACTTTTAGGACTTTTCCAACCTTAACCATGCTGTGATTCTATGATTCTCTTATCTCCAAGTGTGAGAAACACATCATGGATGAATAAAACTTCATTAAAAACGGCCTCAGGCATCAGTGCAAGGTTCACTGAGTGGCTTCTTCCGAAGAGCAGCCGAGAGGAGAGGAGGTCAGGGTGGGGCAGCCTGGGCAGTGCGTGCTTCTGCCCCTTCCCTGCAGGGTTTGTGTTCTCCACCTGCCTCTGGACTGGCTGATCTTCAAGAAAACAGTTCATGAAAATATTGCAGGGACCCTCAGCACTGTCATTGCTCTCCAGGCTTCAGAAATAACTCATGGGTGAGGGCTGCAAGAATTGCTTGGAGTCTCTTTATGAAGGAGGGTGATCATCCACCCTAAATCACCCAGGAGGATCTAAAAACTTATTACACATTAAAACTTCCCCTGTGTCTCCTGAGACCATTACAAGTCCCATCACTGACCACACTGAAACTCTGACCAAGAGCCAGCCCTGGTGACCTCCAGCATCTTGAACCCCTCCCCTGATGGTCAGGAGTGGAGCAGGGATGCTGCAAGAGGATTTCTGGTTTGCCACAGGCCAGGTGCCTTCAAGCTGTACTTACAGCATTCCTAACTTGCCTAAAAACAGCCACAAATGGTTTTTCCTGTCACTCAGAGACCATTTCAGAGCTCACATGAAGGACTTTGAGCACTTCCAGGGATGGGGGAGCCACAGCTTCTCTAGGAAAACACTTCTGGCTGAGAGGAGTGTGAACTCAGCAGTCAGGAACAACAGCAAACCCAATAATTCCTGTTAAAGGACAGATTTTATGAATCCAGATGCCATAACAAACCAAAGTGACAGCCCCTGCCAGGTGCTGGGGAACATCCTTGCAAGGATTCCTTGCTCACCACACGCTTGGAAACCAAGGGATGGGGCTCTGCACATCCAAGACATGGAAAATGCCCTTGGTCCCTTGAGATGTAGGACTAAAAATCATCTCTGCTCTCTTTTTCTCCTTTTTAACTCCCATTTTGGTACAGTTACAGAACCAGAATGCAATAAAATGGTGCAAGAAGGACATAAAAAGGCAACTTTGCTCCCTTATGACAGAAAGTGCTGCCCATTCAGACCTGTCCTGTCTGCTCCTCTGGGACATGCCAGTCTTAGAGAGAATAAAATGGTCACCAAAGCTCTTCCTAGAGGTGGGAAATAGCACAGAAACCTCAAAAAAGGAGGTTTTGAAGTAAATGCACTGCTTAAGTGTTTGCATTGTTTTTAATCCATTCTATTAAAAAATGATTTTTAAAAAAACCAACAAAATATTCTGATGAAATTTCACCTACTCTTAAAAATGAACAGTGACTTAAAAAAAACAAATCAAAACAAACAAACAAAAAGAAAAAAACAAGTGGGCTTAATTGCTGCTTTCTATCCAAGCCATAATGAAGCCCAGGAAGGGCATCAGGAAGGGGAGAGGCAGCTCAGGAGCAGCTTGGGGCCACAGCCTCCTTCCCCCTCTGTCCCCCAGCCTCCCCTGGCCCCAGGTGTGTGCTGTGATCTCAGTTTTGCAGGAATGAAAGAGGAAAAGCCTTTTTTTCAAACAGCTTTGCAGCACTCAGGGATTGCTGATACCGAGATCCAGCTCCAAACCTCCTCCACGTCCCCCCTTCACTCAGGCAGCATTTCATTAATTTAGAAAGCATGATCTCATTAAGCAATTCCATTCCAAAGTTTCTGGAGTTGAAAAGCCGGGGAATTTCCCCAGGTTCTCAAAACCTTCGGTCAAAAAAAGCCAAGTTACTCCCCATTCCTCTTTAAACAAATAAGGTTAGCAACCCTTTTGCCATTCACAATTCAACATTCACACTAAATTAATTTTTCCAAAAGTAATTCAAATAAAAGCTTTGCTGCCGCTACCCTTTTCAGAGCTGCAAGATTGAATAAGGCATCTGAATAAAATTGTGTATTACAGCCTTCTTTAATATTTAAGCATGACATTCATTGATTTGTTTCTTGTTTTCTGCAAACCTTGACAACATGATAAAATAAATCATAAGAAGAAAATATAGTGGTAACATCTTTTATGGACTTCACATAGTCATCAATCTCAAGCTGTGAGTGAATTATCAGTGCAGCAAAAAGATCTATGTTTTAAGAGCTCCAATAGCACACTAGCTAGAGGTTTTTCACAAGCAAACTCAAGGCGAGTGACTGATAAGCATCATTATTGTTTTCTGAGAGTCTGGTTTATAGTGTGTTGTGGAGGTGTTGGCATATATGTTTCAGAAGGAAAGGTTTGATCAATTCTAAGTAGACATCTACTAACATATAAAAAATATAACAAGGGTTCCTGCTGAGCAGTATTAAAGTACCTATTGCACCATGTCAGCATGACAGGCCCCATGTTGTGTTTTTGATTATATTTAATATAGAATTAACCTTTCTTAATGGAACATATTGTGCATGCAACGGGAGTGAAAAATATTTATTTTGACCAAAACAAATATCATCCTTATTTAGGTTTTAAGGAATACTTCTTTATTTTCAATTTATAAAACTTCTCATCATAAAATTGTCGCAGCCCTGAACTGACAGGAAGGAATAAAAGGGATTTTTTTTTTTCTCCCTGTGGCTTGTGAGCCATAAAGAGAGGAAGCTGCTGAGGGCATCAGGAGCAGCTGGGAAAAACATCTGTGGGGCAGAAAATGGGGAAGAGAGGAATGTGGCACCAGCTTATGCACTGGTAATTCCATGAAATGCAAGGAGCCATCCCCTTGGAATCATCCGAAGATGCCAGAGGTTCCAATGGGGAGGCACTTCCCCAAAAATTGGATCCTTGTGCATGAAAAATAACAGAATTGAGGGGATGGTCTGGAACAATCAAAGACTGGGAAGAGAAATGTGGATCCCGGAATTAATTGGATGGGATAAAGCAGCTGCCTTGCAGGAGCTGGCTCTGCTGCATAATGAGGTTATGCAAAGGTATCATCGTTTTGCTGTGAAAAATGCCACTCCCGAAAGTAACTCTTTCAGCAGGCTCCCAAATGTTTTATATCTGCTAAATGGGCTAATGAAAGCTTTAGGTTTAGAAAGCAGTAGCCTAGGGATTGTAAGAGTAAATATTAAGATGTTTTCTGACAAGCTGAATATATGTGGTTTCCCACAAAATCCCACAGTGCTTTGCACTCCATAAATATCACTCCTCTTCCCTCACAACTTTTACTCCATGAAATACGATGCCGCCGCCCGCTAAAACATTGCTGCACTTTCCTTGGGCTCGAGCCTCGGCACACATTTATTTACATAGGTTGAACACCATTCATCACCCTCCTAATTAATGCAGTCAGTCAGGAGGGGGTGAAGGATTTCCTTTGCCATCCCGTGCCGAGCAGGATACCGGGATTTTCATGGGAATCTCCTCAACTGAAAGGAAACTCAACTTTTAGAGGCCTTTGGAGTTCTGGGTTGAGCAGAACTCACTGAATTCATGGGGCCAAATCTTCAAATGAATTTATGGGCAAAAATGATTGGTGGTCTGATGGATTTTGGCCATCAGTCAGGAGGGGGTGAAGGATTTCCTTTGCCATCCCGTGCTGAGCAGGACTCTGGAATTTTCATGGGAATCTCCTCAACTGAAAGAGAACCCAACTTTTAGAGGCCTTTGGAGTTCTGCATTAATCAGAGCTCAGCAAATTCGTGGGGCCAAATCTTCGAATTAATTTGTGGGGCCACATGATTGGTGACCTGATGGATTTGGTCCACCAGTCAGGAGGGGGTGAAGGATTTCCTTTGCCATACTGCACCGAGCAGGACACTGGAATTTACACAGGAATCTCCTCAACTGAAAAGAAACCCAACTTTTAGAGGCCTTTGGAGTTCTGGGTTGAGTAGAGCTCGCTGAATTAGTGGGGCCAAATCTTCAAATTAATTTGTGGGGCAATAGAATTGGTGGCCTGATGGGTTTGGTCAGGTAGGGATGCTCTGAATTATTGATATTCCAGGGTGAAATTCCTGTCACTTTAGGCCCAGCCCATCAGAGGGGAGCTATGGCCTGGAAGAGAAGACACGAAGACTTTCTTGATGCAATCAAAGACCGGAGAAGAGCTGCAAAAAGAGGTAAAATATTATTTTTGTCCATTTTCTCCATTTATTAAAGAAGCTGCCTGAAAGTTAAGCTTGAAGCAGTGCCCTGGCTTGGCCTCCTCAGGTTATGAGAGCAAGGCCTGCTCAGTAGCAAAATTCAGAATCTCAAATGACGTCCAAGCTCTGCAAAATGCTTAACTTGGTAAGTGGGGAGATTTTCTTGTAAATTCAATTTTTCTTGTAATTCAATACCGCACCAGAGGTCTCACTTGATGGAAAAGAGGCTCTGTGCTCCTGGAGTGTTTTACAAATATGTAAATATTATACCTAAGCTGCCCCTGTTAATTAAATATGGCACTTTACACAAGCATATTGTTTCCAGTCTCGATGTTCTGGCTTAAATCCATCATCAGTAATTACGTTCTGTCCTTTTAAATTCTTTCCTGGCTTAATTAGCTAAATTATTCTACTTCACTTCCTGTCCCAAACTTGCAGGCAGTGCTGGTGACCCAGCTCTGGGCTGGGTCCCCGTGTAGGGGTTGTGGCATCATCACTCATCCATGGGGAGCTGGGAATTCCACAAGGATGCTGTGGCTCCCCAGTGCTGTCACTGGGCTATCGCAGTTTACTCAACACATAACCACGGTATATATTTATATATGTTTTATTTACATTTTTTGAAGCATTTTTATGTCATCTCTACTTCTCCCAAATGTTTTAAATTCATAATAAATGTGATTCCTAGTGTTGAAGCTGGAAAATACTCTGTTCCCAACTCTCCTTGTACTTATTTAGATGAAAGAACTAAGCAAAAAAAAATCATGCAAACCATCAGGTTACACAAAATAAATCAGAAATTAATACCTGTTAAAGCCAAAAGTGCTGAACCAGAAAAGCACATGGAGGCACTGGACAGTCCAGAAAATCCAGGGGTGCTAATGAGAACTCCCCATTTTTAACTTCCAGTTATTTGGATATTAAATTAATGGCTCCAGGTCTTAGGAACAGGGAACAGCACCACAGATGAGAGAAACTGAGTTCATTTCCGAGAGGAGTTCTACAACTAATAAAGATAAAATAGGGACAAGGTAGGAAAGGAGGGAGCTGCAGTTTAATATACTTATCCTATGAATATTTCTATAAAATCTCTTCAAGTTTCTTAGTGAAACAAAGTCCTGAATAGAAATGGAATATTTATTTTCAATACCAGCTTTTAGCTACCGGGATTGCATTAAAATTATGCCGGAGAAAAAAAAAAATTAAAGATATGTATCTTGCTAATAAAAATGCACTTTGGTGATAGATGTTGCGGAAGCAGAACCTCCTGTAAATTAGGTCACTTCTCCAGTAAACCATCTCCTGAACTCCTTTGTGGGAATTATGTAGGAAACAGGTTTTCTTTTCAAATCTTAATATAAAACTTGGAGAAAGGAGCAAGTCTTCTGCCTTATTCACATTCATAAAAAAAATCATAATGTAGCATCAATATTCACTTAATAAAGAGACCATTTACACTGCTGGGCTGCTGTTCTTTTGTTTGCCAGGGTGGATTTTTTTTTTAATCATATGGAAGAGTCGGTGCAGCAACATCTGTGACTTGTCAGTCATTTAATTAACCAAAGAAAAGCGAGCTATTCATTTTATTTCTGTATATGTTAATGCTAAAAACTAATAGAAAACAGCTAGTAAATTGTCCTCTGCATATATTGGACACAGCAACAATTACTCTGGCAGAGAAGATATAATAAAAGAGGAAATTTTAATAGTATTCTTATTCTATTTATTCTCAGGGGCTTCTGTTTCAAGGTACTGTAGAAATTAACAATTATTTCTTTTCATTGTTTTTGATGATCTTTTTCTATTATGGCCCTATCCGGCTTAAAAGAAAATATAATTTGAACTTTTCTTTCTCGTATTAAATTTTCTTGGGCACCTGGAGATTTCCTTTCTGGTTGGTTACGGGGAGGTCCTGGGAAGGTTCAGAAAAATAAGCAGCAAGTGTTTCTTTCAGACAGCTGGTTAAGGCATGTCAGTTATTGGGACAATCAAGAGAACTCAGCTTAAACCCAGAACTTCCACATAATAAAATAATTTGCTTTTCCAGCCTTCATTTTATTGACAAATATGTCTTTCCCATATTTTTGGAGTGTCTGTCATATGACACGTCTAAATACTTGCTATTGCTCTGCTATATAAAGCAATTAACTGACTTTATACAGCAAATTGTCAGAGGATTTCCCCAGAAAGCTTGGGGAAATCTAACCTACAGAACTATTCTCCAATTTATTGACATGCTACGGTGGTGAAAAAAGTAGGACATCAATAAACAGCTTTAGCTGGAAAACTGGAATCTGATTATAAGTATTGGGAGCTGGAGACCAGAGCCTCAATTAAAATACGTGGCATGGCTTTAGTTTAAAGCAGAGAGGTGCTGGGTTTGAATGGGGAAAAGCAAGGCTGGGTGAAGGGTGGGAGTGCTGCAGTGGGGAGTTTGACATCCAAAATTCCCTGCGGGTCTGTTTGAGCTGGATCCAGGTTCAGCTCCTCATCCCAGACCACTCCTCTGCCTCTGGGAAGCTTCAGCAGGGAAAGAACCTTTAGGATTTTGTGCAGGAAGTGATCTTGTCTCCCTTCCAAGGGCAGAGTGATGGTGCAAGGAGAAAGTTGGAGCGCAGGTTGGAGTGAAACAGCTCAGGACTGGCCCTGGAGGGATTCCCCATCCACAAGGGAAGTCCTTCTACTTACTGCAGAATCCTAATCCACTAAAACAGCAGGTTTAGAAATCTTGGGTTTGGAAAAGCAATCAAACCATAACTTTTTAGGTTTATGCAGTAAATACTGATTAGGACTGAAACACTTGCATAAGAAAGTAGATTAAATCGTTCAGGAAGTGCTGGATCACTCACAGGAATCTACAGAATAGCCTGAAATCCCCATAATTCACAAATAGGATTTTCAGAATCATTAAGGTTAAGAATTTACAGAATCATTGAGGTTGGAAAAGACCTCCAAGATCATCAAGTCCCACCTCTGACTGAGTAGCACCAAAACTGCAGTAACAGACTAAAAATAAAGCAAATCACAGATTTTACAGGACCAGAGACAAAAAAAAAAGGGGGGAGAAATAAATTACAGAAAAATACATATCCAGATGTTAAGAAGGTAATTCTCAATACAGTGAAGGAAACTTCCCTACCTGAATTTTAACTTCATTATTTTTACTAAAAGACCTTCTGCTGTGCCACTGGTGGTGCCTCACCTCCAGTGCTGTGAGGACAAGGAAGGGCTGCTGAGACTGGCTGGAATTAATTGCTTTGTTAACAAATTATCAGCCCAAACACGGTTCTTACACCTGTGTAACTTGACTTTTTCAACACCTTTTTCTCCTCTGGTATCACCACTGGTGGTTACATTCATCTGGAGCTTGGTTTTATCTGTAACCTCTTTTGTTGACTTTTAGGGCTGGTTTTCCATTCCGTTGGCACGGAAGGAGAAGCACAGAAAATAAAGAAGGGAAAAACAGAAGAAGAAACTCCAAAATGAGCTGCAACCCTTCCTTTGGAAGTGTTCCCCCTTGATGAAGTGCATTTGTACGTGTCAGGAGCCCGGTGCCACCTTGCCTGTACTGTTAATATTCTGGTTATCATGCAAGAAGTCATTGATGAACAAGTTTAAGCAGTGTGCAAACAACGTCACCTGCTGGGAAGTGTTAAGGTACCCATCACACCATGTCAACTTGACAGGCCTCATGTTGTGTTTCTGATTATATTTAGTCATATAAAATTAACTTTTCCTAATGCAGCGGGTTGGGGAGGCAACGTGGACAGCACAAGAGTTATTTAGGCTAAAGCCTATTTGTATTCAGATTTACTAATGAGAAGCACAATACGAGCAAAATCCCCGGCTCGTTGGATGCATTTATGGGGTGGCAGGGCTGGAGTGGGAGAGGTGATAAAGCAGGAGGGTTTTGTGATGTTTTGTTGTGTCCAGCAGTGCCAGCTCCTGGCCCCACACAGCTCCTGCCTGTCCACGGCAAGACTGAAGCTGTCTCCAACTTGTCTGGTGCTGTGCTCACCTCCATGTGGGATTTTTAGAGTTATTTAGAGCAGCTTTTAGGAAATTACAGTGGTTACTGGTTTTCAGTCCTTTTTTATTTGTTTGTTTTTTCCCTTTTTTCTTTCCCCCATTCTTTTAATTTCACCTCTCCTTTCTCTTTTTCCTTTTTCCTTTCCTCTCCTTTCCTTTCCTTTCCTTTCCTTTCCTTTCCTTTCCTTTCCTTTCCTTTCCTTTCCTTTCCTTTCCTTTCCTTTCCTTTCCTTTCATTTCCTTTCCTTTCCTTTCATTTCCTTTCCTTTCCTTTCCTTTCCTTTCCTTTCCTTTCCTTTCCTTTCCTTTCCTTTCCTTTCCTTTCCTTTCCTTTCCTTTCCTTTCCTTTCTTTTCCTTTCCTTTCCTTTCCTTTCCTTTCCTTTCCTTTCCTTTCCTTTCCTTTCCTTTCCTTTCCTTTCCTTTCCTCTCCTCTCCTCTCCTCTCCTCTCCTCTCCTCTCCTCTCCTCTCCTCTCCTCTCCTCTCCTCTCTCCTCACCTTTCCTTCCCCATTTTTCTCCTTTTTTCCCCTTTTTAAAAATTTGTGTGATAATATTTTCTGTTTTTCAGGCCAGCCATAGCATCCATATATTCTTTGTTGTGTCTTACTGTGACTGATAATATCCCCACAACACAGGCCAAAGGAAAATCCCGAGCAGAGGAGTGGGGAACACATTCCCTTTCCCAGAATGTCCTGGCTAAACCAGTCTGAGAGTCACCAAACTGCTCTGATTTAGAAAAAAGCTAAAAAATGTCCAGTTCCTCCATCAACCAGCAAAACCTCTCAGCACTCACAGGCAGCAGCTTTGGTTCCCTTTGGTTCTTTGCCATTTCAAATTCAAGGTTCAGTGACCCATTCCTGCCCACTGGCTGTTGGGCAAAGGATCAGGATTTATTAATTATTATAAAAGCCAGGGAGGGGGCCTTCCTAATTAAAGATCCGAGTGTGACTCCTCATTTTCCAGCCTGCTGTACCTGGGTCTGCTCAGATGACACTCAGCCCTCAGCTTGGAACTGGGTTCTTAGGAGGAATTAAGGGAGGAAAACGCCATAAAAAATCTTCAACTGCTTGTGCAGAAAGAGGGAAGGTGAAAAAGAGTGTAATTGTTCAATTCAATAAAGGGGGAGACACAAAAATGCCTTTTTTATTAATGTTGTTGAGGCTTAAAGGCTGAAATTTGGCATGGAACAGCTCTGGAGCCTCGTATGAGAGGAAACCAAATGACTGATTTATGGGCACTTGGAAATTGCTTCCCACTCTGGCTCATTAATGGCTAAATTGGGCTTAGTCCTCATCCAGCAACACTCCATTGGCCCGGGATGCTCCGGCCAGGAGGCCCCTCCGAATTTCCAGCACTGGTCAAGTCTGCATCAAACTCATCATTATTACAAACCCCAAACTATTTATATACATTAAAGGAATATTATTATTCCTAATAATAATTCCTAAGCCTATATGAGCTTAGGAGATGATGAGGGGCTGTGGCAACATTTTGCTTTATGGCCAAGACCTTCAGCAACAACAATTTTCTGAGAAAAAGAACTATTTCGTATGATAAAGAACTATTTTTGAGGGGAAAAATTGTATTTCTTCTTATCCTTGCATTGCAGTGACAGCAAAAAGACAGGTTTTTGTCACTTGAAATGATTTTGCAATGAAGTAAATCCCTGATTTACAAAAGTTTAGGACATCACTGGGAATAAAAGGTGCTGCTGCTTAATTAAAATGTACTTGATGGGTGGAAATCAGCATTCAAAGCACCGAGAAGTTACAGCAGCAGCTACAAACGAGTTTGTGTTTTGTGTTGCAATTTACTGCCAGCAGCTCTGCCTTCCCTGGGCCTTGTGATGTTCCAGGGAATGGGCTGGAAATTCAATCCATGCCTAATGGGCTTAACTTGGGAAGGGAAAAGAAAAAGCACCCTCTGCCTGCCCCCAGTCTGTGCCCCCCTGCACGAGCTGCCAGGAGCAGGGCACACAGATTAATGATTTTAATGGATAATGGGTCTGATTTACCTTGGATAGAGGAATATCTGAGCAGGAGGAGAGGAAAGGAGAGGAAAGGAGAGGAAAGGAGAGGAAAGGAGAGGAAAGGAGAGGAGAGGAGAGGAAAGGAGAGGAAAGGAGAGGAAAGGAAGGAAAGGAAAGGAAAGGAAAGGAAAGGAAAGGAAAGGAAAGGAAAGGAAAGGAAAGGAAAGGAAAGGAAAGGAAAGGAAAGGAAAGGAAAGGAAAGGAAAGGAAAGGAAAGGAAAGGAAAGGAAAGGAAAGGAAAGGAAAGGAAAGAAAGGAAAGGAAAGGAAAGGAAAGGAAAGGAAAGGAAAGGAAAGGAAAGGAAAGGAAAGGAAAGGAAAGGAAAGGAAAGGAAAGGAAAGGAATTAAAAAACCCAATAAATACTCAAAAAATTACAAATTGGATTTTAGAAGTTGTTAATCAGTGAACCCGTCACTCTTTGCAAAGCTTTCTATTTCTAGACATGAAAATAGAACTATAAGATTAGAGTGTGCTGGGTAATTTTGGGATGAGTGTATTGGAGGAGCAGAGATCCTCATTCTCTCTCCCAGCTGCTCAGGAGCCAGGCCATGGCTTTGCTGCCCTCCTGATTCCAGTCCCGAGGAAAGACAGGAAGATGTGACTCAGATTCACAGGTGAGTAGAAAACTCACACCCTGTGCTCCCACACTGAAGGAAGTGACCCTTCCCTGGTGGGATTTGGGACAGAACTGACGGATAAGGAAAGGCATTCAGGGCTGCAGGATAACAGCAAACACAGGCAGGAGAGGATTGGCTTCTGCAGCCTCATGTCAGAGCAGGAACCCTCAAAGAACAGGAAATATAGCAAGTCAAATAATTATTTTTTTAAAAAACTTTCACCTGGGAAGGCAGTGACAAGGAACCATCTGCAATCAGCTTCCCCTCACCTTTGTGTGGTGGGAACAGAAGAAATCCTGCAGTGATATTACCTGTGCTAATGTGAGCAGAGCTCAACCCACAGGAGAATAGGTGAGCAAATGTGGGTGCACACAAGTGTAAGCCCCAATTCAAGAATGTGTCCCTGGTTGCCTGGAGGGGAAAAAAAACCACTCCTGGCAAGTGGAGAATGCATTATCTCCATAATATAGCTGGGAGATACCGGAGGAAATTTCAGCATCAAATATTTGTACACGGGTCCAATTTATTAAAAGCAAATATTGACCCTTCGGTCCTTAAATATTTTAAATAATTTATTCTAAATATTTTGATACCGGAGTAAATTAATGCTAAAGCATTTCTTTGTTTGTGCCAAATCAGTGCTTCCCAGTAGGAAGTTAGTCCATCCTTGCAAGCAAGCTTTCACTCTCAGTAGGCAGTCCATTTCTGTAGAGTGCCATTAACTTAATTTCAAAAAGAACCAGTAAAGGTATATGGAGCAGGCAGTAATAGCATGGAAAATATCCAAAATTACTAGACCCCAGCAACAGAACTTCGATGCCATTTTCATGCACTAATAATTTGTAGTTTACATATTGAAGGTAACTATAAACTGACTACTTCCTTGGTTAAGTCTTGCAGGTAATTGCAAATATGTTGTTAGTGCTGTACCTTTCCCCATCTCAGAGCAGCATCTCCAGGAAAAGCAGCAGAGAGCACGATTTGCACTTTATTCTCCAGAAGTGTTCTGGAGTTTCTTTGTCACCAACAATATTAAATTTACTTGTGATCAAGCTATGAAAGTGTGGCAATTTTTAAACTAGATTTCAAAAGCAGAAATTGTAACATTTTAGGCAATCTTGGCTTTAATTTAAGTCAAATCTTCTCTTAATAATGCAGATTTGATGAATATGCTGAAGTACACACATGGAAAATTATATGTTCCAAATCAGAAAAATCCTTTGAATCCCCCTTTATTTTGGCTGAGAAATTCAGTGTGTGGAAAAAACAGCATCAACACGACAACGTCGTTTACTCCTGGGTGTAATCCAAAATAATTTGTATGAGAAGTGGGACACAGACTTTCCTGTTCCTTAAAAGGTTTTGATGAAGAATTCTGTATTTCTACAATTCTGCTGCCCCAAAAGCTACTGGTTGGATGGTTTTCATATGCAAAGCAGTTGCAGCAAGGAGATTGGATTTAAAGAGGAGATGGAACAAGGTGGTTTTTTATTACTCCAAGGTTACCAAAATCCCAAATCCCAAACCCCTGGCACTGTTCAATCTGCTGGTAATGGACTTTTGGACCATGCATCCAGAAGTTTTGATAACATGGGGGAAAGAGATGCCTTGAAAGGTGAAGGGAGAATCCTCCCATCTGGTTAAATCCAAAGGAAAGCTCCTGCTGGTTTTGCTTCTCTCTGTATCAAGATCTCCTTTTGGGACAGGAGTTTTCTTAGGAAGGTGAGTAGCAGAAAATCCTGGGAAAGGCTTCCAGCCACTCACATACCTCATTTATGCCAATCAGCTGGTGCTTTCCTGCTCACAGAACCTGAATTTCACAGTTCAACTCATAAGTTAAGAATTTTCAGTATTTGAGTCTGTGATGTTCTTTAAACTTTGCTGTGTGTGTCTTGTTGAACATTTAGGAGCCCTGGAATCACTTTGGTTTCCAATCATGGTTTCAAATCACTTTAAATGTTCATTGTAAAAAAAAAAAAAAAAGATTGTGCCTCCTCTAAGGGACCACAGAATTTTTTCTGATAGATAAAAATCACAGATCAAGATCAGCAGTGCATCAAGATCAGCAATTAAATGGGTTCATTCTTCATCTTTTTAGTAAACAAAAAAAAACCTGCCCTGGGACAGGGCAACGCTTGTAATATTTGGAAAGAAAAAGTTAGAAAGTGTGAGAGACTGAGCAAAATGGGCAGTTTCCACCCATTTAGCTGGAGCCCAGGTTTTCCTGGCTGTGCCAGGTGGAGATCCTGCAGTTGGCAGAGCAGGCAGGAGGTGATTGCAGTGCTGGGCCAGCTCCCTGTGAGGAGCATTGCAAACTGCATTTTGGGCAGAGAGCACGAGCCAGCACAACAAATTAGGGAATGTGATCTGCACACCACAGGACAGCATTGCTGCCCTCAGAAAAAGACATCCAGTGGGAAGGTTGCTCAGAGAGAAAAGAGGATATTAATATAAAATCTTTTTGGTCATTGACCATCCAAGGGGAGTTCACAGCAAAAGGCACCATTTGACTGATATTTTAATTAGTGATAAATTGACTTACAACAGGCACAAGGTTTATAGCAAGGATCTCAAACTGAGTAACTCCCTCTGTTCACCTTCCCAGTGCCCAAGGCCAGGTTGGATGGGGCTTGGACCAACCTGGTCCAGTGGAAGGTGTCCCTGCCCATGGCAGGTTGGAACTTGGTGATCTTGAAGGTCCTTTCCAATCTAAACCATCCTATTATTCCACGTTATATCAGCCTCAATGCCCTCAAAAAATCTGAGCATCAAAAGGAAGTTAAAGCCTTCCATATTTTGTAGTCATCCAAAGCTTCTGCGTCCAATGCCTTGTTAAAAAAAAAGTTCAATTCCTTCCAAATCAGGACTTTGTGCAGTTGGATGCTGGACATGGAGTTCATCCCTCCTCCATGAAGGCAAAGGAAGATGTTCCTGCGTTTTCCTGTGGGTAACAGGGATCCTGACCCTGCTCCTCCCCGGGACATGGGATGGGATGGAGAGACTGAGAACAGGAGCACGGAGCCCTGACCCTCCTGTTGGGATGCCCTGTAGGCAAAGGAGGAAATGGAGTAAGGACAAGGAAAATTGGATTTAATAATTGCCACTAATAAAGGGGCAAGCTCAGAGAGCCAGTTCTATGCTGCCGGCAAAATTAATTGCTCAAGGCACATTAACAGTGTGTTAGTTAACACATACACAGTGAGTAAATTGTAATTAAGCTAACTAACTAAATAATAAATACCCAGACTTTGTATGACAATCGGCCCTTGTAAAAATCCTTTCCACACCAGTGATAATTATTGACTTGCACAACTTAAACTGAAAAAATCCAAACTAATGCCCATCTATTTCAATCATCAAAATGGCTTGGATTGATATTTTTATTTTTTGTATTGGTAAATGAAAGAATGATGTCACACAGCAGCATTAAGTACTATTAAACAGGCCATAACTAACACGGGGTGCATAAATTATACATAAAATGACACTTTTATGCACTTTGTGAAGAATTGCTTCATGGGTCATGCAATCTTTTCCAAAACAAGTTCCAAGGGATAACATCACCAGTTATGTTTCATAGCTACAAATTGGTAACTGAATTAACATTCATTTATTAAGTTTACATGGAGAACTCCTCTAATTCAAACGCTTGCAGATTATAATTTATTTTTATCCGAGGTATAATTTTTCATCTCTTGTTTTTGCCAAAGTCAATACAACCTCAGCCAAACTCTGGTTCCAGTTCTCCATTTGTACCCTCCTGTTCTTGGCTACTTACCTAGATGAGTCTTTTCTAGCCAGGAAGGTAAATAAATGAGCTTGGTTCACCAAAAAAAAAAAAAAGTCGTTTGTAAAATTTTGAATTTCAACTACGGTTCCTGAGTCAATATTGACAGCTTTAGGATCCTACTCCTACCATTTAATAAAAAAATAGAACAGAGAATCGCTTTTGCACATATGGAACTTGAGCAAGTGATCTGCCAGGAGAGGTTGAATATGGTATTTTTTAATAATCTGTTTTATTTCTGCTATCCCAGTTTAATCTGCAAGTCAAATACAGGTGCACTGTGGAGTGGGACAATATGAAAAGACCTTTTCCCCATGAATGAGCTGCATGAAAGTCCCAAAAAGGACTTGACTTCTGGGACACAGGCTGCTGCAGCTCTGAAGAGGTTTACAGCATCATAGAGGAGATCAGAGGAGACCAGAACCATAATCACATGGAATGCTGATCAACAGGGAGAAAAAAGTGAGGAAGGAGAACATGGATAAAAAGATAGGGAGAATAACAAAGGTTCTGGTGGACCCTGTGCAAGTGAGAAGACAATTAAGGAAGAAAGAAGTTCTTGTTGCCTGGAGAAGTTGTGGATTCCCCAACCCTGGAAGTGTCCTACGGGGTACAGACACAGGTTCTGGTCCAAAATTATGTCTAATCCTTCACATTTAATAATTCTTCCTCCCTTTCTTGTTCTGTCCATTATTCACTTGTTCCAGATCCTTCCAGATTTTTACCTTCCAAACTCTGACAATCAGTAATTTCTCAAAATTGAAGAGAAAAGGAGTTGTTAGAGAAGAAATCCACCCTATCTCACTGCAAAAGCACTTAACCAATTCTTTTCCTTTGATCATTTAAGAATTAGAAGGGGCCACCCAGGGAGGTTTGGCATCCCTATCCCTGGAGATGTCCAAGGAAAGCCTGGAGGTGGCACTCAGTGCTCTGGGCTGGTGACAAGGCAGGGATCAGTCACAGTTTGGACTGGATGGGTTGGGATGGCTTTTAGAACCTGAATAATTCTGGGATTCTGGGATTCTATGAATCAATCAGACCTGATTCCATGCTGATGGTTAGAACCAGGCTGAGGTGAGTGGGACCAAGGTGCAGAAATAACCAGGTGAGGCCCTTTGACCTGTGGCACACAGGAGAAAAGGTAACCAGGAGTGATTGAACACTTTGGATCTATTAAACCCTTCAAACACGGCTGAAGTCTGAACTTGGCTGATAAATCATTCCAGAGTGTGTCTTGCATGGATTGAAGGGAGAGGGAAATGAAATATATAAAAAGGCCATCAAGACTGAAATTATTCTTTAACCTCCACAGCCTTTAAAGTGTTTCTCAAAGCCTAATGATACCTTGTCATTTTTCTGATTTAATGCACATTTGTTCAGGTTGGCCTGGGCCAGGGGGGTCCTGTTTCTTCACAGACAATTTCCAGAGTTGGGATAAGGATGTTTCAACCAAATCCAAGCAGCTCCTCCCAAGCAACATTAGGGAAAGTAGAAATGTGTGAGTTTAGAAGAGTTCATCATTAAAAATCCCTAGTTTAGCCTAGAAAACAGTGGAGTTTTATATAAAAAGTTGATTTCTTGCCTTTTCTTGTGTTGATTTTACCTTCTTTCCATTGCAAAGGCAGAGCTGTCACAGTAAAGATGTGTTGATGCCTTTTAGGCTGTTACTGGAAAAAATAATTATAAATCTGCCAAATACCACCAAAAAAGTTGAATTTAACTATTCTATTTCTCTATTTCCCTAATTTAGGGTTGAACTTCAAAACCTTGTGGGACTATTTATAGGAGGCAGTCAGGATTCTGTTCCTTCAAAAAGAAAACCAAGGATATAAAGTACAGCCCAGATATGTTGAGAGGACTTCAAGATGTGAAATGGAAAAGTATTCTATGTATTCCTCCAAAAATGAGCACTTACATAAAGCAGTTTGAGGATATTATTTTGGTTTTTCATTGTTTCTTGTAGCTGCCATCTAATCCAATGGATTAGATCATCCAGGGCTCCAAATGAAACCCAGAAATTCCTTTCTTTGTCAGTGCTGGAGAACATTCCATGCAGGGTCCCAGCTGGATCTGTCCTGGATCCAATGCTATTCAATATTTCATTAACAACTTGGATGACAGAGGAGAGAGCAGACTTTGGATGACACCAAAGCGGGAGAGATCGCGAGTATTAAAATTCCAAATTATTTTGGAGCAGCATCCTAATGATGACATTTAATAAAGATGAGTGTGAGGCACTATGTATAGGAAGAAAAATCCAACCCACAGAAAACACAATGGTGAAAGTGGTGTTACAAAAAGGCAAAGAACTTACTGGGATCTCTGCAGAACATCATTAAAGCCTTAACCAAAATAAAGTGGCTGTTTCCTGGCATTAGCCTTTAAAAATAAGATGAAGAAAAAGCGGGGAAAAGTGCAGAGGAAAATAATAGGAAGTAACAAAGATTTGAGAGAAGCTGGGATGAGTTTGCTTAGTCTAGAAAGAGGATGGAGACCCTCAACACTATTTTAATATTAAATATGTTTATGGACACCCATATGAAAGCAAATACATGTAAATCTTTATTTTAAATAAAGTGACAAGCATTTTTTTCCGTGTCCAGAGAGTGCTGGACAAGAAGTAACAGGTTTTAGCTCGCAGGAAGGGAGTTTTTCTATCTGAAAGGATAATTAGGCACTGGAGCAAATTACCAGGGGAGACTGTGAAACTCACTGGCAATTTTGAAGAACAGATTAGACATACATCTGCCAACACTCGTGTAATTTTAGTTGGTCCTGGTCCAGGGCACAGAAAGAAAAGGGCCCAGATCCATCTTGCCTGATGGGAGAGACACCGAACTCTGGGAACTGGCCGTCCTGGGAACCTCTGATGGGCTATTTGAAGGGCAGAGGTGTGAAATTCTGTGTATTGTAGAGCCAGAGGTGACTGCATTCCTCATCCACTTGCTGGAGTCAGCTGGAATCAATCTGGATATGGGCATATTCCAGCCTGGAATCCAGCTTCACACCCCCTCCACCCCACCAGCTTCTCAGGGCTTCTCAATATATTGAACCAAATTTCCTGAGTGGGAACCAATTCCCAACGCGGGGAGGAAAATGGACATCCAGGATATATGGATTTATTTTTGCATATATCCTTTTATCTGAATGGATTACTTCTGCACACAAAAGCACAGGTCTCAGGCCAGTGCAGTCAAAATAAAGAGTTGCAATCTAAAATTAAGACTTAGAGTTTAAAATAAAGAGTTACAGCTTAAAATAAAGAGTTGCAGTTTAAAATAAATACTTGCAGTTTAAAAATAAAGGCTTCCAAGTTCAATCTCACCATTTGCATAATATTAAGCAATCAACTAAAAATAGGAGTGTAAAGAACCAAAAGTGGTTCTGTGCCTGAAAATAAAATGGGTTTTGTCGTGGCAGCTGTACCTGGGTACCTACAGCTTCCATACAAAATCCCTGCCGAGCAATCCCTGTGGGATTCCTTGGCAGGATGCTGGAAAGAAATAGAAATTTCCAAATATTCCCTCCTTCTTTTATAGTAATATCTTACAATAATTTTGTGTTACTACATTAAACCCCTCCTCAAAAAACCCCCTCGTGCATCAAGGGCATATTCCCTAAATCACAGCCTGGGCTTAAAATGTCTGTCCAGGAATTCTGCCCTTTGCTTCCAGACTAAATGCTCCTACACGGCCTCCTCGCTGGCCAGGCTCATGCCCATCTGCCGGGATGGCGCGGTGCCCGGGGCAGGTCGGCGTGCCAGCTTCCCTGGGTCAGGAATGCCAGGATATGACAGCACTAGATGGACAACCTGCCTCGTGCTGCCATGCTCTGCCTTCCAAAATCAGCTCTCTCTCAGGCTGGCTCAGCGCATCAGGGATCAAGTAGCAAACGGAAAATACCTGAAGGGAGCGGGAAACACGGGAGGTTTGGGGGTGTTTGCTCTTTCCAAAAAATCAGGCTTCTAGGAAACGTAGAAAGCTCATTGGGGATGTAAGATATTATAAAAATATTGCCCACAGGAATGCTCTGAAAGCAAACCTTTGGCAGGGTTTCAGTAGCTGCATTAGGCAACTCGTGGGCAAAAGGATTGCTCCCAGCTCTTCCTGGCCAGGACTCCCATTTGTGTGGGAAGTGCCTCTCTTCCTCCAGACTAATTAATAAACCAGCAGTATTGACAGGCTGCATCACCGCAATGGGGTCAGTGCAGCAGGGCCCACAGCACGGGGGTGAGGATGCTCAGCTCAGTTTGGCTCCAGGAGCAGCTCCTGCCCTGCCCAGGTGGGATCAGAGGGAGCCTGGTACCCCAGAGGGGCTTTGGGCAGAGGTACCAGATTGTGTGCAAAATTCCACCCCATGGTCAGGGTTTGGACACGAAGTCAAGGGGAGGCACAGGTTGGACGAGGCTGGGAGCAACATGGGATACTGGAAGGTGTCCCTGCCCATGGCAAGGGGTGGAACTGGATGGTCTTTATGGTCCCTTAAAGAAGCAACCCAACCCAAACCAGTCTGGGATCCCCATCTGAACTGTAACACTTTGGACTTTCCCCTGGCAATTCCAGTTTTTTGGAGGATACCCATCTTCCCCTCAAAAATCAGAATGGCAAATCAGAGTGAGAAGACTCCTAATGAAACAGTGTTAATATCTTCTCCAGGAGGGAATTCCTTCCTGAGGAACCACGTCAAGAATTCACCTGTCCGAGCACTCCAAGGCCGTGCTCCAGCCCTGAGCACCCCACGTGCGCATTCTCAGCCATGTAGAAAATTACCCCCAGTGAAGCTGGTCACGTATTAAACACCAACATTCCTGGCTGTTTTCCGGAGCCTGACATGCGGGAAGGAGGACACGCCGGGAGACAGAACGAGTGTAGATCATTACAGGAACCACAAAGGGCGCCACTGTGAGTGATGGCACTGTAATGGAAAGCCGGGAGTGTGACAGCGGCAGCGGCGCTCGCCTGAGCCGCGGCTCCCGGCGATCCCGCACGGCCCACGGACACGACTGCCTGATAATCCATCATCCATCATGCTCTTCATCCCACCCTGGGACGTCTGCCTACCCTTTAGGCTCACCACCTGTGACATTACTTGGAAATTCAGGGGACAAGATGGAAGTGTAAAGCTACAAAAAGCCACATATGGGTTGGAAGCCCCCTCTGTGCTTCCTGTGTCCATATTCATCTTCCCCTGCCATCACCTCCTCTTACATGCTCAGTTATTATCTATATTTCCATAATGTAAAACTCAACACTAAGAACAAAGCTCCAGTGTGCCAATCACAGGAGCTGATTGCTGCCTGATAGACAACCAAAACCAGGGATTTGGGATGAAAATGTGGGGATAGGGGCAAGTTGCCCCAAGTGGCATCTGTGCCTGGGCACAGGTCTGGATGGCACCGTGGCTGAGGGCACGGTAATGCTTTCCACTCTTTCCAGCCATACAAGCAAAGGAAACCATCCTGCTTTATTTTATTAAAGTCATATGTTATTCTGGAATTCTGTGTTGCTGTTATTCTGCCTGCTTAGTCTGGCAGTCTAAGTATATTTGAAAACCAATAAAATAAAATATTACCAAAAAACATAATACTCTAGAAATCCACTCCCTTCTGTAATTACAGTTTAATGTCTAACATACTTTGTGCTTCACATTCAGCAAACTTTGATACAGTACTTAGACAGAAATTATGGTGCACCAGAGTAACATACATTTGCTGGCAATGAAAATGGGAAATAATTTCTCTTTTATAATTAGGGGATGTCTGCAGGATGGAGGTGCTATTTGTTTGTCATCACAGAATATGCCTGCCTTGTGTCAGGCAATCAGTTTGACATGTGGAGTTAACTTTAGGTTATCCAGACCAGGCACAGGCATTTGTTCTCCATTTTCTCTTCTGTCTCACAGCAAGTCCAAACGGGAACCTTTCCTGGGCATGTTACACGGAAGGGCAGCATTTTCTTGTAAGGAATGTTTGTTTGCTGTTTTTTCAATCTCTTGTTCTCAAAAATACTCTCTGAGCAAAACCACAAAGAGACATTTTCCTGAGTCACTTGAAGCAGGAGACCGCAAGCTTTAACAATCAAAATAATAAAAATTGCTGCCCTATTATGATGGGGAAAAACTCGGGGTTTGCTCTTTTGCCAGCATTTGTGGCATAGCTCTAGACCTGATGTTGGTAATACAGACCGTGTGAACAAAGTTTGGAAAGCAACATCTTTTAATTGAAAGGCTCCAGCAGTAATTATTATTTGGTCTCTCGTTAATTAACAATTTACAAATGGCAGCCAGCACAGTATGGCTAAATTACTTCTTCAAGATGACTTAAAGCTGGAGAAGAGTTGCAATTATTTTGTATTAGAATTTTGCCTCTTTTTTTTATTTTTTTTACTGGAAGTGTCCCTTTGACCCTGTGAGAGAAATCAGAGATTGATGGGGAAAAATAAAAAAAAAAAGAAATTGTGTCATCTATGTCCTTCCCACAAAAGTTTCCCAGTGTGTTCACAGGCAATTTCCCACCTCCAGGAACAGACAGTAATCACAGCTGAACAGTGGTTTAAAATCCAGTCTTCTTCACTTGTTTAGGTCCAGGAAAATAAATTTAACTCCCAAGTTTCTCTGCTTTACACAAGCAGAGCAGACAGCACTTGGCTTCCTTCAATCAGCCATTCCCAGTGGTTCCAGTAAAGTACCAGGATCAGCAGAGCTGGGCAGTCCCTGGCTCTTCTCCTGCTGAATTCAGTCAATGATTCAATTATTAATTCAGAAAATCAAAGAGTTGTGGAAAGGTTCAAGTTGGAAGGGACCTTAAAACCCATCCAGACCCAACCCCTGCCATGGGCAGGGACACCTTCCACTGTCCCAGGCTGCTCCAAGCCCCTGTCCAGCCTGGCTTTGGACACTTCCAGGGATCCAGGGGCAGCCACAGCTTCTCTGGGCATCTTGTGCCAAGCTTCACCACCCTCAGAGGGAAGAGTTTCTTCCTAATATCCAACGTAAACCTACTCTTTGTGAGACTGAAGCCATTCCCCCTCATGCTGTCAATCCAGGCTCTAGTAAATAATTTTTCTCCAGATGTTTCTGCTCTTTGTGTTTCTGTGAATTTCTCAGCTGTAGTGCTCTGGCGAGGCCAAATTCTCAAAAGTGGCCTCAGAAGTGGAAGAGACTGTTCAGGGACATGATGGAAGAGCCACTACCTGGGACAGAGACAAGAGCCAGTGGTAATTATCCCCCAGGGAATGCTCTTTCTGGGAAGGTGAGGTGGAGGGAACAGAGCAGGTCTTGTTCACCTCACTGTGATCATGGGAGAACCGAGGAGGAAGAACCGCAGCTCAGTCTGCTAATGTATGCAAATTGTGTCCTTTGTGCCTGCACCCAGCACCAGCCCATGCAGGATGAGCAGGATGTGTAATTATCCAGCAGGAATGTGCACACCGAGATGTGAGAAGATGAGAGAGATGGGAGGAGATGAGAACACATGCAGATTTTTTAGGCACCCTTTTAGGGGCTGCTTTGGAAACACTGATCCTTCAACAGGTACACAAAGAGATTATCACAATTATCTGGCATTTGCTTGAAATCAAGAAACACAGTCAGAAGAATCGTGTTTTATCTTAGTGATTTGGGGGTGTGATCACAACACAAATGGAATTGAACAAACACGAAAAGCAGCCCAGGTTCCTGCCCTCACACTGAGAAGCAGGAGAGCATCACCCAGGCCCTGCTTCTCTCCCAGAGTCGTTTGAGCCTGTCAAGCTCAACACAAACTTTTATGTAGAAAAATAAAAGCTGGTTTATTTTCTGAACAATCTCATTAATTCTCCTGCAGGATTTCACCAGCATACTGACAATTTCTTCCCGAGGAAAAGAAGGAGCTGGCAAGCAGAGGCCGCCACTTTGGTCAGGGTGCAGCTGCAGTTCACTGCTCCTTTTTGAAAGCAAGTCCTGCAATTTTACCCATTTTTCCCCAAGGATTAAAGTAGAAAAAAAACCAACAAGATCTCACCACTGTCACAAATCCAGAAGGAAATAATTCCTGGTGGGAAATGAGACAAAATGTCTTATCTGGAAGGTTGGGCCAGGTTGCAAGGACTTCCCAAGGAGGAATCCAGTCCTTGATTTGTTGGGACTGATCAAATTTATTCCTTCACTTACTTATTAAATTTTTATAGACATGCTGCCCTAGAAAACCAGTACATTTAATCCTGGCAGTGGTCTCCCACATGCTGGTGACAGTGGCCTGTCCCTGGGAGCAGCACACCAGCCTGAGCTTATTTCAACTGGAAAAGAAAACTTTAGAAAGTGGCAAATTTTTTGCAGATGACAGAGTTTTATTATTTGTTAGCAACAGCAATCCAAGAAACAAAGTTTAGGGCAACATCCAAAATAGCTGGCAAGGGGAGTGTGCTCATTTCATTGGTTTTAGCACCCTAAAATCAGGTTCTAACTCAGTGAATTTGAGTGAAAACAAATAATGGACAGAGCTCTCAGACAGGAACAGCTGAGCTGAGAATACCATACTGTGCTCAAGGATTTGGGGGTGAAGGCTCCAAAGACTGAAGGAATCTTTGGGTGAAGCCTCCATGGGATGAAGTCGAGCCTGGCTTCCCCATCCTGCCATGGAGCTGAGCTCCAAATGCCAATTAAACATCTCCTCGTGGTGCTGTGCCAAGGGATGCAGATGTTCAGGCTCCCTCCCTCCCCTCCATGTGAACAGCCTGGGAAAAGCGTTACCCTGACAATGCTGAGAGGCCAAGTTGTCACTTTTTCTGCTGCCCAGGAGTGAAATAATAAATCAGGGCTCCATAACTGGGGCTGACAGGGCCCTGCTCGGTGACGCGCTGTCCATGCGCAGCCTCGGGTCGCTCCACTCTGGGTGATAACAAGGGGCACAAAGAAATGCCAGCTGTCACCTCAGCTTTCGGGGCATCAGTGCAACCAAGCTGGCAGGAGGGTGAGTCCCCTGCTTCTCCAGGAGCATCCAGGAACCCCTAAGTGGTGACTTGAAGCACAGCTGGAGTCACTCCCATGGGAACAGGGTGGGCATCCCTTTGACAATATCTTCCCTCAGCCCAAAGCTCCTCAGTTCCTCTACATCAGATAGATGGTTTGCTACTTTTGTTTATGTTTTTTTTTTTAATTAGTATTTTAAATACTTTTCTATTGACATTTTATAAAAATAATTTTATTTATTATGTTTTTTACATGGGTACCAATGCTACATAGCCAAAGGCACTCAGGAAGATGCAGGATGTATTCATTGAGGAACCTGCAATATGTCCCATTTTCTTGTAGGATCACAAGAAAGACATCCCTGGGTAACAGATATTGTAACACATGTGCAGAATACAGACAGTGAAATTCCCAGTGCTCAGCTAAAACAAGGGACAAGGTCTCGTGGTCCAACATGGGCTCACCAAGAGCAGCTTGAAAGATTTCTTTGCAGAAAAATATATTTAAAGTTTTACTCTCTGGCAGAGGGTTAAATACCTGCCGTGCTGGACCAGAGTTTCTCCACAGAGCACTGGGCAAACCCTGCCCCTTTCACACCCAGGAGTGATGCTCAGGGTGGTCCCCACAGCTCGTCCCTGCATCAGCTCTTTAATCACACAACAAGGATAAGCCAAGGGAACCCTGTCCCTCAAAGATCACTCAGTGCCGAGGAGCCAGTGGGGAGAGGGGAATGCTTAGAAATTCACACTGGGGTCTCATGTTTTATTTTTCCTGAGGAGGAAGGAACCGTGGCACCGGAGGAGATCAGGGATGGAGCCCGCGCCTCGCTGGTGGGCAGCGCCCGCCTCTTCAAAGGGAGGTGAGCCCCCAAAAGGCCCCATCCCGCTGGCTCAGGGCAGCCAGGCTCCTTTCCCATGCTTCCAACACCAGCTCACAGGCTGCAGCTCGGGGTTTGATTACCCTTATCATTATCCGAGCTTCCAGGGCTACGTATTTTAATAAGAGACATAAAATTATCCGGTCTGCTCTGAAACCCCGCCGCAGCATTTGTTTCAATGACCCCCTGTGGTTGTGAATTCGGCAGATTGACTATGGATTGTATGAAGAAGGATTTCCTTTTGTTTGTTCACAAAGCATTGCCCTTTAATTTAATCATATGTCCCTTTGCTCTTGTACAGTTCGCTGTACTCTGCCCATTCCCCCTCCCCTCCTTTTTTTTTCCTTTTTATACAATCTGGACATCTCCGACCATTCCAGTGCTAGCTGTAATTATTTCTCTTAATTCAGTTATTAAAAAATGTCTGCTCGTGGCAGAAGCAGTGCGGATCTTTAGTCAAATTGATACAAATATTTTATTAGGATAATTAACAACCTTCAGCACAAGCTTGTTTGGGAGAGCATTGGAGAAACCGAGCGGGTCTGAAATTTGAAACAGATGCAGGACATATTCATAAATAAAACCAGACCAAGTCAAACTGTGGCCTGCATAATAAGACATCACTCACTGTGTTTGCTATATATTTGCAGACATGTTGTTAGCTGCATTTATTACAAAAGTTAGGTGCTTATTTGGAAGCTTTCACTTCTGTGAGCTTGTGATACTTTCCGTAAAACAAGAACCATAAATCATAGCTCGCTGGTTTGAAACCCGTGCACCTCCAGATAACCAGCACTTGTCAGTAGATTGTCTAAACCAGAGGATTAGCCAAAATACAGATGGAGAGGAAACACAGACTGTTTACGTTGAGTATTTTGGCCAAGAGCCCAAGGAAATTACAATCGATATGGATATAGCATTTCTGAAGAGTTATGTAGCAAAAAGTGCAAGAAAATACTCTGACAGAGAAAATAAATAAAGCTGACAGAGGCTTAATTCTCTAGATCCTGTACTGTGGATAAAAATTAGAAACATTAAGCCATTAAATCATTTCAGCAGGACTTTAAACAATAGGAGCAGACTCGCCTGTTACTGCACAAGTTTAGATCCGTCTCTTTTGTAGACTGGATAAATATTCACCATTGCAACTCTAACACTTCCCACACTTCCCATACACTGCATGACCTATTTTCCCAGTCCTTTTTCATGTGGGACAGGTTTTAAATAAAATAGAAATTCCTCTTGCTTCTTACAGATTGGAGTTGATTAAATATTCTACTGATAAAGGGTAAGCAAATGTCAGATTCAATATAATAAAAAGAGAAATGAGAGTTCATACAAGCAGCAAAGCAAACAATCCATTTTCATACTTTATTAGAAACATTTATTGCCATAATGACTGCATTATACTAAGCAAGCAGGTGGAAAGGTGCTCTGTGCAAGATATTCTCAAATATCTTTATTTTGAGGATTTTATATCTCCAATATTTAGACAGATGTTTTATTCCCCATAATATAGTCAGAGTATGAAATGCTGTAATTTCAGTTACTACATAAGGATCAAAATTGTACTTGAAGATCACGGCCTGTCATTGTGATTTCGGCAATAATGGCAGACCATTAAATGCTCAATTTTTCTGCTTTGACTTTATATTCCCAATGGTGAGTGGCTTTAGATATAGATGGCAGAGCTCCGCGTGCGCCGGCAAATGCTCTGCCCAAATTTGCGGAACACATTGCGGGAGCGCTTCCCGCTCGTTCTGCTCCCCGTGCGATCCCATCGACACGCAGCTCTGATCCAGGGCCTGAATGGGAATGACAAAGATGGCCAGCTCTGCCTCGTGCTATCAAACAGCTGGCACTCGTTATCTTAACAAACAGTGGGAACTGTAATTAAGCAGATCTGTGTTCAATAAGACACCAGTGCCACCGGTGCTACCCCTGGAACAAGAATGGGCGCTTGTTTCAGGGCTTGGCTTTCTCTTAATTTACCAAATCAGGAGGCCCGGTCGGCAAATAACGCAACAAAAGATTTCATTATTGTCCTTCATTTAATTTAAGAAAGAATTTAACCTATGTTCAGTGCTTGCATTCCTCCTGCAGCCCAACTTCCTATGAGAGACAGTGGGAGCGCAAGGAAAGCAGGACTCGCTTCACTCTAGGATTCTCATCATTATTTCTTTCCATCCAAAGCATTTTATTCTCAAGGATTCTTCCACTTAATATGTGTCAGTTCAAGTTTAGGATAAGAAAGAGGAAAAAAAAGCCTGACACGTTAACCAAGAAAATTTACTACCCAGTTTCTTCTTTTTATTAACAGAGATCATTAAGACATCAGTTTTTTCTTTTACTGGCAGCTTTCCACAGCCAGAGTATTCACAATGTCTAGGACACTTTCATTTTGTAATCTTGAGGATACAGTATATTAATTTTCAGGATTTATCACAAGAAAAGTGAAGTCATACTAAGTACAGTAGGTGTAACTAACTTTCATGTCAAAAAAGCTGTAAAGAGTGCCAGAAGCTCTGCTGGGCTAATAATAAGCTAAAAGGATATAAACTTGATTAGTCTCACTTAAGAAGCAAGAAGATAAAGTAAGCTTGAAAAGGCCTTTGCTCTTCCTTCAACTTCAGTGGGTTGAAGAGAATCATGAAGCTTATCACCATGAGATACTCGCTATAATGCCGGTATAGTTATTAGTTATATGTTAATTTATGCTCTGCTGTGCCCAGCCGCTGCCACACCAATGGAATTTGTAATTCTGTCCAAAATCTTTGCAGCATCTCAGTGCTGTCACACCGTGTCACATTCCCTTAAGTGCACCTTGCACGATGATATAAAACCTCCTTATTAAGAATTCCCAGCTACTAGAGGAAAATTGTTCCCCAAATGAAGGATCAAGGATGTCCTTTCGCTGCTCTTGAAGGCTGTGGACACTCTGGGGCTGTGCACCCTCCACGCTGCCCACTCTTACAACAGGAATTTGGAGAAGAGAAGGCTCAAGAGAGGCCTCATTGTGGCATTCCAGTGCTTAAAGGGGGCTCACAATAAGGAGGGAGAGTGAATTTTCACATGGGCAGACAGCATTAGGATAAGGGGAAATGGGTTTGAACTAAAAGAGGAAAGATTGGGTCAGATGTTCGGGATAAATTCCTCCCTGGGAGAGTGGGGAGACCCTGGCACAGGGTGCCCAGCTTTGCTGTGGCTGCCCCTGGATCCCTGGCAGTGCCCAAGGCCAGGCTGGACTTTGGGGCTGGGAGCAGCCTGGGATAGTGGAAAGTGTCCCTGCCCATGACAGGGGATGGCACTGGATGATCCTTGAGGTCCCTTCTAACCCAAACCATTCTGTGATTCTATTCTATGATTTGGAGGATTTTTGCTGCTCTGTGCCAATGCTGAGGTATGTGATATCTAAACCAGGACCTGGGGCTGTGACAATGCCTTGAAGTCACTGGTGCTGTGGGGTCTCTGCAGATACCACAGGGCCCACCCTCTCCAATAAAATCAGCATTAGGATGGACTGTGGCTCCAAAATTAAATTACTACAAAAATACTTTCTGTTAGATGCTGATCTAACATTGATTTTATCTTAGTTGTTTAATAAGTGTACAAATAAGTGTAGCAAGTTGGACTCAGCTGCCAGGAACATTTCAGAAGATTAACACAAGAGTGGAAGAGCAAGTTTGCTGTAGCTCACTTTTCTAAGGGGAAAACACACCAAAATCCACATATGTGCAATCAGATTTTAGCAAACTGTAACCACACACCAGCCTTGGGCTTTACCCTTGCTCTCACAGAATATTGTTGGTGTTCTCTTCCAAAAGTCTTTGAGTTTGAAACAGAAAATTATGTCTGGAAATACTTGAGCACCTGGCTCCGACAGTTGCTTGCATTTCCACACCATTACACAGCCATACTTCTTTTTAACCCCTGAGAATTAAAACCAGTTAAGGAATAGCACATCTTGGTGTGTTTTATTAACTTGTCCCACTGTGTTTTCTCCATCCTCACTTAACCTTTGCTCCCCAAACACCCATTGCTTCTTGAAGTTGGCCATGACGGCTCCTTTCTCACCATTCTCCCAGAAACCACAAGGCTCACCCCCAGGTAAATCAGTAAATTGATTGAAAAATTACTTCTGGTCACTCAAGATGAAAATCAGTCCTTCTTGGCATCCAAAAGGACACAATCTGGGATTTGGACTCCAGGAGAAATAAGATGGACAATGACTTTCCATCCCCAAGTGTTTCCCCAGCGAGCACGTTGTGCCTGGAGCAGTCTCCTAATGAAGAAAAACAGTATTTTATCAAATGTAAATTGCAGTTAATGGTGCATATGGTTCACATGCTGGTATTGATTATTATGGATTAAGAGGAGTTTTGGGGTGGAATACAGCTGGAGTATGAAGTGACATCTGCAAACTGGGATTATCCCTCAGGTGCCACGTCACCAAAAGTGCTGGAAAGTGTGGAGGAGACACCAGGATGAAAATGGGAACTGGAGCAGGAAATGCTTCCAGAAGGAATGGGCAGAACAGGGGGAAAGAGAAGGGAATGAGACTGAGGATGGAAGGGGACAGAGCAACAAATATGAGAGGTGACAAAGGGAACAAAGAGTGGGTTGAGAACGTGCCAGGGTGAGCTGCCCTTTCAGATGTCGCTTTCTTTTAAAAATGGAAATACATTTGAAATCATCAGCAGTGTTATTCAGGCAGGGCACACTCCAGGCCCTGGGATGTCCCAGGGAAGAATTAGAGGAGGGCATGAGCCTGCAACAACTGCACAGGCAGATTAAACAGTTTGAGGGGCCAAAAAACTCAGTGCTCGTCAAGATACAGGCCCAGCTCCAAGATATTTTCTCCCCCCCCCCCCCATTATAACCCACATTATCACATTTATTCCTTTATTAAATTTATATTTTTGCTAGAAAGTGATAAAGCTGCTGCTGTAAATTAAGGCAAAGTCAAATATCTCGGTTTTGAGAGACATTTGATTTTATTTCCTGGTTTGGATGGAACATAGGAATCGTACTTGTATAATAAATTGCTTTCTGCATAAACCACAAAACATGAAAAAAAAATTGCAAGGACAGTGGATCTTGGCAATTACCACATTAAATGAATTCCAATAAAACCATAGACAGAGTGCAAAGGTTTAGGCCTTTCTCTACATACATAAAACTGCTTAAACAGTTTAAAATTCTTTTCCTCTTGGTATTAATTTTTATACTGATATAAATTTCCTTTTTTTTTTCCTTATTTATTGCATAAATCCAATTTTTTTACCTGATAACCTGTATGCAGAACAACTAGAAGGCCCTGCATATCTCTGAATTCCAAGAACCTCAGCTAGCTTACGGAATTTTGGAATTTCCTTCAATGTGAGGTCACAGAGTGATTTGATTTCACAGCCTAAGTCACAAGTGACTCTGAATCCAGCCTGTCTCTGCCACAGGAGGAACATCCAAATTAAAAAGAAACCATCAAAAAGGTTCAATTTGACCCAGGCTTCAAACTACCCAGTTCAGGAATGATGAGGACAATGGCTGTAGCTCCAATTTGTAAATGACAAGGGAAGAACGGGTGCTCAAGACTGGAACAGGATGCCCAAAGAGGTGTGGAATCACTGTCCCTGGAAATGTTCAAAAAGGTGTGTGGAAGTGGTATTTGGGGATGTGGTGGGCTTGGCAGTGCTGTGGAAACGCTTGGAGTTGATGATCTTGGAGTGCTTCTCTGGGCCAGGTTTGTCTGCTTTTGAGATTCAGCTGGACAGAGTGCTGGGCCACCTGGTCTAGACCATGCTTTGCCAGGACAGGTTAGACAGGATAATTCTCGAGATCTCTTCCAGCCTGGAATTCTCTGATCCTCTGATCTCCCAAAAACACCATTTTTAGAAGCCATTCAAGTGCTCCACCAAGAGGACCCTCAACACTTTGGAAACCAAGCCATGATTTGGCTTTTGGTGACCGAGCCCCACTCCCTACCTGTCCCCAACATCTCACAATGATTTAAGCATCAAAATTCAGCCACATAATTAGCAGAAGAAACCGAGGGCTTCTGCTGTAAGGTTGTGATTAAATTAGCCATTTATGGATTTCTGAGAGAAAGGAGACTAAAATGTTTTATAGTGTAGTTAAAAGAACCAGTGAATGATTCCCTCATGTTGAACATTTCCTAATGTCAGAAGCAGGGTGGATGACACAGAAATCATAAATCCAATTGAGAAGTGTTAAAAATCACTTTAGTCTGCCAACTTACTAGAAATTCAATAAAATGGTATGGGAGAATTTATTTGTGTGTGTGCAACGGGTGTGTGTGAAATTAAACCCACGGAGGTGTCCGTGTGCAACACACGAGTGACAGGGTGAGGTTGTCCATCATCCACATATCACAAATGGGGAAGAAATGGGATTTGGGAAAACTGTCCTAGATGCCTGACTTGAGGACAGAGGGATGGCAGGATGGGGGTGGGTTTTTGGGGACAATTCCATGGCTGGTGGCCCCATTGCACCCTCACACTGGGAATAGCCCCAACACTTCCAGTGAGTTGCTATTTAATTTTGCATGTTTGTTTTTCACTCCACTCACCCTGTTTAATGTATATTAACTCGCATTTTGCCTGCATGGAGTGGGACTTTTAAGAGGCATGAAATGACAGAGCAGGGCTTTGTTTTCCAGCCAGATTCCCTCCGCCTGCGCTCCGCCGGTGTCTGCCTCGGCTTCCAGCTCCATCATCACATCCAACAGAGCCTGGGGCAAAGCTGGAGCAAAACACCCAGCGCATTCAATTTACAAACAGAAATAAACACCTTTCCGGCAGGTTCTACATAATCACTAAACAAAACCAGGGGAGACAAAAAAAAACCCACCCACAACACAGCATTTTTTATGCTGTTTGTGCGCGGCGGTGACCCTTTATTTTCTCGAGGAAATAACGCTATTACGGGGAGATGTCTAGCGCTGGGATCCCTGATGGCATCTCAATCTCCCTGTTTCCAGAGGAGCTGGTGGCGTGGCTGCTGTGTCACACCTCAGGAGATTGCCTGGCTCCGTGGCTGCTCCGTGCCCCCCAACCCAAGCCGTTCCACGGGGCCTCCCCAGCACCGAGGTGCCCAACTTTACCGAGCGGGCGAAAATGAATCAGATATGAAAATGTCTGAGGCAATAAATTAACACACAGCAGGGGAGTGATGGCTTAATCCCTTCTAGTCCAAACAGTACCTGACACCCATTACTGCCACAGGAGCTGGGACACCGTAGCGGTACTGGAGCGAAAATGATCATTCCCAGCGGATTTGGGGCATTGCAATAGGTATGTAATGGATTCCAGGAGAAAACCCATGCAGGGGTTTATGGTGTTTGTACACAGAATCCAGGTTAACCTGCCACGGTGTTTTCTTGGCCTTCCTTGTTTTGATTAACCCAGAAAGCGGGGTTTTAAGTTCTAAGTTTAAGCAGTACTTTATTATTTTAAGTCTTTTTTGAGCGTCTGATAATAATTTCTCATTATTAATGCACAGGCCAATAATGTATGGCTAACACTCACAGAACATGGAACATTCCTGTCCTGACTGGATACATTTATTTTTAGAATGATTAAACAACTAAGATAAAATCAACATCAGCAGCCAGCACCTAACACTAAATATCTTTGCAGTAATTTAATATTTACTGTGAGGAGCTCTTACACCTCTTTGAAACTCATCTACTGAAAGTTTCAAAATGCATTTTTTAATGGAGCTGACATCTCTTTCTTCAAGAGTTTCTTCCAGGAAAGTAACACCCGCTCAGTTTTTAGCGTTGATGGCAGATAAACAAAAATGTTGTTGCCAAGGACTTTATTGCAAAATTAAATGTCCTGGGAAACGTATTTAATTTGCTGCTTTCCCTAATACCATGCCAAGCTCTCCTTTCAGGTACACCCATGTAAACCTACCCCAACTTGAGGTTTTACTGCAAGGCCGGGTTTCCTTACTTTCTGTTGCACACATATTGAAACTAAAGAAACCTATGAGCTCATGGACAAACTGAGAGAGCACTTAGATACTTCTTTCCCCTTTCTTCCCCTTCTTGGCTGAAATTCTGAAATATGAACACTGGATGAAAAGGCAGAATTCAGAATCTGAGCCCGCTTCATGCATCCCACATTTATCTGCTCGGCGCAACGCTCATTTTTCCATGAAAACAGCCAGCCCTTGTGACACCAAGATCCTCTGACTCTTCAGATAGACAATAAATAATTAGGATATGAAATACATAGACCTATAATAAAGGCACATTCCTGTTCTGTGGGTCAACTGATAGGGCTGCTCACCAAATTCATTGCAAGCAGCTGCAACCTGCCCATGGTGAGACGGTCTGGGGACAAATGGATTTGGCTCCGGTGCTCAAGTAAATACAACATAAATCCATGGTGTGCACTGAAATATCAGGTTTCAGCTTTATTTTTGCCCAGGTATGAAATAACCATAACTATGTGAAACTCTGACCTCCTGTGCATATGTGGTGTTGATAACTCCCAAGCTGTGCAACCCAGGATCACTCCAGAGGTATTTGGGGGCAAGAAGTGAGGATGTGGAGCCTACCAGACCTGCAGGTGCTGGAACTGCTTCTGAAGCTCAAAGTCCAACAGCTCACAGGCTTTTCATGGCTGGTTCTCAATCATGGCTCTTTATGGCACGGGGTCAGTCCTTCCAAGGGCTGTGGTTCTGCTGGCAGTGACTCCCCTCGCTCCCCTCTGAGCTGCTTAAAAATCAAGCTATATAAAAATGGTTTCCACTTTCCAAATTCTATGGGAAAATATGAAAATATGAAGATTTTGGTGGGGAGTGTCCCTGTTCAGTCAGGATAGCTGTGGAGGGGTGGGTGCTGCTGGCAGCCCCAACCCCGCTCCGGCAGGACACGCTGCCATGAAAGCACCATTCATCTCCCGGTGATGGACACTTTAGAGCAGCCTCTCTCAACTGTTTAAAGTTGAAAGAGCATCCAACCCTTTTGAAGAAAACCTACAGATCACCTTGGGAAGTGTCACCACAACTGCTTCCCTCAGCAAGCCAGGGCCAAGACGTTGTGCGCTTACTGCTTGCCTCTGCTCCCTGATCAGCTTTTTGTGCTCCTCAGGGCACATGGGAACCTATGGTCACCCCAAACGGTGGCCCAGGTCACTTCTCAGTGTCACATGGCTCACCAGTGGCTGCAGGACCACGAGGAAACAAAAGCAGGCTGCAGTATTGGAAAAATTATTTCTGTCCACATTCATACCTAACGAAATCTTAGCCATAACAGATTGGATTCCTCACCTCTTTGCAGCACGTACAGAGTGGTTTGCACTTGGAAAAATCCGAACAAACTCGACATTAATGCTGCCTCTCTGACAAGGTAGTTTTATATACTCAATTACCACTGCATTATCTTTCATCTCGACTATGTGTGAAAACAGTAAGAACCAAATATATTTCACTTAGGGTTCCTTCATTCCAAAGACTTTGCCTTTGTCTTCCTTTACCCTATGCACTGACAGCAAACTTCATGAATTAACGGGCTCATGGTATAACTCATGCATGGAAATCCAATATAACCTCTTGGCTATGAGCAGCAACACTTCGCTTATCGTACACTAAAAGAATTTTTACTAGTTAATTAAGATTTGTTTGCTTAATTTTTTTCAGGCGGTTGGGGATGTTGCTCCTCTGTCATTTGGCTGGGAAAATCGTGATGTATACACTGTATAAAAGTGCCAAAATAAGAAATGTGTAGACTGCAGCGTCTCTGGTAGTAAATCTTTTTTGTAATCCTAACTTCATATTTCCATTGAATTGTTCCTCTCGAGCTGTGCAGACAGTTGAAGTATTTGAGTGTAGTCACATATGCTTTGGTGCTGCTAACAGCCCTAAAGTTGGTAATCCTGAGGCACAAACGGGGCCGGGGATGCTGGTGGCACTCCTCGGGCTGCAAAATATTACAGCACACCTTATATAGTGCTTGCTTTCGAAATTTCCTTTGCACTTTGTTTACTATATATTCCAATAGTGTAATATTAAACAAAAACAGTGTGTCCTGTGCCAGAATGATTGATTACTACACCGTGGCAAGGTCACCTCCTAGGAACAGGCTGAGTGCAGTAAGGGCTGTCTGACTCATACAGTTAACACTATATCCGCATTGTATGAATGTCACCAGCAATCCAGTGATTTATTGCTTGGAAGGCTCTGTTCAATTTTTTCTGCCTGACCAAATTGCACATTTTCTAGAAAAAGAAGCAAAAATATTTCAGCACATGGATTACCCCAAGTCCTCATTTCTCCCACTAGGTTCAACGAGTCTTTTCAAAGATGCTGATCATCAAACCCTCATATTTTTCACTTTTTTTCCACCCTTTTCTGCCAGATATTTGGCAAAAAAATGATTATTGCACTAATGAAAAGGTGCAGCAGAAGATTGAGGGGTTTTTAATCAGATTTTGGTAACATCTGTGGGCCAGGAATAAGAGCAGCTGTATGTTCTGTTTCTTAATTTTAGTAAGATTTACTCTGGGTATAAAATGTTAGCCTCGGGCAAAATTTAACTGGCTTAAAAGAAAAGAAATGATAGTCTTACAGAAACTACCCAACTCAAACTGTTTGAAAACAGTGACTGAGATTAATCCCTCTCGCTCTAAGAAATTCCTACTTTCTGACAAAGGAGATATAATTATAGATTGAGAGAAATGACTTTCAAAATTAACATTCCAGCAGACCCCAACATAATAGATACATTCATTCCTCGTGTATCTGCATGGAAATCAAAGGAGATACATCATGTTTGAATCCGGGCTTTTATTTTTAGAACACGCAGCGCATTCGCGGTGCTCGGCTCTGAGCGCAGAGGGAGAGAGGGGACAGCCCCACACCCAGCCAGGGAAACACCCCGGGGGTCCAGATCTCTGCAAACCCAGGGCCATCAAAAGAGGATGGGTTTGGGAAGGTGTTTGGGTGCCTGGAAACCGAGGTAGGTGCAGTTGAGGTGAGTGTTGCGGCGTTTTCAAAAATCACCTTTTTTTTTCCTGTAGGCACCTGTGTCTCATCTGAATCTTTGGGTGTTTGGTCCATACCTTTAAAAGCTATTTTTAGTTTCTCCTTCCATCTCATGCCATACTATCATTAAACCTCACAGGATAAAAAAAGAAACACATCAACAGGAAATCTGGGGTTAATATAACCCTTTATCTCAAAGAACAATAAAAGCTGGCTGGGTGATGTATCTTAACAAATGCTACATAATGCATCAATTAATGCTGCATTTATCAAACTGCATCTGACACCAGAACTGGGATAGATCAGCTCTCCTGAACCCCTCACAATTACTCTGCTATTGCTATTATGACAATAAGTGTAACTGTGCAATGAAACTCCCATTACCTGCCTGCCCTTCAAAGTGCTCTCTGAGCATCATCTCAGAGCCCACAATTTAGGAAGCAACAACTGGAACCATCTTGAGATATTAAAGGCTCTTCCTCTGCTCTTGTTTATACCTGCGAGCCAATTAAGTATTTTAATTTTAAACGGGGAAAGAAAATTAATCTGGGGTGAAAGAGCACAAGAAGCTTGTGACTTGAGTCTATTAAACCCCAAAGTGTTCCAGCTGAGCAAGGATGAGTTCATCGATTCAGCTCACTCGAGTGCACAAACAGAAGGAAGCAGAACGAAACAAAGCCAAAGTCAGCTGCTCCAGCCCAGCACACCCCGAACATCCCCAGCAGAGGGTGGAGCACACCCCCGGCACCCCAGCGCCGATCCCGCAGCAGCTCCATCCCCCCGCACGTGACTCGGGTCATACTTCATCTCCTAATTGATACCTGCCATTGCCTCATAACTAACGATGACTAATGGTAATACCCAGAAAGACAAATAAAAGCTAATGCAAAAGCCGGGCCGTGGTGTGGTTCCCTTTGGAAAGCTCCCGGGCCATTAGGAAGCAATTGGAAGTGGAGATTGATGTGCCCTGGGGGTTGCTCCCAGGGATGCGGCGCATCTCCAAACCCCCGGGGCTCGGGAGGGGGCGATCCCAGCCCTTCCCAGCTGTGCCAGCCGGGCCACACCAGCACGGCCAGGCCACGGCAGCTCGGATCACACAGCCCCACACACCCAACCACCCGAGCAGTGCTCATCTCGCAGCCACGACACCTTATTGCCTCTGTTTCCCGTGGTTTTATTTATTTATCCACTACGCACTGCGCGTGACTCCCTGGATGTAAAATACCCAGGAATTAAATTCCCGAGTGTTGTGGACAGACAGTGACAATAAACTCACCTCCTTTTCAACAGGTAGGACCTCGCACACACAACACCAGAATGGGTTTAAAATGATGTAACAGCCTGATCAAGCACGCTGATTTTTCAGGAGAGTCATCTGCAGCATTTTGGAAAAGTTATGCTCTTTTAATTACAAAGTTTATGTCACCCAGTGCAATTTTAATGTAATGAAACATTAAACTGGACCTCGTGCTTGATGTAAGATAAAATTATTCATTAAATATTAGACCACTAGGCCACCTACTGTTCTTTTACAAATGGTTGAACTATCACGGGGTTACAGAACTTAACATGTAAATTGCAGCAGAAGTTATAATTTCTGTTGCAAATCCCAAAAGACTGTCATTTAAGTCAAATATATGAGTGAAATTTTGCCTCTGTGCCATAATAATGCAGGGAAAATGACCAAAACCTGAACACTTTTAAAGTAATTATGAACCCAATAATAATGCATTTGTAGTTATTTAATCAAGAGCCTTAAAAATTATTAATAGCAAGTTCTTCTTATACAAATGGAGTTTTAAACACTGGCATTTAATTTTAGGGATAGCAATACTTGATCTAGGCCATTAGTGAGATCTTTTGTAAAGCCAAGCAGCCTGTGCCTTTCAGAGCCATTCCTGCTCATCCCTGAGTTCATTACTCTCACATAAGCGAGAGCAGCTTTGTAAAATAATCTTTCTTAAAGTGAATTTAATATTTAGCTGCACACCGAAAATCTTGGGTAAGTTCGCTCAGATATTAAAAAAAATCGGGGATTGAAACCCCTGCATGGAGCAGATTTGTGTGGATCCCGCTCTGAAGCCCGACCAAATCCACTGGATCGTTTCCCTTCATCCCCAAAGCCTTGGGAGCGGGTGCATAAATAGGAGAGGGCAGTTGCAGGGAAATTATTCGCAGTGCCTGAGCTGCCTCGCAGCCACTGCCGAAGAGGAATCTGAGCAGTGACTGTGCATCACCCTGAATCTGTAATAATAGCACCTTTCCTGTCACTCTTTGTCCCTTCATTTTTAAGCACGGTTGGGTCAGGAGCAGGCAATTTACATTTTTATATAATCTTTGCTCAGGTGATTCAGCCGCTCTGAGGTTTGAGCATTTTGTGTGCAGCTCCGGGTTTCACCTCCCCTTCCCGGAGCCTTTCCATATGCTGGGGGTCTGCCATCCTCGCAGCTGATACAGATCTATTTAGCTTCTCCCCCTTGCCATACCTGCAGCCTGTAGCAGGTTGTCAGGGAATGAATTTTCATTTTCTCCCCGTGAGTCCATCACGTGGCTGTCACCAGAATTTGCTCTGTCTGAACTCCTCCATCCCCCTGATTTATGGCTGCTTGATGAGAGGTTGGAGGGCTCTCAGTGTAGCAATAATCTGCACCTTGGTCCAGCACCCATCTAAAGTTAGGATTTCCGATCTAAATATTTAGTCCCCGCGGTGCAGCAATCATTTACGAAATTATTAAATAACTTTTCGTCAGACCCAACACCTTTGGGATATTTTTCTAGGTCAATATTCATCAGGAGACCCCGAATGTAAAGGTTAAGTGCACATTTCCTCCGCCAAATAAGAATGAATTTCAAACCTGATTGATTCTGGTCATGGAAACCGTAAATACTTACTCCAAATGGTAGATAGGTTACTAAGTCCACTCATTTCCACATCTGATATCGATAATACCCTGCTTCCCCCTTATCAGCCCCTCTCATATTTCACGGGCGCGTGGGGAGCGGGCCGGGGCTGTCGGGGCTGGCTGATGGCCCCTGCCTTCCCCCGCTCCATTCTTCAGTGGTCCTTGAATCTTTCACCCCTGTCACTCCTCTTTCATCATTATCTGAGGTGATCGGTCAGCCCTGTGCCACCACCTGTCTCTTCGATCCGATGCCAACAGTGCTCCGGAAAGCTGTCACTCCCAAGCTCCTTCCATTTATAGTGAGTCTCATTAACACCTCTCTTCCCTCTGGCCATGTGCCACTACAATTTAAGATGACTGTTGTTACTAAACACGCACACACACACAAAAAAAATATGTTGAAATAGCGTTAAGAGCCTGATTTAAATCTATTAAAGCCTGACAATTTGGAGTTAAAACCTCCCTCAGTGTCTGCTGGCGGTTAGGGGGGGGTACATGTATTTCGCGTGGATGTGTTTATACCTGGGTAAATATCTAGATATGCATGTATTCCCCCTCCCGTGGCTTCCCTCAGCCTCGGCACCGCTCCTCGGCTGGGAACAAACGCGCTGCCGGCCCCTAGACACAAAGCCCGAGTAAAGAGGATTTATGCCGGGGACATAAAGGCGGCTGCGGGAAGGGAGAGGAGCCGTGCGGAGCCTCCCAGGTGATGCCGGGGACAGCCGGACCCAGGGCAGCCCTGCCCCGCTGGCCCCGGTCCCCCAAAAAGCCAGACCTGTGTTTCCATGTGGGCGTGGGAGCAATCCTGGTCAAGGGGATGGGGTTAACCCCACGTGTGATGCTGCCTTTGCTTCCTTTACCTGGATTTTTCTGTCCACGGGCAAATGGAGATGATAATGCCTCAATAAAAAACTGCAGTCCCAGAGTACTTCCTGGGAATGAGACCATGGACTCATCCAAGCTACCCTTACAATAAAATTATTATAAGCTTTTAGGCACCCAGAAGGGCTTCAATTATATGGGTAGTATCAGGAGTGTGGTCAGACTGTGCCAGGGGGATTTAGTTTGGATATCAGGGAAAGGTTCTTCCCCCAGAGGGTGCTGGGCACTGCCCAGGCTCCCCAGGGAATGGGCACGGCCCCACAGAGCTCCAGGAGCATTTGGACAGCTCTGCCAGGGATGCCCAGGGTGGGATTTTGGGGTGTCTGTGCAGGACAGGAGCTGGATTCAATGACCCTGATGGGTCCCTCCCAACTCAGGATATTCCGGGATTCCATGAACATCTGAGCTGCACAGGCACATGGTAAATATTTTACCACCCCATTTATGCAGTTTCAATCCTTTCATGAGTTACAGGGGCTTTTAAGGTCCTCAAATGGTTTTAATTGACAACTGTTTTCACTGCAATACCCTCACCCTTAGTTGGGTTTTTCTTCTCCCAAACTCTCCAAAACCAGCCCTTGTTTACACAGCACAAATGAGAAAAGGGATTGTAAAGAGTGAAAACAAAGGGTTTTGCTCCTCTTTGGAGGCCAGGCCAGAACAAAAGGAATTTCTGAGAAACTCTGCTACCAGGGACAGGCAGGGACAGGCCCTTGCAGCTCATGAGTGCTCCCATGTCCTTGCAGATGGATGTTCACTGCCATCACTTTGAGGGAAAACTTTCTCCATGGAAAAGATTTTAAAGCACTTAAACAGGCTGCCCAGGGCAGTGGTGGAGTCCTCACTCCTGGAGGGATTTCAAAGCCCTGTGGATGTGGCACCTGGGGACATGGGGCAGTGGTGGCCTTGGTTGGACTCGATGGTCTGAGAGGAATTTTCCAACCTCAGCGATTCAGTGATTCCATGACACAGCCACAACTTCTCCAGGGTGACCTGGTGCTCATGACCAAGCACCTGCCTGAGCCTTCACCAGGGACTAAAGGAGATTTCAGAGCTCACTGGTTTGTTCTGCTGAGAAATTGATGTTCAGAAAGCTAAAATTCAGCAGGGTGGGTAGCAGGGGTCTGTGCATTGTCACCTGCTCACACAGGCCATGGGACACGTGTGTGTGAGTTTGCACATCTGAACTCTTCTAGTTCAATCACATTTTACTGGCAAAATAACACCCACACAATTTTACTGGTTCTTTTTAAAAACACTGCCTAGAATCCTGAGTGTTTTTAGGAAAATGCAATTTTCAAATCAAGCCATGGGGAGGATTTTGTAATTTTTTAAGTTTCACCATACTAAAAATATTAAACATCTATAGCAGCTTCCCAATTTAAAAATAAAAACATAGCAGTTTTAGTTGGATTGGATTCAACCCAAAACCTCAGATGTGACCACCCCAAACGCACAGAAAGTGCAAGAACCTGTATTTAGAGATGAAACTACATTTTTCTCCTGGTTTTTGTTTTAATACTGAGCAAAGTTTAAATATTGGACACCTAAGTTTCAATTAGGTTTAAACCATGAAGAAGGGCTGCCTGTACAGAGCTCCCTGCAGGTTAAAATCTCAGGAAGAGAAGGGCAAGGAGCACCAAAAGACAGGAAGAAAAGAATCTTTTATTGCTTTTTTAAAATCTTTTTAAACCCACCAAACATTTCCAAGCAGATTGAGATCTGGAATGCCAAGCCTGAGTGTCGATTGAATTGGTTTTGCCAAGTTACACACTGTGGGAAATAAACCATTGTGACAGAAGGACTTCTAGGAACTTCTGCATGGATGGGGCTGCTGGAACAGCATCCTCCAGGTAGGATCCTGCATTTCCCAAGCTAAATTCCCAATTTTCAGCTGTTCCCTTCTTGTGCACAGTGTTCGCCTGGGTAAGGTTGTATCTTGTGTGGTGCTGGTACATCTAAAACCAACTCACTGTGCTCAGGATAAACCAGTGGAACAAGGGAAGGTTTAATTTGGATATTGGGAAGGAATTCTCGGTTGTGAGGGTGGGCAGGCCCTGGCACAGGGTGCCCAGAGAAGCTGTGGCTGCCCCTGGATCCCTGGCAGTGCCCAAGGCCAGGCTGGACAAGGTTTGGAGCAGCCTGGGACAGTGGGAGGTGTCCCTGCACTGTCACTGTCCCTGAAATCATTACATGACATCAGTGGTGTCTCCACACGGAGCTCTCACAGCACCAAATGTTTTGCAGAATCTTGTGTCCTGTCAATGTGAGGAATTGCATTTCTGAGCCCTGAAGTTTGCTTGGAATGTTATTGATCAGGAAATCTTGTTCCCTGACCTGCTACGTGTCTGTCAGCAGAACCTCTTAGTCTTACAACATCCAAAGTGGCAAAGCAAAGTTACTGTCATGAGCTCGGGGACAAATCCTCACTGCCAAGGTACAAACAACACCCAAAGGCAAACCAAAATATAGGTAATTTTCTCATATTTTTCTTTTCCAAGTACACAAAAACTTGTTAGAGCAAGAATTGCAAGGACAGACCTTCAGCAAGGAAGGAACTGCAACACTATTTGAAGACAGTAATTTAAATTATGCATTTCTGGTGCACAGAGTTAATTTTTTAACCAAGTTTTCAAATTACTTCTAATCACATAATTCACATCTTACATGTCTCTCAGTCCAGAATGAGTTCAAAGTATTGGCCTTGCATATCCCAATCCAAAACCTCACCTAAAAGCTGTGTTCATAGCGGCTGTGGTTCTATTTTGAAAAGAAAACAAAATCCTTATTTGCAGTCTCTGGCTGGAACATCAGCAGATGATCATCACATGCCAGGAGTGAGTTGTTCTTAAACACAAATGAGCGCAGGGAGGATGGCAAATCCCAGTGCTCCCAGGAGAATTCCTGCCTCTCTCTGCTTTCAGAATAAACAAGGTTTAGGTGAAGGTACCTCTCTGTCTCTACAGCACCACAGGTTTTGAACAAAAACAAAAGGAAAAGGTTCTGTTTGGCTGAAAATCATCTGCTATCACAGCTCAATGGGTTTGGTGTCTCTGGGCATCCAGATCTGTACAGGGCCTGCAGGGGTTGCTCCCATCCAGTCAGAATTATGAATCACTATTAATTCCTACTATTAAATGGGTTATCAAGAATTTTTTTCCCACTATTTGAGGGAAGGGAATTTTCCAATAAGCATTTATTTGATACACAGTGTAATGAAGTCTTAAGTTCAACTCTACTGTAAATAATCATCAGTAATAACAGTGAATAATAATGATATTTACAGAAAGAGCCTAATTCTTTGACAAAAAATGCTTATGCTGACCACAGCTCACCTATGGATCATGAATTTATTGGGAATTGGGTACAGGAGAGTTTTGCAGACCCTGGTGCATGAGGATGTGCAGGTCACGTTCATCACACCAAGGTTCAAAAGAAAATCACAAGTTTTTCCTTTTTCTCTTACATTCTCTCTAAATCAGACAATAAAAAACACACCCAGAGTCTGGAGTTTTGCACTTCACCCCTGCCCAGCTCAGTCCAACATTCCTGGTGTCTCCATCCAGGTGTGCCTGCAGACCAGGCTTCCAGGAGGTGTTTGGAGAATTCAGGATTGGTGAAAAAAGAAAAGAAAATGCAGCCATGAGATTTAACTGGAAATTTCAAATACAGGAAGGCATTAATGGCAGTGAAACATCACCCAAAGGTGTCTGAGAGTGCCTTGTCACCAGGGATTTGGAGAATGAGCAGCTTTTCATTCTTCATTTGGTCTTTCCTTTATTTTCCACCCAAATTTCTGCTCCAAACTCATTTGTTCATGCCTGCAATGAAGCCTCTGACCTGCTGATTTGTTTATTTTTGTTGTTGATTTGCCCATCTGCTGGTGTTGGTTTTGTCATTTGTTTACTTCAAGTTAATGTTTCTTTGATTTTATTGTGGAGCACTATGAGGTCCTAAATGATATGGGCATGTATAAAAATAAATGATGGTTATTTATCATTATCATTATTGCACTTGGCCAGGCCTTTATCTCACTAAAGATACCGCTGTCTTCAGGGGCCTGTGAGATTTTTGTTTTAATCTTGGGGGGATTTCTAATTTCTCGGATCTATCCCTAATAATGAGCTGCCCAGGAAAACTGGGATCTTAATTTTCCTGAGCATCTGATGAGCACCACGTTAATGGTGACAGGTAGGAACAGCCCAACCCCCTAAATCCCACTTTCCAACCCAGCATTGGGCCCTTTGTACTGTTCTAATTATTGGTGCAAAAAGGAAAGAGCAAATACTCATGATATTTGTGAAATCCAAGCTGTCCCCCAAGTACAGTGGGAAATGACAGCGTGGGTTAAAGAGGAGGGAATGCAGTGAGTAAAGAACTTGCCTGGCACAGGGAAATGGAAGAAGGTTAACCAAGTTAATCTTCCCCCATTTCCTCCCCTCCTCGCTCAAGGCCTCCAGGCTGAACCATCATTAGGAACCATATAATTGACTCATCCACAGGATTTCCTTTTTGTGTTCTGAATTATGGCAGATTTTCCACATTCTTTTTTTTTCCCCCCTTTTCATTTTTTTTTTTTTTTCTTTTTAATTTTAAACATTCAAAGCCTTTAAACCAGGAGGAATCCTTCGTCCACAGGTAGAATATTTGTCCTATTAGTGAAGAACACAGCTCCATTTCCAATTCAGGGGCACCACGTATTCCCCAGCACCATTAAAATCTGCTGATTAACCAATGGACCAATGGATCTCCGTGTGCTATACAGCTGTCACATCAGATGTTTGCTCTGCCACAATTGGTGTGTAATTTTGCTGGGTTTAAGTGCAGAAGAGGGGAATTTCCTTGTGATGGTACAAATAATTCATCACGGGCTCTGGCTGGAGATTGTTATGAGGGAAAGAAATATCTCACAGTTATACTGTAGTTCATCCTACACCTGACAAGAGAGTGTTTGGCACATATAGTGGAAGCTTGATAAAATGTTTTAAAATCAGACACCGGGAAAGAATTGCGAAAGAAATTCTTCTTCAAAAATCATTTGGCGCTGAATTATTTCTTTTTTACTTGAAAGCCCTGTTAATACACAGAGAGCATAGCAGGGCTGCTATTAAACACGGGCAAAACCCCAGCATAATCCCTCAGTTCCTAGCGAGACACCTTCGTGGGGTTATTTTTTTGCTTTGTTTTGTTTTCCAAACTGATTTTCAAACCGGAGAGAAGCGTGTCCTATAGCAAACAGTCTAAAACAAATGTTGCCAGCTCCGCTTCATTATGTGGTACATTGTAGTTTTATGCATGTACGCTGTGTGAACAAGAGGGTTAAAAGTTAAACAGTAGCCTAGGGCTAACACACTTGCAAGCTGAACAGGTACAAAATAGGCTTTTGTTGCTTTCAAACTATTACTGTATGTCTTTAGCAGAAAATAACAGAACGGGCATCTGTGTGCAAAAATGTATTTCCTGGCGGTGGCAGGTACCGCGGAATGGGCTTGGTTTAATGGCTGGAATGCCCATATGACCTTTAATCCAGAGCCGTAAATTTGTCAGTGTCTGCAAGTGGCAGGACATCACTCCTAATGAGGCCAGGTTTTAGGACTTGGTGTATCAGGAGCAGCATCGGGGAGGGCGCTGGAAAGGAACCTGACGTGGGTTTTGGGGGGAAACGTCGGTAAATCATTAAAGGGAAATAAAGGCGCGAGCGGCGACGAGCCCGTAACAATCCCCATAAAGTAATGAAGAACCAGCAGAACACGGCGAGCTCAGGTTATTCTGCATCCCACAAAATGATAAATAACTCCTAGTCATGTTTATGTATAATGAATTACAGCCCCGCCACGTTTACCTTAGTAACATTTTACAGGGGTTGTATTTTACTCCCAACTACCAATTATGTCATCATCCTGGCATTTACCTGGACGTAATGATACACAGCAAAGCCATTCTTGGAACATAACTCACTGCTTAAAAGTGTTTGTAAAGCCAGACTGCATCCTATATACTCATAATGACTTGGAGATTGCTATTAAATTTTACAGATTAAAGTTTACTAAATCTTAAAAGTCTTGCGCCGGTTCCAATATTTCTTATTAATCCTAAAGGAGAAGATATTCCGCTATGGAAATGTCAGAAACTGTGCAGCTCTATCTAAAAATAAATAGAAATAACCCAAGCCAGGGCAGAGAACTTCTCAAACAAAGACACGAGACAGTGTAACTGCCCCAACTCCAGTATTGAGCTGAACATGAATTTTAATGGTTGGTTTGATCTTCCAGGGGATGTTCCTTGCACCCTCATTGTTGGGTTTTTTTTTTGTGGAAAACAGGCTGGGAAGGGCACAGAAGCATCCTAGTGCAGTTTTTATTTCTGCAGGACCCAAAAACTCCAGTCAGAAATATCTACTGCAACATTATCTTACATTTATTCAATTTAATTTCAGTTTGAGAAGGATAGCATATAGATCTTTTTATAAGCTTGTAAGGTCACCAAATTTAAATTAAAGTGACCTCTTTTAAAGCACATTACTAAAAGTACTATGTGGAGGGAAATTTAATATGAATGGTTAAAATGCATGGAATTCAGATTTTACTGTCAAACAGCTCAATTAAACAAATTGAATTTTTAAGCAACAAAAGGGAATTGAATCAAATTAGAACCAGAGTGGGATCTGAAATGTGGACATTTATGAGTGATAGTCACAGGGCCCTCCAGCAGTGAGTTTTCTTTATTTGTTGCCTCAGCAGTTAGAGGGGTTGGCAGGCTGCAACACAAAAGGATAAAAATGTTCACCATTGAAACACAGTTTTTGGCTCCCAATAAATCATCTGTCACTTCATCACAGCCCAGTAGATAATGAGCAATAAAGTTTTCACACTCAGGCAATGAGGAAGCAGACACAAGAAATACAGCTAAAGCTGCTGTCTCTCTTTTCTGTAAACGCAAGGTGCTTTGTGTAATAAATGACCTCTGGATTTCTGGAAAAAGAATAATTCCAGCCTCGGTAAAATAAACCATTTGATGCACTAAAAAAAAGCCAAATCTAATAACATTACTTAGTTCCTTTAATGAAAGAAATAATCACATTATATATATGAGCTACAGCCATCTATAACAGGAAGAGATTCCAGGGTATTACCTCTGAAGTTGTCTCTCTATTGCCAGCAAAGCACATTGCTGAAAATACAATAAAGCTGCACAGTAATTTCGAGTGGGATTGTTTGCAGAGATTCAGGAGACATTTGTGTTTGGGGCCCGAGCCTGGCAGGGTCTCCCAGCCCTTCCTCCCTCTCAGGGATGGATGCCCAGCCCTCCCCTGGGATGTGCTGCCACCACAAAGAACCTCTGAAGGTCTCCCAAATGCAAGGTGTAACATCATCAGGGCAAAATTAATCGCAGGCAGGGCTTGTCTTGAGCCGGAAATGTAAAGTGTTAATTTTAGCAGTGTTTTACCTCACTCTGATGCCTTCTCTCTGCTGTTTTGATGAATATTTTGCATAGTTGTGCCACAACCCAACAAAAAACTGTTGCTTTTCAGCTCAAAATCACTGCTTGGTTTGTTGTTCAAACTCAAGTTTGAACCCATTTCAGCTTCCTGAGGATATTCATCCTTCCAATTCCATATCAAAGCCATTCCAGCAAGGATAACTGGGATGGCTGCCTACAAAGTCGAGTTCACATGCAAAATGTATCAGTCAAAAAGTGACAATGCAGCCCATAAACCACATAAAACATACATCGATTCACGTTTTAACTTCATATCAGCATTTGAAGGGACTTGAAGCAAAATAAGATCAGATATTCTTGTCATATGCAAATGGCAACTTAACATTTGCATAATATGTCAAGGTAGGAAAATGCAAATAAACTTTGGAAAAGTCTGTATTTTTTGTCATTCTCTCATATAGCTAATTAGCAACTTGAAAGGAAATTGAGAGCTTCTCTTTTCTGAGCTCCATGTCAGCTAAAAAAGGCACCAAGCTCTGCTTGTTTCTAGACCATGTAAGATGAGCAATTAACATCCCCCTTTTGTTGAACTGCTCGCACTGATCCATAGCCATAAATGTTGTTTATCAGCTTCCCAAGTTGGACACGGACACGCAGACCCCTTGGAACAGAGGTCACACAAATGCAAATGGAAAAGGCTCTTTTAAAAGAATAAATGGATATTCTGCTATCAAAATGTTGTGAATCCAGGTAAAAATTCCTGGCAATAAATGAAACCTTGGATTTGCCCCAAAGCAGAACCAAAGAACAACAAAGATGGACTTTCCTACTAAAAATACTTTAAAAGAGGTTTTTAGTAGCTCGAAATCTTAGTTCATTACAGGGTTTAATGCTCTGTGGGAAGGTTTATTCTGTATTTTTTCCCTCATATTAAGGATGTATTATTTATACCGACTGCAGCCACGCCACAGAACACACGAGGAGAGTTTGTTTAGCAACAGAGTGAAAAAATATTTGCTACAGGGGCAGTCTGGCAATATTGCTTGTTAAGACATGCTATTTGTAAGCAAATTTATATGAAAAGTATGCAATGTCTAATACTAAACTACTCCAGCCCCAGACTGAAGGGTGATTTTACAAACGTCCTGCAGCACTCAATCATTCCTTCATTTTAATGTCTTTATTTTATGATTTTGTTGATGAAATACTACTTACCCAGTGCTCAAAATTCCTTTTAGGCTGCAGGCACTGGCTAGTTGACACGGCAAGCCATATTTTACAGCTATATATTTCAGCTTTCTCTGTCCAAGTTGGAGGACACAGTAGCCAAGATGGTTTTTCATAGTAGAAATATATTTTCATATTTATTTATTGATTTGACTAATGTATCTATTTTTCAATTCACATGCTTATGTTTCAATCCATTAAAGTGATTCATGGTCAAATAATATGTTATTGCAAGTACAAAGAGGAGATAAAACCACTGTACACTGGCTATAACACAAGAATAAAAATAATAAAAATCCATTGCATGATTAAATATAGTTTTTAATCCCCGCATGATCACGTGTAAACTGATGTTTTTAATTATTTTTCTTTAAAATAAGTCAGGGATTTTTTTTTTTTCCTGTAAAATGCAATTACTGATTAAATAAGGACTCAGGATAAATACTGTCACCCGACCCAAGTGCTCGGTGTAAAACACACATAAAGCATCAAATTACTGTTAAAATAATAAAAAAAAAATCAGAAGGCTTTTAATTAGTCCAAATGAGAGCTGAAGGGCAGCTGGTAAAGGAATGTTGAGCCTGTCACCTCTGGGTCAGGACTGGAGGGAAGCTGGGCGTGGTTGTGGCTGGAATTGTGGTGGTGGTGGCTGCTCAGGATCACCTGGAATTCCTGGGCTTGGTCCAGTTTTTTGGAGACAGGAAAAAAATGCCACACAAAACGCAGAGAAATCCATCCATCAGGAGGAGCAGGGCCAAGTCCCAGCTGTGGGACCATCCACCCTCCAGGGCAGGGACCAGCCATGCCCTTGTGCTGTTGTGAGATTTTTCTTGCTGTTTTTTCACCCAAAATTGTCTTTTCTCCTGTCCTTCACTTCCAAACTGAGAATTGTTCTGGGAAGCAAAGCCAATGGCAGATGAGGCCTTGGGGGATGCTGAATCTTCCAGCCAAGGTGGGACCACCTGGTGCCAGGCACAGCTGTGGGATCACAGAATGGTGAAATCCCAGAGTGGTTTGGGTTAGAATGGACCTTAAAGTACACTCAGTGCCATCCCATGCAGGACACCTCCCACTGTCCCAGGCTGCTCCAAGCCCTGTCCATCCTGGCCTTGGGCACTGCCAGGGATCCAGGGGCAGCCACAGCTGGGCATCATCCAGAATATAAACATGAAAAGAAAAAGAGAAAAGAGGAAAAAAGAGAAAATAAGATGAAAAAAAGTGGGGAAAAGGCGGGGGGGGAACAGAGGAAAAAAGAGAAGGGAAGAGAGAGGAGAAGAGAAAAGAGAAGAGGAGAGGAGAGGAGAGGAGAGAGAGAGAAAAGAGAGAAAAGAAGAGAAGAAAAGAAAAGAAAAGAAAAGAAAAGAAAAGAAAAGAAAAGAAAAGAAAAGAAAAGAAAAGAAAAGAAAAGAAAAGAAAAGAAAAGAAAAGAAGAAAAGAGATTATTTCTCTTTTCTACCTTGACAAAAAAAAAGACAAGGAAAAGCACATCAAGTGAATTTTAGGGAGTCATTTTGGAGGGAGTGTGGAACAAGCTGATGCTATTGGTGAAGACAAAAATTATCAAAAACCCCAAATATCCTGATCCTGGGAAGTTAATCAGCCTGTGAGAGAGCTGAGGCTGAAATACAAAGGGCAGCAAAGCAGCCACAGAGGCTCTGAGCCCACAATGAACAAGTGGGGTGACATCCTCATCCACACTCCAACCCCTCTGTGCTCACTGCAGGGCCCGTGATGGCTCCATAATTACAGCCCAGCCCCAGGAATTCCCTACCAGGCAGCAGCTGAGGACACCCTGGGAATATCTGGGAATGGGGCTGGGAGGACACAAAATTCGGGAGGACATCCCGAGGAACCTGCCCTGATCCAGACAGGCTTCCGGAGCCCTCTCCTTTGTGCACTCTGACTCCAGGAGAAGGGAAAGGTACTTTAAAGTCACCTTAGGTCCCCCTGGGAAGCAGGAGCACAGAAGGCTGTCAATGTGTTGAGGTAGAGCAGCTGAGAGGCTCTGGAGAGAGAGAGCTAAATGAATAGAAACTTGTTAAATGATGTGAGTTAATGAGAGCATTTTGGAATTAACCAGCTTCCATGACTTTAAATAAAACCCCAATGTCATTTTAAATTAGATTTTGTACATTTTTGAAACCATTATTTATTTTTTTTTTCCCTGTGAGGTGCATTGGTGGGGAGAGGGAAACATTAAAGTTTAACCTCCTCAACCCACTAGTGGTGAAATTTTTCCAGTGGATCCAGAAATAAGGGAAGAGTGGCAAGAGACAAGAGGTTTTCCAGGAGATGGGGAGTCATTCAGCCATGTCCCCACTTTTTGTGAGGGTGAGGAGCTGCATTCCCCAGCCAAGAGCAGGAACACAGGTGGTGGGGCTACCACCCCCTGACCCTACACTGTCACACTGCTCACCCCAGTCCTCATTCCAGCCCGGAGGAATTCCATAATTCCATTCCTTTCATGCAGTGGATGGACACAAAATGGTTTTAGAGCTTTGCTGAGTGCCCTGTCCCAGTGCCTGGCCATCAGCTGGCTCTGGAGTGGCTGCTCCTGGCATGGACAGACCTGGATTGCTCACCACCCTCCTTGTCCTGCTTTTATGGCACTCAGGAGAGGTGGAGGGGCCAAAACTTCTAATTTGTTATTGTTATTGTTATTGTTATTTAGGCTAACTTTTATTTTTTTCAAAGAAAGCCTCTCACAGGCAATGTTTGGAAGATGAGGGAACAGGCTTTGAAGGAAAATCAAGTGAGGAAGCACCCAAGTGGTTCCCAGCCTGGCTGATAAAAGAACTCAGCTCCTGTATCACACTTGTGCTGTAAGCCAGAAGAATTCTGGATACATTTTGGAAGGCAATTTTCAGCATCAATTCTACATTTGCAGCAGCTCTGATTTTTTCAAACCACCTTAGGAAAGGAATGTTCCATTGGGACCAGAACCAGCCTGGGACTGTCATGGCTAAGGTTCAGATTTCTTTATTTTTTCCATGCTCATGGGGACCCTCATATTTGATAACTTCTGAAATATTCATGAAATTCCACTGCAAGATCTTGAATTTTATTTTCTTGCTTTGTGTTGTACTTTCTCACAGGTACAAACTGGGGGTGCTGGCACTGAAAACCAGTGTGACATTAAGGGCTGTGATGGTGACCCTGGCAACAGATTCTGTAGAAATATTTGAGTCAAATAAAATCCCAGACTGGTTTGGGTTGTAAGAGACCTTAAAGACCACCCAGCTCCAACCCCTGCCATGATCAGGGACACTTTCCACTAGATCAGGGTTCTCAGAGCCCCAGATATAATTAAATTTGCTCAGTGTGACCATTGGTTGCCCTTCTATGACACTTCACTTCTACAGAATGGCTTTGTTAGGAAAGAGAACACCTGTGATGGTGGAGGGCAGGGAAAGTCCCAAAGGCGTTCCTGAGTCATAATTAGCTTTGTGATGCATAAACACCCACCAAAAACAGATTCCAGCTCTCACCCAAAGAAATCGTTCTGGGAAAGGATCCAGCACCTTAAATAAAGTCTCCAAATCCTGGGGGCCAAATCTTGGGTGTTAATGTTGGACAGGACAGCCAGAAAATGGGACTGAAAATTGTGCACCCAGGACTGGGGAAAGAAGTCCCAAAATGGAAGAAAAAGTGGGAAAGAAGGATGGGAAGTGGGACATGTGAAGTCCAGGCTGCACCAGCACAGAGCCACAGTAAACTTAGCACTAAGCCTCAGTTTAAAAATTCACAGAGCTTTTATATGATAATTACTGTTAATATAACTGGCCCATGAAATAAACACCTCTCCCAATTATGCCAAAGGCACGAGGTCCTTCAGAGACAGAAATCTCACAATAAGATTTACTTTCAGCATAACGACGTAGAGGGAGAGAGGTGCAAGATGAATAACAATAATATTATGGTACATATAATGTATGTTTTAATTAGCTAAAGGTAATCAAATGAGGTTTGTCACGATTATATTAAGGTCAGGTCTCCACATGGTTTCATCAACAACATATTAAGACAAGGGAGGTGATGCCAAATTGGGGTTTAAACCTAATCAACATAATTAAACAAAGCAAGAACATGTGTTTAGAGCTACACCTATTTTACTGATCTCTCTATTTTAATTACTCTTGCAGAGTAAATATTAGGACCAAAATAACTCCTAATTAAATTTTTTCCATACAAACAGAAAACACAATCTTCTTTTAATTTGCTTTTTTCGTCGAATGGATGTACAATATCCAGATCTTTTGTAGGAGAAACCATTTCAAAAGTGTGCTCAAATTATGCTAAACAGCCTAATACATTCCAAAGCATTGACATACTGGCTTCGAATGTGTGGGAAACGGGAAACTACGCTGGCCCAAAAAAGTCATGGGAAACCATAAAAACAAACTAAGCATAATTTAAACTGATTGGATGCTTCCTTGCAAGAAGTTCTTCGTTTCTAAATACAAAATGTGGACATTGAAATGTGGTCAAGTTATGACTTAAATTAGAAAAACATGTTTTCTTAGGTTTCTATCTTGCAATATTTGGCACGACTCAGACACTGGGGAAAGAGTTATGTCAGTAACATTTCCAAAAAGTGCCTAAGTGGCTTTGCCTGGAGTAACACTGAAACGGGACTTAGGCACTCCAGTCCAGAGGACATGAGTTTGTAAGGGCTTACAAATGTTTAAAGTTGTCTAGGTGTCCAAAAAAACAGTATATGGGCATTTTAAAATTAATTTAAGTGCTTTTTAAATTAATGACTTTAAGGAGATGGCATCCCATCAGACTTGATGATCTTGGATGTCTTTCCCGACCTTAATGGCTCTATGATTATATGATTCTACTCTGCAGAAAAGACTAGAGATATTTTCAAAAGTGATAATATTTGGAATAAATCGACTATCCAGTCAGGTGAACTGTTTCACTCCTGATGTCTTGGATGGGATTTCTCCAAATTAAGCTGCATAAGTAAAAGCAGAACCAGGTCTGTAAACAGAAGTTGTAGGTAAAGATTCCAAACTGGAGGCCTGTAGCTCCTCCTGGAACTTGGGATTAGAGGAAAGGCTGCTGTGTCCTGATGTACTTGAAATGCATTTCATGGAGACACAGAATCCCAGAATGGTTTGGGTTGGAAGAGACCTTAAAGCCCATCCTGCTCCTGGCAGGGACACCTCCCACTGTCCCAGGCTGCTCCCAGCCCCAGTGTCCAGCCTGGCCTTGGGCACTGCCAGGGATCCAGGGGCAGCCACAGCAAATCTGGGAATTCCATCCCAGCCCCTCCCCACCCTCCCAGGGAACAATTCCTGCCCAATCTCCCATCCATCCCTGCCCTCTGGCACTGGGAAGCCATTCCCTGGGTCTTGTCCCTCTATCCCTTGTCCCCAGTCCCTCTCCAGCTCTCCTGGAGCCCCTTTAGGCCCTGTAAGGGGCTCTGAGCTCTCCCTGGAGCCTTCTCCTCTCCAGGTGAGCACTCCCAGCTCTCCCAGCCTGGCTCCTGAGGGGCTCCAGCCCTGGGATGATCTCTGTGGCCTCCTCTGGACTTGCTCCAGCAGATCCATGTCCTTCCTGTGCTGGGAGCCCCAAAGGTGGCTGCAGTGCTCCAGGTGAGATCCCATGAGGGTGTAACAGAGGGACAGAATCCCCCCTTCCCCTGCTGCCCATGCTGGGGGATCAGCCCCAGTTCATGGGGGGTTTCGTGTCTGACCTCTCTTCCACCACCACCCCCAAATCCTTCACCCCACAGCTGCCCTCAATCCATTCAGAAAGACCAAAATTGGAAATCAAATTTTCACTGGAGAAGAAAAGTAACTAAAACACACACCAGGGTGGCAGCTTTTGTATCTCTGGTCTCCAACACAGCACAGCAAGAGTTAAAAATGTGGGAGCAGAAAGTTCCCAAAGCCTCCCGGAGCTCAGCCCCGGAACGATTCCGCCGGAGCCGCCGCTGGCAAGCGCTGGCATGCGAAGGACCCCAAATGAGTTAAGAACTCTTCCACTCCATCATGAAGAATTGTTCTCCAGAGTAACCACCAGTGGGGAAATGCTTAAAACACTTACCATATGTGGCTAAGAAGGGTCTAATTTGTCCATTTGGAAATTTTGCCTCTTTTGAAAGGATAGTTAATTCCGAGTAATTTATTTCATAGATGAAGCTTTCTTCAGAGTGGTTAATATATCACCCTTGGTTGCCTGAACAATTAGAAATTGTCACCAAAGAAAAATGTCGCAGTTCATGTAAATAACTATTTACCTAAAGGAAATGGGAATCCACAAGAGTCAGCACACTTTAATGAGCCATGACAATAGGGAAAAAAAAACCAGCCAATGGTACAGTGATTCTGCTAAAGCTGACATTGCTTATGGTAAAAATTGGCCAAAACAACTATTATTTGTTGGGTTTTTTTTTTTTCATGTCAGAAATAATGCAGCTTGAAATTTTCAACAGGCAACATGAGCCCAGACCATTTGTTACTTCTAATGGCCTAATTGTTCTCCTGGCAGAAATAAAAAATTAGGGCACTTATGTCATTTACCTAAATTTCTAATTAATGCAATGGTAATAGAGAAACTGGAGCAGAAGAAAGTGAGGGAAAAAAAAGTAAGTTGGGTGAAAAATGTTTCTCTTGGCCTGCCTACAATTTGTCTTTGTTAACTTTCCTACGATCTTTCCCTCTTTAACAGCAGGTAGAGTGATCTCTGCAGAGATGTTCCAGAGTTTTCCAACTGGACTGAGGCATGCTGGGCATTGAAAAATATGATTTCTTCCACCTGAGCTATTGAACAGACGTGATAAAAACACCAACTGCAGCACAACGTCCTTTATGTTGCCTTGAAGGAATGTGCCATTAAAATGATGTTAGAAATATTCTTCAAAAGTAGCTAAAAAATCTGCACTTGGGGCTGCAATTCCATCCACAAGTTTTCCACTGCTCCTGTGTCCTGATGTCCAACTCATCCTGCAAAGCAAATCCTGGTTGGTTGGCATTAGGATGCAGGATGAAGAGAAATACATCAAAATGCATAAACACACCTTAGAAATGCCTCTGAAAGTGTCTGGAAATCATTTTGTCCTGCAGCACTGGCAAGTGTCCACCATCTCCTCAGTATTTATTGTTGGAATGACACAGAGGGGACTCAAGGTGATTCATTTATGACCATCATCAAAGAATTTACACCCACTTCTTTGAAGGGATGCCACACCTCGATCTTGGCACCACTAATGCCATTAAAATACTGTTAATAGGAAACACACAAAAGCAGAGAATTGGGGAAATTTCAAAAGGAGCCCTAGATAGGGTTTATCCAATGATATCTCAAGGAAAGGTCAGATGGAGATGGGATCCCATTCCCAGCCATGCTCAGGTCCACTTGTGCTCGTACCCTCAAATGTTAAAGAAATGAAGTTTCTTATTGCTTTACAAGACTCTTCTCATGGAAGTGTTATTCAAGTACAGCTGTAACTAAACTGTGAGTAAAGTGCAAGTAAACCAAGGAAACACAGACATGTGCTAGTAAATTATTTCAATTTTTCTCTTAATGCCTGAGGTGCTTTCCTTAAGTACTAAATGGAAATAAAGAGAAGGGAAAACAAAAGCAAGGTCAGAAATTCAAACTTCCACCAAATGTGAGCTTGGGGTCACATGGAAATGTCAAAGTCTGCTGGAGGTTCATCTTTGCAGTGGGTAAAAATGCGTCCCATTTTCTGACCACATCCTAATCTGGGGAGCCACCCCCCAAACATCACCAGAAGATTTTTCCCTGATTTTTTCTTCTTAAAAGCAATTTTTGCTTTGAAACAATGCAAATCCCTTACTCATCCATTACCTGAAGTATCCTGGAGCTCCAAGGAGTAACCTTAGTGCTCTCACTAAATTAAAGCCATGATATTTCAAGAGTTAACAGCAAACACAGAACCTTTATGTTTTGCCATCAACAAATCCTCGACACCCCCAGGTCTGAGCCTGCAGGGTGGTTGCAGGAGGGTCCCACCACTGCCCAGGGCAGGTCTGGGAGCATCCCATGGGATGGTGCCCAGGAGTTCCCTCTTTCCCAGGCAGGACCATGAGCTGCCTCCCCAGCTCCCCTCTCCCACCTGAGCCTGATCATTCCCTCTGCAGCCTGGGAGCTGCCTTGGCACGAGCTGGGTATAAACACAGGGCTCACAATAGCCCTGGGAGCTGGCAGGAGCAGAACTCCAGCAGCACCAGCAAGTCCTGCTAAAATAAACATGTTACAGGCAAAGGTCATGATGCCTGTTAATATAAAGAGTACGTCGTGTATAATGCATTCAAATGCCGGAGTGAGAGAGGGAGATAATATGATCCATTTGCCAGATTCCTCCTTTTAGTTGTAACACGAAGCCATTCTGGGCTGGAATGACCCAGAGATGATAATGAAGCGGATGATGATGCCATTGCCTGTGATAATGGTGTGACAGGGAGAATACCCTGGAAAACTGCACGAGCTGATAAGTGCAAAGGTATAAACAAACCCAAACAATATGGACTTACAGACATTAGCGCGGAACAAAAGAGAGGAGGAAAAGCAAAGCCAACTGATCAACATTAAAAAAAATGAAAGACTTTGCAAGGGTGACTTTTTCAGCGGTTTTTGGAATGGCAGCTCCCAAAACCGAGCCCTTCCCAGCTGGAACAACAGCCAAGTGTCTCATCCTGGAGGGGGGGCACCTCTCCGTGCTTGGGAACAGTTTGTAGCAAACAGCCCGCGATATGAAAATGTATTTAATGCAATTAATAATTTAAGAAGTGAGAGCATGTGCTCTTGGAGAGTTAAATGCTTGTCAGAGTGATAGATGCACGCTTCAGCACCAATACATTTCGTACGAAGAGCAGAGGGATTTTGCAAACTTGTGCTGACCTTGGGTTGCGGTGGAGAGGAGGCAGATTGCGAAGGCAGGCCCGCGTACGACGGGACTGCGTCAGCCCGCAATTTACAGCCCTCTCCCCAATTAAAGGACTGTAAAAACATTAAAATTAATGCAGTCTTAACTCCAGAGCAGGCTCTACTTTCTTAATTAGTGCATAATTATTCAGTTTTTGATATCCTGGAAAATTATCACATGGAAATTATTTTAGGCACAGTAACAATAGCAAAAAATCTCTCTGCCCCCCCAACTCGATTAACATGTGGAAGTAATTAACACTTTATTACAGTGAAAATACTATTACTGCTAATGTTTAATGACTTTTGCCATTGCATCATAAGCAGGAAATTTAGAACACTACAGAGCAACGGTCTGCCATAAATACAGTCCAAAGATTATAAACCAGAGTCAGATGATTCGCACTAACAGCGTTTAAGACAGGGATATGACATACAATACGTTTCCAAAATGTCACGGGCAGGAAATATAATTTTCTTGATAAAGTCCACTCCATAGAGCCAAGCAGGCAGTGCAATAACACTGGATGCGTTCGGTGTAGGCAGCAGCGCCCGAGTCCTTGTAAAAGCCTGTTGTTAATCAAATTGAAACATAAAACCCCAAGCATAAAGTTATTTTCTCATAACAGTTTAATAGAAATTTCCAATCAAACAAAGGCCAAAAAGTGTTATTACAACATGAAGTTCCTTGTATAAACAACTTAAAATGAAGTAGGGGAAAGTTTCATGGGATTTATGGATTTCTTTATTTTCGTTATTTCGAGTAAATGTCTACTGTAGATCTCCTATAAATGTCTCAAGAAATTATGCACCAGCTTCAGGTGATTCACACTAACAGCAATTAAGATGCTGAGTCCACCTAAGTGTCTGAGAGGTCAGTGCTCAGGAAATATCATTTCAGTTCAGCTGGTGTGATGGAGAGAGACAAAAGGGATGGAGAGAGCTCTGCCTCGAGCTGGGCTTCTCCATGGCTGTGACAAGGGGACAGCAGATGGGCAGAACTAGGGCGATGTTTAGGAAAACGTTTCACTATCAAAATGTAAATAGAGAATTGTGTTTAATATTCAGCACGGCCTCGTGGAAATTCCCAAACAAACAACGGCGTAAAGCAACGCAGTGCAAAGGATCTATAAAAAGAAAACCAAAACAAATATAGAAGGAAACAAACGGAGAACAAGGCTGACCCCGATGAACCTGCATAAAGTCACTCTTTGCTTGTTTGTTACTGTTTATGCTGCTGGGCTGAGAATTAATGAAGCTGAGCGCTAATCACGATTCAACCCATGGAATTATTTTAAATTTTAATATTCTATGTGCATAACTCATTGGGCTTTCCCCTTTTAAATATTTTCCTTGATGCTTTAAAACGCGTTCATTGATCTGGACCCGTTTCACTGGCGAGTTAATACAGTTCATAAATTAAGGAACTCTTGTTTTAGAAACATCTCCTTGATCCATGGGCCATGGATATGGAGAGGGAGAATTTGGCACGAGGACGCTGAATATAAATTGCTCTTTTGGAAGGAACTCTTACCAGCCAACGTCTGGAGCCAGCAGGCAAGAAGAATTCACCTGAAGTGGACACAGCTCTTCGCTCTGGGATTAACTTGTTGCAGTTGCAAATGAATCATGAAACCAGCTTTGGCAAAGCTGAGCCTGGACCCGCGCTGGAACCGAAATAATGTATGTGAAAAACCTGAACTGGATTACGAGGCCATCTGGAATGCATTGGCCGCCTGCATTAGGAGTAGCAGTTTCCTTGACAGAGGTTGTGAAATATTAGAATTCCTAATGGAAGAAATATGGCAGTGCAAAATGACACAAAAATCACACAACCTCATTCCCTGACACGGAACAGTGAAAATGCGAATCTTTCTCTCAAGGGTGCTCTATCAATCCTTTGCAAACAAGGCACTTCAGCAGGCAGAGGAGGGGCCGGCAGGGCTTAACCCTTCCCCACCACCAGGCAGGACAAGAGCGAGCTTCCCCCTTTGGGGAGGCCAAAAATAGGGAGAACGTACGGCAATCGTAAATCCACATGGGAAACTCCTTCCAAAGTGGGGGTACCTCCAGCACTGGCATCCAAAGGAGCTGGGTACCCCAAGGACAGACTCCTGCCACTCTCACCCTCCTCTGGGTGATGTTCAGATGCCTCTAAGGCCACTCCCTTGGCAAACGTTATCTGTGGGAAGAGGCAATGGGACAGCAGCAACCAAACCATTGGGAGATCTGTAATTACCAGCAGAAATCATGGCAATGTGCCCCTCAGAATATCTTATTTTTAATATTGGTGGTGGAAGGTCAGCCTGCACTTTGGAAGGTCTGACCCACAATAACAATTTGCTGCACAAACATTTCTGCCCCCTCGGTATTTACATTCGAATGATGAACATTTTCCTGGTCATAATGATTTCCCAGTAAAAATTCCAAGGCTGGGACCACCCAAAATATGTATTTGCACAGTGGGTGATATCTACCTAGGAACAACTTCACATTCTTCATTTTTTACTGTTAAAATCACACTTTGTCCCCAGGTCAACTGTTCTACATCCCATTGCTGAATGTCTCCAGGGGTTTGGAAGTAGCAGATTTTTGGAAGTAGCAGATTTGAAAGCACCAGAAATCTCGTGGTGCACCTGATGGAACTCAGTATGTTATTTACTCATTGTTTAATAACAAATCTTGTTAGTTTATACTGAATAGTACAAAAGGCACCACAGGTTATCAGTATTGTGAGTCAGCTAGGAAATTATACAAAGACACAATAAACAATAAAAATAATCACAGACAATGCTCTGAACAAAGTCATTTAGCCACCTGACTCAGCATCATTTACTTAAAACCAGGAGTTTATTCTAGCTCCAGACAGGGAAAACTGGATAAATCCAAAGCTGCCATTTTCATTATCCAGCATTAAATGACCCTCACTACCAGAGGAAATGTTGGAGGAGCTTGGATGTCCTGGCTGCACTTCTGCCAGTGCTTTATAGCAGTGGCCAGGCCAGCACTGCTCACCCTCCACGTGGGTTCATGGACTCAAACAGGATAAAATGCATTTTCAGAAGCACCTCCCTGATTTAGGAACCCCCAACATTTTTGGTTTCAAGTGCTTTTTGAAATCCCAGCCCTTGTCTCCCTCGTTGTCATTTATAAGTCACACAAAGCTACTGTTTATTGCTACTTCCCTGCAGAAAAGGGAATAACTCCAAGATAGATTTTCTGTTTAGGAAATAGATCTGGGTTGAATTATTCAAAAAGGCTAACAATATCCAGCCCCAGAAAACTCAGGAAAGGCATAGAAGACTCCAGAGCTAAGGGGCTTTTATACAGCAGCCAATTGTTATGACTCCTTTTAATTAAATACAAATGAATTAATTGATATGAAGTACTGCTAGGCAATTATTTTGCTGACATTTTGTCTCTTTTGAGACACACTTGTTTACTGCATCTCTCATCTGCCAAATCCTACCACCATTCTGCACTATTTTAAACACATGTTTAAAGAGTTAAAGCCAAGTTTGTACTGTCAGAAACTTTTACATTAATTTCATATTTGTGTTAATGGTACGCACATTAGGCCCAATAGTATTTCCATTTTTTAATCCATCTCCCGTCCCTAGGCCATCATTGTACATGAGATATTGCATCTTAATGAATTTTTCTGGTTAAAGATTTTTTTAAATAAATGAATAAATAAATAAGTAATGAAACACTGATTTTTATCTCACTGTGCACAAGTTTACTGGCTGGGGTTTTTTTTTTTTCCCCTTTTCTGGTTTGCAGTGAAATATTTTCATCATTTTCTAAAGATATGCATGAAAGTACAAAAATGATGGCTGGTTTCAGAACAAACCTCCAGCAGCAGCAGCCAGCAGTATATTAGCCTTCACACAGGAGGTAAAATTGAAGGGTTATCTGGAAAACCATAACTGGCCCAAACAATTTTACATCCTCTGATTATTTGGGGGAATTGCTGAGCTGGAGTTTCTGCCTGACACATCCCCCAGCACACATGTGATCCATTTTTTTAAGTCACAGACGTGTCCTCCAGTGGTTCAGACGTGCAGGATGAGGTCACAAGTGACCTGAACCCTTTAGACAGAAGCAAGATGCATTTCAGGAACTTTCCACTGCTTTTGGTGTGGGATAGGCTCAGCTCTGTGGGAGCCAGCAGCTCCTGGAAGCAGCAGGAACTCGGAGAGCTGCTGGCTGTGAAATGAGTTGTGGACACCCAGAAGTTGAGCCCCTACCTGTCAGATCAGCAATAATGTCAGCTGGCAAGTTGTAGATCTGCCCATCTATGTGATACTGCTCTGTTGTGCACATGAAAATAAATAGCAGGCTGGAGAGTAATTAATTTGCCGTTGGTGAACTAAACTAGCCCAGAGGAGCACAGGGAGCCTTCAGAGACAGGTAACCTGAACCTGCCCACACACATTTAGAGAGCAGAGTACTCACAAATGCCAAGGCAGTGTGAGTATTGAGATATCAGTTGTCTTCAAGTCACTCTGTGTGTGTTGAACTCTGGGCTGAGTGCGGAGTAATTACTTCCATTAATGCAACTCTATTCCCAAAAAAGATGGTCCAGGTGGCCAGATAGGGTTTTCTACCCCAACATGGTCTCTTACCTCCAACACTACACCATTAAAATCAGCAGGATATGCTGAAGACCTCCAAATATCATACAAATAATTAGCCTTTACAGCAAAAAAAACCCATATATTTTAGTGATTTTTTTGATTATAGCTACTGTGGTATTCCCATCTCTCACCATTAAAAAACCACAGATCAGATTCCCTAAACTGTGTCATTGCAGGAGATATCAAGGTACCTGCTTTGGACTGAACAAGTTTTTACAGAATGAGTCACATTTTTCAGCCTCTTCAGCCTCCAAGTCTGGAGTTTTACTTTCTCTAAGAGGCGAGTTTTGGGTTTTTGTACAACTCTCAGATTTGGGACTCTGATATCCCCTGAGTGTGCCTGGTTTCTCTTAGGCAGTGGTTTGGGCTATCAGCAGCTCCTATAACTTTTCCCCCTGATCAAAGCACAAGGATGGACAAGCACAAACAGGCTGGGGCACAGTGCCTCTGTTTTCCCTATTTACCTATCGCCCCACCAGACATTTCTGCACATTAATCATACTTAGAAGACTTAGCAAACGGCATCAGTCACTTAACAAACTGTCCCAGATTTATCTGGGGGTAACAGATGACTGCTGACTATCTGGGCCTGCAACCCAGAGCTCCTGATGAAAGGCAGCGTGTGACCAAAGTTACACACACAGCAAGCAGGACTTGGCACAGCTTTCGGCAGCCCCCTGAACAAAGATACAGGAAGAGATGGGGGAATGGAAACTACACAGATATTCCCCCTCCTCTGTATCCCCCCAGGGATCTCTAACAATGACCAGCCCTTTGGAAACTCCAGGCATTAATGATTCCTGCCACTGCCTGGAATGAGTTGCTGGAGTGTGTCCAGGGAAAGGAATGGAGCTGGGAAGGGGCTGGAGCTTCAGGAGAGACTGAGGGAGCTGGGAAGGGACTGGAGAATTCCTGAGGGAGCTGGGAAGGGGCTGAGCCTGGAGCAAAGGAGGCTCAGGGGGGACCCTGTGGCTCTGCACAGTCCCTGACAGGAGGGGGCTCAGGGGGGGTCGGGCTCTGCTCCCAGGGAACAGGGACAGCAGGAGAGGGAACGTCCTCAGGCTGGGCCAGGGGAGGCTCAGGGTGGATATTGGGGAAATTCCTTCATGGAAAGGTTTGTCCAGGCCTGGCTCAGCTGGAGTCCCCATCCCTGGAGGGATTTCAAATCCATGTGGATGTGGCACTTGGGGACATGGTTTAGTGGTGAGGCTGGCAGCATTAGGTGAATTGTTGGACTCAATATCATAGAGATATTTTCCAACCTAAATGATTCCAGGATTCTATGGACAAAGGGAAGAGTAGCCTATGTGGATAATGCAGAGAACAGGGGTAACTGCCCAGAGCTCCACCTCAGTGCTTCAGAAATGGTACCACAACATCTCTTGGAGTGCAAAGCACGGCTCCATGTCCTGCTTTGAAATAAAAAACCTTTCATGTGGCTGCCTTCTCCTGACCTAACTGTGTCCAGCACCAAGCCTGGCTGGATTACTTCCACCAGCTAAGCCAGCAGAGCAATTTCTTCAGCTCACCAGGAAAAAAAAAAAGCCGGCGTTTCTGAAGCTGAAATTTCATCGCGAGTCTCCTGAGATCCCACGCATGAATAATGAAATAATTGTGTGTCCTCACTCGTTGCTCCAGCGTGTTCCCATCTCTGCCAGAGCCGCTGCTGTTCCTGTTTGCACGGCGGCAGAATCCGCGGAGCCGATCCTGACGGATGGATCATGGCCCAGCCCCAGCGCTGGCAAGTGAAGCCCTGTAATCACAGCTGACAAGAGGGATGAAGTTTATCTCCCAGAGAGGCATCAGGAAGACATTTCAGCCATTTCCTTTATTTTTTTTTTTTAATTTAGCTCACCCTGTCCCACTTATGTTTCTTAAACCTTCTTGGCAAGAGCAAGAGGAGCCCCATTTAACCCAACCATGGGCAGGAATTGCAAATTTCACTGCATGGGTTGACAAATGAACTCCACAGGTTCACAAAATTCTCTAGGACAGTGGTTCAGCACTGGAATTTTGTTGCCAGACACTACCATGTTCCCCAGTGCACGTTGCTGTCACACCCAAGAGCACGATGGTCCCGTTAATCAATCGTACCTTGGCACTGCAGCTTTATGTGTGCGTTTCAGGCCTTTACAATACAATAAAATTTACAGCTCGTATAATTAAGAATATGCCAGATTAAACAAATTAAAGCTCAGTCTTAAAAGCTGAAGCTCTATCAGATCGAGACGTTACGCAGGAAAGAAATTTCAAATTCAAATCAACAGTGTCTGAAGGTTTAGCACACAAAAGCTGCATAGGAGTGGCTGAGAACTACTCCAAGACACATTTCATAACCTCAAGGTACAATTCATGGCATGGGGCACCAGAAGGTCATGAAGAATAATTGAGTGCATGGGTTTAGTTGGAGATTTGTGGGGAAGTCAAGCTGTTCCAGAATTTTTTTTTTTTTTAATTTTTATTGCATGAAAGTAAAAAATAATAACTTGTCCTGAAATTTGCATTCGTGAAAGGCTCTTTGTCTCCCTGGTGTATTCCTGGGAGTGAGAGCATGGAGCAGAGGAGAAGGGAAGCCCAAATACCCAGAGGTAGCCCCTGGAAGGAGCCCTCAGGAGGGATTTGGAGAGTCCCCCCACCCAGGATTCCATCACTGCTTGGCTCTGTCTGATAATTGACCCCAGGAGCACGTCCACAACTTTATTTAAACATTTCCCAGTAGATGCATTTTGGGATGAGGGACAGTGCTCCAACTTCAGGACATCAAAGTGGGACTGGAGCATTCAGCCTGTCTTCCACATCCTGATCATCTTCATGGGCTCCTCTGACCTCCTCCTAAAGGTCCTTTCTTCTGTTGGGGTCCAGAGTTGGATGCAGTGCTCCAGGTGGGATCTCAAGAAAGCAGAGCTGAGGAGAAGAATGACCCCCACTGGCCTGCTGGCCACACTCATTCTGCTGCAGCCCAGGGGATGTTTGGCTTTTCGGGTTGCAAGTGCATAATATTGGGTCATGTTGAATTTCTCATTCACCAACACCCCAAAGTCCTTCTCCTCAGGGCTGCTCTCTGTCCAGTCCCCTCCCAGCCTGTGTTTGGGCTTGGAGTTGTCCTGACCCAGGACCTGCAGGACCTTGCACTCGGCATTATTGACCTCCATGAGGTCCAGCCCTTCCAGGTCCCTCTGGATGCCCCATCCCTTCCCTCCACAGCTTAATGTCATTGACAAACTGGCTGAAGGTGCCTCAATGCCACTGCCCACGTCACCAACAGAGGTGTCAAACAGTGCTGGCCCCAGTCCTGACCTCCGAGGACACCGCTCGGTCTCCACTTGGACACCGACACCACAACCCTGTGAGTGTGACCACTCAGCCAAGTCCACGTCCACCGAGTGATCCATCTGCCAAATCCATGGAGATAAAATTTCCAGAGGTTCACATCCCCATTTTTCCCTTAGAGCATTTTGCCATTTTTCAGATAATTTTTTTTTTTATTTTCACTCAGTTTCCCTTCTCCCACATCAGAAATGGGCCTTTCTAAAATGCAAAATATTAAGTTTTCAGGCTTTTGCCCCCTGTTGGACTCTTCACAAGATCAGAACATGGATGACAAACCCCATGAACACCAAGTCTTGGAATCCAACACTGAATATTATATTGTGTATTCCATCATATCAGACAGTAAGAAAAAGATTCTTCCTTCATAAAAGAGGACACCAAAGGCAAAGATAAAGGGCTGCAATCAGCACAACCCTGGATCTGTGCAGGAGATCTTCCCCCTTCCTGTTCACCATCATTCTCTGCACACAAAGTTCAAGGAATGAAAAGTTTTGCACTGCTGCTAAATGACTCCACTAGTTTTACAATCATCTGAGACATTTATTTTAGAAAAGCTCCAAGGTCAGCAACAATCTTCATTTTCCCATTTGTTCCCCAAAAGCTGTGCATGACATTGGCAATGGATATATATATTACTGAGTACCTATAAATATAAAAAATATTTGTTTCTGTTTTGAAATCACGTTTCATATGCAGTTTGTGCTCGATTTCAATAAGCATCTAATTAAGATAGATTTTTTTTTCATCTAGTGCTCTTGCAAATTCTATTTATTTAGCTGCTTCATGTACTGCAGGCTATCAAAACTGCAAGTTCAGCAGAAAGAAATTTTCAGGCAAAAGGGACGAAAGGGGGACCAAGACAAATGATAAATTTGGGTTCAAATAAAGCGAGAATTCTGATGGTATTTGAAGATGCACATTGCCAGTAGGTGTTTGGCACTTGGGGACACGGTGATGGTGAGCACGGTGGAGGTGCTGGTTGAAGGCTGGGCTTGATGACCTTGGAGGTCTTTTCCAACCATAATGATTTTTTGTAATTCTGTGATCACATCCCCACCTTTCATTTGTCATTCAAGCTTTTCCTGGTGTTAAATTGCTTCTGGATATCCCACCAAAGGGGTTCAAAACAAAACCATTCCTTATTTCTATCCTTATTCACTCATTTAGGCCCTCAGTGGACTTTTCCTCATTCCGCACTGGAAGGTGTGGAGGAGAAACAGCAAACCCAACGACGTGGACAACAGGATTTACAAGTCCCTAATAGGGTTGGCTAAAAAAAACCCAAGACCTGCATCTTGGATTTATGATGCTCCAGAACTGGCTTTTCTATTTTAGTTTGGGAATCCAGTTAGGGAGACTTTGTGCTTGAACCACTGAGTATTTGCATATGGCAAGTGTGAGTCAGAAAAATAAAAATGCAATTACTGATATTCTGCACATTGTTGTCCTTGTGCACAAAACTAGAAATTCCACTAAATGTAGTTAAAATTTTCAGAACTTCCAAACCCTCAGAAGTAATAATATTTTTGCTGTTTTATAACACCCAGGCTATTTTTCCCATCATTTAAACATAGAAAGAAAATGTCTTACTTCCTTATTTAGCAGACTTGGAAAACCATTATCAATCATCAAAAATATGTATTAGACACATTTATTCCCCTGACAAATTTATGCCAGAAAACTGATAGACTTATTATAGAACCTCTTCCCACAACCACAAAAAAAATAATCCATAGTTTCATATGATTCACTCTCAGTCTTACAATTTGAGAAACAAAATCTTTATCCAACAGCACAGCCCTTGGAGCCAGTATCTGAGAAAAAAATCTTTTCCCTGCTAAATTCCCATATTGAAAATATCATAAAGGTATTATCATCCACTATGACTATCTGAAACTCTAAAGAAGTAACTGTATTAAATGGATTTTTTTAATTCCCGTATGTTCCTGTAATCAGTAAAGCAGATTTAAATCTGCCTTTTTCTATCACTATTAGGGGAGAAGAAGAGCCACAAAACCCACATTTTAAGGATGTAATTTATTACAAAAGTTTCACTGTGGTTTTGTTTTCAGGGGTTGTTTTTTTTCTCCCATCTCTGCTCATCAGGATTTGTAATAATACACTTATTGTAGCTGATGTTGGGAATCCATCCTTTGTAATACTTCTTGACATAATTGCAGCTTTTGACACACTCAATCGTGGGATCCTTCTAAACCATCTTGAAAAATATGTTGGTCTTTCAGGTTCGGTTATTCAGCAGTTCAAATCTTATTAGAACCATCGACTACAGTTTGTTAATATAATTTCTCCCCATTCCTGCTCTTACATTGTCATCTGGAGTCATCTGTTACGATGTCATCTGCAGTCCCACGGGGAGCTGCTCCTGGTTCCGTGTGTTCCTTTATCTACCTGCTGCCTCCAGGAGCCACAAACCCCAACTGCAGGGACGTGGGATCCCTTATCACACTCCAGCACTTCAATTTTCCATTCCTTCTGCCTATTTATTTGATCAATATTCTAATGTTTCTCCCTCCTGCTCAGCTACTTAGATGAGCCCAAGTTAAAAAAAAAAATAATAATAATAATAAAAGAATGTTTTTTAAACATTTTGAAATTATACCCCAGACAGAGGGAGGCAAAACAAATTTTTGATGATGTACCTGTTCCACAGCCAGGTGATTCATATTATCGTGCTTTTCAATTCCAGAATTGCTTTATTTATTTATAAATTTTCACATACTTGGGCATGGAAAAATGCCCAACAATACCATAAAACCTCAACTAGAAGCTATAAAAAAGGCATGAAGGAGAGAAAAAGGAGCAAAGCAAAGCTAAAGTAAAATTCAGTTTGGAGCTGCATCCGAATTCCAGCAGCCAGATTTCTATTTATGACACCAGATACATACGATGGCACCAGAATCAGCTTTAATGGATGATATTTCCACACATTCCCCATAAAAACCAACCAGGAGCTGCTTTTCCAGAAACACCAGGGACCTCCATCTCCCACAGAGTTTGGTGGGCTACACCAAATACCTGGAGCTTCAAAAACCCAACCTAACTCTTGTTAACAGGAATGCTTCTCCTTCCTCCTGTTTGGCAGTAAAAGATTAGCTGGAAAAAAATATCCTAGGGGGTAAGAAAGAGAAGTAACCATCTCTGTTCCATCTGCAAATGGGCAATTTCTGATTTTCAGGGAGGGAAATTGCTGGAATGCTGTACGGAGTCCTTTTTCTGTTCTTCCAGATTTATCTGGTGTTCTCAAATTTTCCTGGTTAAGTGAATCTCCCTGTCTGGAGAAAACAGCTGGGAATGTCAACATCAAATGTCCTCTTCTTAAAAAATCTTTTACTGCTTCCAAATCTCTGAAAAATAATAATGAAATACAACAAAACAAACCAAAACAAAACAAATCAAACCAAACCAAATCAAAACAAAACAAAGGATTTTTAGCCCTTTCTTTAGGCAACTGCTGTCTATTTCTTCTCTTTTCCACCACCTTTTTGAGAGACATTTAACCACGTGTCCTTTTAACCTCTTCAAACTCATAACCTGAGTTACTTTATTCTTCCACTACCCTGTTTGCCCAGATTTGCTGTGGCTGCCCCTGGATCCCTGGCAGTGCCCAAGGCCAGGTTGGACAGTGGGGCTGGGAGCAGCCTGGGACAGTGGGAGGTGTCCCTTGCCATGGCAGGAGGTGGGAATGGGATGGTCCTCAAAGTTTACTCAAAGCCAAATCGTTCCCAGATCCATCCTCAATCCGTGGAACAGATGCTTCTAAACCTCAAACTGTTTTTAAAATCTGTTTTGCTGAAATTAGTCTTTTGTCAGCTTTATTTTGTCGTTACAAATATTTCCATTTTTCACAGTTTAATGATTCCATTTCGTTCCTGCTCTCCTCTGCTGTGTACAAATCCAGTGGCACTCCTGGGAAGGAAGGTATAAAGAGGAAAACTTCTGGATTTGGTTTTTTCATATGCATGTTTATAAATCAAGCAGTTTAAAAGCAATATCTAAATAAAAAACAAATCATAGACTCATGGAATGGTTTGGGTTGGAAGGAACATAAAAGATCATCCAGTTCCACCCACTGCCTTGGGCAGGGACACCTTGCACTATCCCAGGGTGCTCCAAGACCCATCCAACCTGGCCTTGAAATCATTGGGGCAGAAGAGAAAGGAAAGGAAGAAAAAAACCTGTAATATTTAAAAGTTATTTCCTTTTGTGTCACCAAATTCTCTCATTATTTCAAACTCTCCAATTATCACCAGGTTTGGAAAGTTTCTTGACAGAGCAAGACCTTTAATTAAATGCAAGGTTTTTGCATTCCGTGTGGCTACAATACTGATATGTGTAATTATTTCATTTGACCATATCATAGTGAGGGAGGTTAAAAATTCAACGTAGCCACGCACAGCCTTCTCCAAACTGCATTTTAATTGTTTTTTTTCCTCATGATAGTGGTGGTTCTGTCACAAGACAACCCTAATGCAAATTAAAAAATTAATGGATCAGGCATGAGAATAATTATTGTGGGAAAGGCCTGAACTGTGCCTTTTCCAAACAGACCAAAAAAGATTGATGCAGAAATGACCCAAGTGGGTCCTACGAGCTTATTCAATAAGGGTCCACTCAAATTCCATCTGTGAACATTTGGTCGGCCCTTTTATGGCGATGAGGCCATTCCTCCAAGTCCATATTAATTTTTGTGCACATCTGTACACTCACCTAATCCCTACCCACAGGCCACTCCAATCACAATTAAAAGAACAAGTCCAAAACTGGGCGAATTTTAATCACAATGAGCCCTGTCGGTTTGGGTTTTTTTTAATAAAATCTGTGGAAGCTTTTTTTTTTTTTTTTCAATTTCCACTTCATGTCAAGAAGAAACTGGTCAGACTGGTGAACCTCCAGTGTTGTCCTCATGGCTCTGATTTTTACTTGGATGCAGAACAATAGGAAGAAGCATCATTGGTCCTCTGGGGCTGTCTGAGTTCAGCATTTGGGTGCTGAAAGTATTCCACTGCACAAACCTGGAGTTTACCCTGAGATCAACAAGTAAATTACTGTTTTCAGGCTCTCACTCTGATCCCTGAATGCATACAATCAGCATCATTATTTTAAGCAAACAATTGCAAGGGCTTTAAATAAAAAATGCCGTGTGCAGAGCATTTACATTTTAAGCACAGCATATTAATAGGAAGGGAGAAGAGAAAGATGACAACGAGAAATGTCAGCTGGTTTAATCATACTTAATATGAAAAGACTGCTATAACTTTAAGAATGCAGCTTAGCTGACTTTGGAGCTTAGGTTTTTATTTTTCTGCTTTATAGCATGCTTCAAAACTACTTGGACAAATACAAAACAAGAATTACAGTGCACCATAAGTTATTTTAATATCCTGTAGTGGTGTATACTTCCAATGAAATCCCAAGACTATTATTAAGGTTCTGTGTTTGTGTGAAAATGTCAAGTTGTTTCGAGTGACTACATACTCTAAATTATATATAACTGTTACTTTATAGCTAATAGGCACTAAAATTACTTTAAAACAGAAATGTAAAGTTATATTTTCATCCTTTTTGACAGATAATAAAGCTTATTTATGAGATACATTTTCTCAAGTATTAAAATATATAATGTTTACAAAAACATTAAAAATACCAATACTTGATATTTAAGCAAGAAGCAGAGCCATCACAAAGATATTTTCCTGGATGTATCCAGAACGAAGCCAAAGAGATGATAACGCAATAATTTCACTCGTGAAAGCCGTTTGTTAAACCCGTAAAAAATAAAAAAAGGCCGTGCCTCAAAATGAGATTTAGATGCTTCTCCTCTCCCTGCCCATCATTAAACTGCAGGTACAAAATCCTTGTGTGCATCCTCGAGGTGGAACGGTGCCACACGACACCTCCCACCCTTCATTCCGAACCGCAGCCACCCAGCCACGATATTTAATTGCTTTGTTGTCCTGGCCCTGCCCGAGGAGGCCGAGGGAGAAAAAAGTTCCTCCTTTTTACAAGCGCCATGGAAAGGGACCCGAGCACCAGAGTGATTCCTCCCCTTGTAAAGCTCAGTTAGGATGGAGGATTTATGGAAGGGAAGATTGCTGCCGGCGTGATGTACACTTAAGTGCACACACCGCCGCTAACCCGCCAATTACTCAAGGGCTCAAATAAAAAGGCTTCATATGCAAATTATCCTTGTTTATTCCTCCAGAGCACTTAGTAAATAAAAACACATAAATGTCGGGATCTGTCTTGTGACCTGAGAGGTGTGAGGGATGTCAGGCGGTGCTAGTCCTGGGATGAAGGAGACATTCCCAGAAGGTTGGGAGCTAATTGCCAGCCCTCTGCTGTGATTAGGATTGCCTCTTCTGCTGAGGGGCTGCGCCTAAATTTATGCTCCGTAGTTCTGCTCCGCGATATTATGCCAAAGCATGAACAAAAGAAAATTACCCTGAAGCAATGGAGTGCCACAACGCATTGTCGCTATTAATCTTTTAGTAATGGCAATGCTAATTTGACATGATGCATAGTAATTTATTAATAGAAATATTTGAAGTCCTAAACTTGAAATATTCTGCATGGGGAAGGAGGGCTCTGGAAGACGGTCAAGGGGGTGCAAAGAATTTCACCTCCAAAGCGCTGCCTCGGCTTTGAGCCCCATCAGCACCAACTGAAGATGTGCCCTGATGAGCTCTGAGTGCATTGGCTCCACCAGCCAATGGTTTTGTACCCCAAATGAAGCGTGGATATGCTGGGCACCATCCTTGGCCAAGCTCCACCATCCCAGAGCCGGGAGAGGACGGAGGGATAACGCCTTGGCAGAGGCGATGGTTGCCAGGCGCTGGTCGGCAGGGGATGCTCCTGCATCAACCAGCTCCTTGTTTTCTGGGAGAGGGGGGCAGCTGGGGCGCAGACCCCCGGGGCCCCGGGCCCCCCGCGCCGAGCCCGCTGCCCAGCCTTGGTCTCGGCAGGAGGGCACAGCAGGCTGCTCCCGGGCATCGCCGCTCCTACAAACTGTTTGGCCGCGGTTATAAAAGGGCTAATCCGTGTTCACATCGCACGGGCTTTGTTCCTTCTCCCGAGCCATCATTAACTATTAATCGGGGGTGGGTTTCTTCAAAGGGCTGCTCCATTTGTTGTTTGCTCTTGGAAAACAGGAGCCCCGTTTAGGATGCGGGAGAGCGCCGGGGAAGGCAGAGATGTTTGTAAACATTGTAACGATCATGTTAAAAGAGTAAATGTGATTAAAAATAAAAAAACACCAAGAAATAAGGGGAAAAGGAAGGTGTGGGGTTTTTTTACATTAGCTGGCCAGAAAACTGCAGAAGAACTCAATGATTTGTTAGGAGAGCAGCTCTGGAAAAACTGGGGAAGCCTTAAATTCCACCTGTCTGATTAATGTCAAGGTTACGTTCGATCTACATTGGTAGCACACGTGAATTTCGTGTCCCCAGACCTTCACAGGAGTCGATGGAACAAGAGCCATTATTTATTGGCAGTAATGGCCACCAGCCAGGCTAGAACCTGGGACAACACATTAATAGCAGCGCGTTGTCTTGGGAGAAGGAGGCCATTAATGCAGGTCACCTGCACAGCAGAGTGGAGACTGGATCAGGTGGAAGCCATCAAAAACTTCTTCTCAAACTGGAAACAAGCAGAATTCAAACCTTGCTGCATCAATTAAGGGAAAATTCTCGTTGGTCTTCTGTGGCCTGCCATTCCCAGCACCCCCACAGGGTCTTTTCACCTTGACCACACTTGCTTTTGGTTTTTGCAAGTTTCTTTTCAGATCTTATATAAAATGATAATCCTTGGTTTGGTTTGTTTGGGAATGGGAGATGTTTTGGTACATTTTAAAGGGAGATCTTCTGGCAATGTATTGCTTCTTTCTCATGCTCACAATTCTCTTTCACTGTAAATAACATCATCAGAGTTCATTACTCCAGAATATTAATGGTGCGTCTCCAAAAGCAAGGCCAGGATCTTACCCAGCAGATCCAAAGCAACTGCTGGAAATTCATTCCGTGTAGAAACCAAAACTCCTGACACCATCAGGAGTGGAGCATCACCCACACCCCAAACAGGGCTGCTCTGTGCATTAGCATCACACGTGGCACTGCATATTCCCACAGCTAAAGCCAGTGAAAAATTCCCATTTATGATCTGTCAGATTTTCCGCACCCAAAGGGTGGGAGAGGCTTCTGTGCTCTGAGCAGGACATCATTAGCACCACCCCGTTGGGCGATTTATTTGTTTTTTAAGAAGTGTGAAGTGCCTGTGGATACTTTTTAACTTCAGGCACTGGAAGAGTTCATTTATAACCCGATACCTTATTACTTGACTTTCCTAAACTCTCTTTTCCTTTTGTTGTTTCAATTTATCTTATATCACCACTCAAGCTTGACAATGATAAAAAATAAAGGTGTTTTCTTTTGTCATGTAGCAAATGTGATTCATTCGTTGTCTTTAACAGGCCTTCAGACCAACCAGACATATGTTCAATGTTTGGCAGCAATAAAAAAACCCCAACAACAGCAGCTAAACAAATATATATATTTGTAAGGATTATAAATCAGCACAAGTTATTCTGGCACTACTTTATGTAAGACATTAGTGGGAGTATATTTGAAATATTGTGTGCAATTCTGGTCACTATATTACAGGCAGGACATTGCAGAGATTGAAAAGGTGCAGTGGAGGGCAACCAAAATGATTCAGGATTTGGGAGATATGAATGATGAAGACAAATTAGCTGGATCCAGGCTGTGTTAGTCAAGGATTTGGTTCTGGGGGATGCTGGGGGGTCCTGCTTGGGCACCCCACCCTTCCCCAGCCCTGGAAGCCCCCCAGGACAGAAGGAGAACGGGAGCTTCTCGCACGGGCACGGCTCAACGAGGAGTAAGTGGACTCACAGCTACAAGTTGCTGGGGTAGTAAATAATTCAGAAGCATGAAAAAACTGACAGGGAGGAAATTATCCATCCATTCATGTACTGAATTTAAGATTAGAGGAGCTAAAAAAGCGCCGCACATAAAGCAGTGCTAAAAGCAATATATTGCCTTTCGGTAAGGAAAGCTTATTTTTTCCAACTTTTTTCCTTAAGATGGGGAAAAGGAAAGGCTCCTTTTTGCACCTGCAAAAAAATGATGCCTGCTGCAGAAAACAAAACAAACAAAAAAAAATAAGCTGTATACAAGAGTGGAGGGGGATGTGCAGGTGAAAGGGTAAATCCTGTTCATTGCCAGACATGCTGCTGACCTGGAGGTTGTCGGTACAACCGCGCCACAGGGACACCGTGCCAGGGCTGCACGGGTGACCCAGCAAAGAAAACTTCTCCTGCAGACAAAAACAGTCAGAAGCATCCCTTGGCCTCAGCTAACTGAAGGAAAGACAGTAAATCCCAGGATTAGATGCACTCTTTTCCCTTCCTTTTGTTCTGGAGCTCGGGTAGATGTCCAAGCAGCAAGGAGAGCTCAGCTCAATTCAAAGAGAGTAGGAAGGGAAAATGCTAACGCAGAAATATTTGTGGTTTTTGTTATTTACAGGAGGAAAATGTCCCTCACTTCATTCTAAGTACGGTTTATTCACACCACCTGCTCAGGCATAAGGGCCTGAGGAAGTAACAGTTTAATGGAACCTGACAGGTGGTTGGAATTCTTCTAAAATATCTTTATTCCCTTTTTATTTAAAGAAAAAAAAGCATAGAAAAAGGCATGAATGTTTGTTTATAGAATCACAGAATCCTAGAATGGTTTGGGCTGGAAGTGACCTTAAAAATCACCCAGGGCCACCCCCTGCCATGGCAGGGACACCTCCCACTGTCCCAGACTGCTCCAAGTCCCAGTGTCCAGCCTGGCCTTGGGCACTCCAAGGATCCAGGGGCAGCCACGGCTTCTCTGGAAATTCTATCTCAGTCCATCCCCAGGAATTCCTTCCCAATATCCCACCTAAATCTCCCCTCCTTCAGTTTAAAGCCATTCCCTGTGTCCTGTCTCTCCATGCCTTGTCCCCAGTCCCTCTCCAGCTCCCCTGGAGCCCCTTTAGGCCCTGCAAGTGGCTCTGAGGTGTCCCCAGAGCCTTCTGCTCTCCAGGTGAGCACCCCCAGCTCTCCCAGCCTGGCTCCAGTGGGGCTCCAGCATCTCTGTGGCCTCCTCTGCACTTGTTCTAACATCTCCAGGTCCCTCCTGTGCTGGGGAGCCCAGAGGTGGCTGCAGTGCTCCAGGCTGTGTGCACCACAGTGGAACAGAAGAGGACAATCCCCTCCCCTGATGGGCTGTGCTGTCCCTCCAGCAGAAATGGGGGTGCTTGAAGTCCCTCCTGAGGAGCAGGACCTGTGACTGTGAAGCTGCTCTTGCCTGTGGAGTCTCATCCCACCCTCCAGGTTGGGCAGCCTGCAGCAGAGCCCCTCTGTAATGTCACCTGTCCCCTTTGCTCTGCCGCAAACCCTCAGCCTGCAAAAGCACTTGGGGCTCTCGTTAATTAAGCACATTTCCATGCAGTTCCTGACACCTGACAGAGTACAAAGTGCTCCAATCTACCCTACACGGGGCAATCTCAGCTTCCTGCTCGTGGAGTCAGGTATCACTGAGGCTAAATCAATCCCGTGACTGATGTGAGGCAGAGGCTTGAGACGTTTTAAGTATAATATCTGACTTGTGAGGGGATAAATATTCCACGTCTCGCTCCTGTGCACTGCTCAAAATGCAGACAAGAGAGCTGGGTGTGCTGGGAGATGGGAGGCAGGAGCCTGAGAACAGAAAATGACTTGAAGGAGACGGGAGTGTGACCTCGGCGTTGGCCAGTTCAGGTAATTTTCACCCTCCAGCAGGACTGTGCCATGTCAGAGGCCAAATTACAACCCATCTGGTCAGTGAGACTTGAAGCTCAGGAGAGTTTGTGAAGAACAGAAAGCTCCAAGAGCTCTATATATCTGTCAAGGGCTAAATTACGTTATGGATGAGAAAGGACTTCAGTTTGGGACAGTTCAGAGATCTTTAAGTGAAATTTTCCTACCTAGGCAACACCTGCTCAGCTCCAAATCTTTGGAGAAAACTACAGCTACAATTTTGAAGGCAAACAAATCCCATTTTTAAATACCACTCTATTTCCTTTTTTTTTTCACGTAAGAGAGGCCAAATCCATCATCTCAGCCATAGTCACTTTAAAACTTTGTCTGTAAGACATCATTTATTTTCCTTATGGGGAATTTTTCGGGAAGATGGATAAGGAATATTCATACCAATATTAATAGGAGCCAATACCTTAAAACACAGACAGAAACTGCATGGCTCGGCCCAGAAATTCCTGAAGTATTTAACAGACTCCAGGGATGGATGATCCTACCAGGATAAAAATGTTTCCTTCTCAAAACCTGAACCAATCTTAGCAAGAAGCTCCGTGGGATTGGTTCTTTTCCCCCAAGATCTTTCAGCCAATGGCTCCTGCTCCTCTATACCTGTAAGAAACACAGGGAAATAGTCCATGGTACAGTCAATGACCACTCGAGGGACTTTCCAGCCTAGCTGGAAGCCCATTTAGGAGGAACAAAATGTTCCTACATCAGCCATCCCAGCCTTTGCCAGTTGTACAACTTCCCAGCTTCCACCAGGAAGTTCATTTGACTTTGGTTTCCCTCTTCCAGACTAGAATTCCATAGGCAGCATTACTATGTATGCCATGGGTGAGACCCTGGAATAGTTTAAACAAACCCAGCACAATGTAAAAGCAAATCAGTAATCTCATGTGATATTTAAAAGCTAAACTGTATTTAGGTAATGCTATTTAACTCATGTAATATGACAAATATATTTGAAGAGTATATTTATACTGTAATCCATTGATTTCCACAACAGGGATGAATTAGCCTTGCCTCTCTTAAGCAAATAAAATAAACATTGTACTCAATCTTTAACTTTCAAGCTAAGCATGTTCCAGCCCCAACATTCCTGTTGCCTGCGCAGCCAAATAGATTTATTCTCTGATGTCATTTTTCTCGTGTCATTTTGGAATTTGATTGCAGCATATTTAAAATGTTGGTTGCAATCATAACAAAGCGCAGCATTTAAAATGCATTCAACACACACATTGTCCTTGCGGGGAACGGTTATTTGTCTCTGTCCTCTGAGGAGGAACATGGTATGATGAGCAAAACCTGGTGTAATAAAGAAGAATGATGTGGAAAACCCCACAGAAAGAATGGCTCTTTATTTCTTAAATTAAATATGTTTGGGGGTGTTAAATATCTTATCGGATACAGTTGGAACAAAACTGTTAGACAAATAAAGTCGTGCTTGCTATTCCATCCAACATACTGAACAAATACAGGAAAACCTTCCCATATGAATAATTGATAAAGGATTAAAACTGTTAAAAGCATATATTTTCCATGCACCAAGGGTACTTGCCTAATAGGTTTCCACTGTGATAAGCAAAGTACATCTCCTGCTTCATAATTTCAAGATAGTTTTCAATATTAAGAGAAGATTTTTTTTTTTTTTTGGTTGTTTTTTGCTGTTCTTTGCAACGTGAGTCATCCAGGTTCACTCTGCTCAGAGTAAAAGCAGAGGGAGAAATCAGCCGTGGCTTTGGGAAAGACAGAAAGGGAAAACACACGTTGAGGAACAGACACTGAGGGAGAACTGGGACACTGCAAATTGCTCAGACCTGGCTACTTGAATATTGCTCTCTGATAAAGACAAAAAGTTGTACATCTTGTCCTAAAGCAGTCATAAATTTAATCCAATTTAATAAAAAGAAAATGAGTTTGTGAAGAAAACACAGGGAATCACAGAATAGCTGAGGCTGGAAAAGCCCCTCTAAAACCATCAATTCCAAATATTCCCCAGCATTTCCAAGGCCACCACCCACCCATACCCCAAAGTTCCACACCTACAAGACTTTTAAACCCCTGCAGGGATGGTGACTTCACTACTCCCCTGGGCTACCTGTTATGGGGCTGGACAACCCCTTCCATGAAGAAATTTTCCCAATATCCAACCCAAACCTGCCATGGTGCTGAGGCCAGGGGACAGCTGGAGCTGGCTGCTCCTCCCCAGCAGAAGATGCCTTACTGCAGCTCCAGATCCTTATTGAAATCACACTTAGGAAATACTCCCCTGGCCCCACACTCCACTGCATTTTATTCCTCTTCATCCAAAATTACTGTCTTTGTAGTAAAGCTTGGTTTTGTTGTTTTGATACCAAAACAGAAGTGGTTGTGCTGGTTGGTCTCATTAGGCAAAAGCAGATATTTTTCCATAACCAGGCTTGGATACTGCTTTGAAATAGAAAAGCAGGAAGTCCTGGAGTGCCTGCTGTGATTAGCAAGATACTGCTCTGAATTTTGGGTTCGTAGTTAATAGTAAAGGGGGTCACAATGGTGCTCTTGTCTTATTTAGTGGGTCCCACCAGTGGGTGTTGAGTTTGGGTGATTTGATAATGAACTAAAGGTCACAACTGGACAGGGATTTCACTGAACAGCTCTTCAGCTGTTCCAGTGCTAAAACAACTTTTGGGGTCACCATTCCTGTGGCCATGGCTTAATCTACAACCACTTCACTATTCAAATAAACCTGGAGCAACCAGGCATGATGATAACAGCAGATTTGTTTCTAGAGCCCATAGAAATTAATTTTTTTTCCCAAGACAGCCATCAATTCCATAAAAGAAGAATTCAGATGAATTGGAAATGTGCAGGGCATGTTGAACAGCAAATTAACAAAATTTTTGGTGATCCTTCATCCAGCTTATGTTGCTTAGGAAAACTTTCAAACTCCTAAAGAAAATCACTTGTGAGTCATTTTAATTGCTCCTCCCTATAAAAATGGGTTAGTAAAAACTTTTGTGAACTTTTGGACTACTGAAACCTTGAAGTGAGGTGCCGCCTGGAGCTGGGAGGAGCTCTGGGGACACCGGCCTCCCACATTCCAGACTGGGAAGCAGCAGCAAGCGCACCCCAACTGATTTTAACTGCACTGACAAACTTTGGTTGGGAAGCCTGTGGAAAGCCCAGCCTGAAAGGGCAGAGCTCAGGATACAGGCAGTTAAAGCTGGACTTGATGATCTTGGAGATCTTTTCCAACCTTAATGATTCTCTGAGGATTCTAATTCTGCGAAGCATTTGGGCTCAGCTTTGCTGATTTCCTCCAAGTCCCTTTTTCTTACCCACACCAGGGGAGGTTTCACTGCCTGGATGCTCCCACAGGAGCTCCAACACCCCACATCTGCTGGAAGCACCTCGAGACGTCAGAAATAAATCAAATGAGCAGTATCCCTTTAAAAATCCTAACTTGCCTTCCAACAGAAAAAAAAAAAAAAAAGTAACACAGGAGCCTTCAACTCTGAATCTGTTTGTTGTGCACGAGTCATCCCACACTCCTAAAAGAGCTAATTTTTTAGCATCCTTTGCTTTCAAAGCTAGCAACTAAATGCAGAAAAGTGGGGCCTCCCCAAGGGACTGCCTCCTCCCTGTGATGCACATCGCCTGCAGCTAACATGCAAGTAGGACAGACACAGAACTTGAAAATCCTCCACCAAAGACAAAGACAAGTGGTTGTTTGGCATGCAAAAGCCGGCTCCTCATCCCCGCCCGCGGCCGCGGGGGCTCCCCTGCACCCCTTCGTTAGTGGCAACAGCAAATAATTTGTAAATAGAGCTCGAGAAAGAGACCTGCGAGGGCATGAATATGGATGGGTCAAAAGTGGGCGATCTTAAGCGCTGGATATTTAAAATGCCACGGAGAAGTGAGGCACTGGACGTGGGGGGTTCTGTTGGGATTTCTGTTGGCCACTCACCTGAATTTATTGGGGTAGAATTTGTCTCTCCACTACACAACAACTCATTTCCTCCCCAGCCCTACATTACATAACCAATTGCTGCAAAGAAGGCTTTTAAAAAGGCAGGGGGAAAGAGGAAAAGAGAGTGAAAGAAAGAAAATAAAAAGCCCCGGTACAAAATATATGCAGAATTTGTTTTCCAATGAAGGTCTAATAGGGCTACCTCTTAAGTCTGGATATGTAAAAAATTGCCCTTTTCACAGCTGATAAAATACAAATTAATCCTTAGAGGATTTAATATGTGCCTATTTATTACTTTCAAGTATGAAAGTACTGCTGCAATTAATATAGCCAGCGCTCCTGTATGCGCGGCTCCGTGGCATTGTCTTTGAAACAAGAAATATATGCAAAGCTTTTATATACAGGAACATAGAGAAACACACACACACACTCTCAAAATGAATATATTTCCCCTTAAAATCTGCACAAGCAAGTGTTGATGCTGTGCTTTTTCAAAGGCTGAACATCCAGAGTGCTTCTGTTGTTCCAACTGCTGCTGCTGGAGTCCATGTGAACTCCAAAGCTTTAAATTAAAGGGTTTTGTGGGTTTCTTCTGAGAAGTGTAAACATTTTAAAAATAAAGAAACCTTTTTCTCTGTCTTCACAGATTAATGTTTGTTTAACCTCTAATCTTTTATTTTTTTATTATTTTTATTTTTATTTTTTCAGAGTGCTGTTCCATTTATTTCCTTGTCTTTCCCAAATTAACTCTTGGCATGCCAACCCCAAATTCCCAGTCAAACCACTTGTGCCTGTCTTCAGACAGCAGAGTTGTCATTTCAGAAATTTCTGACTCAATTCACTGAAAAAAATATTCTTTACTTGCCTACTCCTATGCACATATATTTATTTTTTCCATCTATTTAGCATACATTGGCCAGGAGACAAGTTTCTGGTACTTTGCACACTTTAAACATTGCTGGCTTTGAAGTGAAAGTGAAAGAGATCCGTATTATAATGATCATTTTTGAGGGCAATATTCAAAAATTGTTATTACTCGTGCAGATATGTAAGATATGTATGCATGTGCATGCTTGTCACTCTCATATATATAAATATATATGTGTGTGTGTGTACACATATATGGATTTAAATAATAATAATAGTAATAATAATGACCTTCAGGTCATTTCTTTATCTGCCACAGCTTCAAAAATTTTTTGGCGGAAAGGGAGAAATGAGAATGATTCCATTTTTATCCTTCAGTAATGAATCCCCCAAATTACCATAAGCCTTGTTCTTCAAGTTCAGGCTAATGAGTCCCATTTTATTCATATTTTTTGAAGGGTCGACTTCGTGTTTGATAGCCTCCCTTTGTTTATTCATCACCAAAGTCTATAGAATTTCCTGCGTTGTCCCACGTTTATTTACAATCTCTCCAGCAATATTTATTTAGGGTAAAAGACCACCTTGGCAGGAGAGGAGGAGAGCAGCTCTCCTGCATTCCGCCGCCTCTCCCGTCCCATCTCAGCCCATGGAGCTCTTTTGACAGACAGCACGAAAAAAAAATCTGCATAAGGAAAAGTAACTGACAGCTGGGGTCAGACTCTCTCTGTTTAATGACACTGCCAGTTACACATTTTGAATTGTTTAAATATGAGTCTACAGCTTCAACGATCATCATCTCACTGGTTCCACTTTTCATACCCAACAGCCAGGAAAGTGACACGTAATTACACACTTACTGATGGTATCGCCGGGGCCGATAATTAAAACTGCCACGGGAGGATTGCTATTGCGAGGCTACAGCTGGGATGTTGTCAAGAGGTAGAAACTCCAGCAGCTTTTAACGCTATCTTCTTACAGGTGGACCACGGTGAAGGAATAGAAAGGCCTCAGCACATCATTCACAATGTCTCGCACAAATGAAGAAAATCTATTAACAATCCAATAAGTGAAATACAAACACGCTGACCCAAGGGTTAAACTGTCTGTGTGGACGCCGCCGTGCTGCATTGTTCTTTTTTTTTTTTTTCCCCTTTTCAGATGTGTTTACAGAAAAAAAAACCCAAACCCTGCTGGGATATTTTGCCACCTTTGGCAGCACAAAGGGATGTTGGGTGGGCAGCACAGGAATGAGCCCTGTTTACTTCCGATGAGCTCCATGAGTAACTGAGCTCAGGGACAAGGCACGAACGAGCTGCCAAAGATAAACATGGGGGGAAACACGGAAAGAGCTCGTTTGGCACAGTAGATCCTGTGAAAGAGAGGTTTGTATCCTGCCTTGGCAAAAACAGAGCAGAGGAATGATGGGCCAGCAAGGCAAAGTTGGAGAAATCAGCACAGCCAAGGGAACGGAACACTCAATGGACAGCCCAAGTGTGGGCAAGGTTTGCCATTGGTTTGGTGATTCACCGTTGATAAATCACACTTCGTTTTCCTCTATTTCTCCTCTGATGTACAGATATTAAAATATGAGCCAATAATGAGGATTTACCCTCTACACAGTTCTTGATGGTGGCTTTATTTCAGATTTTCCCAGCGCACTTACCGCGCTTTACGGAAACAGAATTCCTCCTTCCTCAGAGGAGGAACTCAGGTGACAGCCTGACCTTGCAGGGCTGGGAACCACTGCCAGCACCAGCTCCACTGGCACTTTGCTCATGTCAGGCCCCTCGCACTCAGCCATGGACAGTTGGGATGCACTGGGACCTTGGCTCTGAGCCATCCTGGGTTGAGGTGAAGTTTTTGGCACAAGAGCAGCTCCACGTTTGCAGGTTTGATCCCCAGCCACTCAACTCAACCATCTCCTGGGCTTCAGCTGGGCTGTGGCCAAGGCAGCCTCATCTCCAGGCTTCCCACTCAGCCCCTGTGACTCCAGGGGATGTGTGTGCTTCCACCTGCCATCCATGGGCAGCTCTTCCGTGCTCCCACGGCCACAGGAGCTCTCCTGGCACTCTGCAGGTGCTTTTTCCTCCTGTTCCTGTCCAGTGTCCCCTTCCTGCCTGCATGAAATGTCCCCAGCAGTCTCAGAAGCAATAACAAGGACGTGCATCCCCAGGCAGCCTCAGCAAGCCTCTCCCAGCTGGGCTTGGTGAATTTAAAGATGCAGAGAAAGCCTTGAAGAGGAGGCAGAGAGTCGAAAGGATGAATCCTCAGATGCCAGAGGAGTCAGGCAGGTAAGAATCCCAGAATCACTGAGGTTGGAGAAGACATTTGAGATATCAAACCCAAGCTGTGCCCCATCCCCACCTTGTCCCCAGCCCAGAGCTCTGAGTGCCACCTCCAGGCCTTCCTGGGACACCTCCAGGGATGGGGACTCCAAACCTCCATGGGCAGCCCATTCCAAAGCCTGACAATCCTTGCCATGATGGAATCCTTCCTGGTGTCCAATCTCAAGCTCCCCTGGTACAGCCTAAGGCCACTCCTCTCTTCCTCTTGGCTTGCTCTTCTTCTTTCCCTCTCTGCAGCCATTTCTGGACAGGAATTTCACTGTACTCCTACTGCAGCACTTTGCATAATAAAAAAAAGAGAAAACCCAAACAACTTCTGCTTCTGAATTGCTGCTAAATTATCCATTTTTCTTAACTTCTTTTTATGCCAGTCCTGAAGGTCTTTTCCTCATCCCAATATGCCAATCCCATTGCCTGCACCTGAATTGTGTTTCTTGACTCTTGTTGTGCTCTAGACTGTTTGCGTAAAATCCAGGTGTCCTTTGCCATCAAATTATCTAATTCTTAAGTAAAATACACAGTCTTTCTAAGACTTTGAAAATTAAGTTCTTAAAAATACCCATTTAATTTCCCCGAGCTGATTTATTTTTTAAGCACCAGCGTTGTATATTTAATTTTGGGAACTTATAAAATATTTCTACTGAAACGTTTGCTGGGAATTCCTAAGTTTCAGGCCACTTTGGGTATTTGGGAAAATTAGATTAGCAAAGAACCTTGAACAATTTAAGTGCCATAAAACATATTTAACCAGAAATTATGACAGAACTAAGCCCAGTTCTCTGTGATTTGAGTATTTACCAGTGAAATAGGCACGCAAGTCCAGCTGTTATTAATGTTGAGGGCTGCAAAACACTGAGATCAACATTAATATTTTTTCTAGACATTGTCCCTCTGTTTCTGAATTTCAGTTTCTTCCATAGTGCTCAGTAAAATATTATTATAAAGTGTTATAATAATTTTAAGGAAAATATATCACCTGCCTTCACTGAAGGCTCACATCTCTGATAAACCAAAACATAATTCCAAATATCTCTTAAGGATTTTGCAATGCCGTGGACAAGGCAATACCCTGGAAAAAACAGACAAGCAGCAGTCAAATCATCTGTATTTCAATATATTTATATATATTTATTTATAACAATTCTTTTTTCCTGGAAATTTAGCACCTGAAGCTCAGTCCTGGTGAGCTGAAAGGATGGTTTACAATCACCTCAAGCAGCAGCATCATTTTACTCTTCAACGCTTTTCCTAACACAACAAAGTTGCACTTTTCTGCTACAAAAGTCCTCAGATTTTTTTTTATTTGAAACAAATATTTGATAACCAACCCGTGCTGGCTGCAGATAAATGTTATTCTGCAGGGTAAATGTTGTTCTGGGGGATAAATGAGGCAGATTTCCCACTCTGCAAGGACAGGGAGGTACCCGGATGCTTTCACACACGCAGGTAACAGCTGAAATGTTGGGGAAATGTTGGAACAGACAAAGTGAATGTGGATCCTGGATAAACCCAGGGATCACTGAAAATGGAATAGCCCCACCAACCGTTTTAGCATCCTCACCTGGTCCATAGAAAACCAGAAAACCTTGATTTTATAGGATCATGGAATTACAGGATGGTTTGGGATGGATGGACCTTACAACTCATCCCATTCCCCCCCCTGCCAAGGGCAGGGCCACATTCCACTGGACCAGGTTGCTCCAAGCCCTGTCCAACCTGCCCTGAGGTGACAGCCGCACCCTCACAGGGAAGAATTCCTTCCCAACATCCCACCTAACCCTGCCCTATGACAGTTTGAAGCCATTCCCCCTTGTCCAGGCACTCCATGCCCAAAACCACTCTGAACTTTCAAAGGAGCAGGATTCCATCTACAAATATGCCAGGCTGCTTGCATAGGGAAAAATATAATCTTTCCAGGCTGGAAGAGTCCAAGAATAAAGAGATGGTTGCTCTGGATGGCACCAGAGCACTCCTAGAAAAGGTAAAATTGGGCACCACCACCCTTGTTCTTCATCATTGTCACTTCACAGACCAGACCTAAAAAATGACACTGAGGAAACAGCTCAGATTGAGTTCCCGGTCTGGAATTCACCCAATTCACACTAGAACAAGGAGTGACAGTGGTGACTCATTTTGTGTAAGGTACCAGTGAATCTGGAGAGGTGGCAGCGTGCAAACACAACAGGGGACAGGGACAGCCACTCCATCACTGCCCGTGCTGCCACAAGAATGTCTGAAAAGAGCCTAAATCACTGCAGTAGGAAGAGAGAGAAGGGAGGGCTAGAGAGGGAAGAAGGGAAGAAAAAAAGTATTAATCAGCTGTGGGTAGAGTCTGTGATAATTAACGATTAACTGTGATAAACAAGATTCGAAAAAATACCATTAAGGTTTTTAATTGCAAATTTAAAGATAGTGTAAGCAAAACTATTCCAAATGTATATTCTACAGTACTCCTGAGCAGTGAAATGTGAAAACTGGATTGCTGGAAACAAAGTAGAGCAAAGACAGATGAGAAAAAATAATTTTGGAGGAATGGGAAAGATGTGGGAAAAGGGGTTATTCTGCATGGACAGAGATATCATGGAAAGGTCAGGAATTCACCAGTGCAAGTCAACACTGCACTGTTGGAATGGTGCTGCCTTGGAGCAGGGCCAGTTTATAGATCCTGATGATCTCAGCTTAAACTTCACTCATATTTGATTCTAGAGTCCTGAACCACACAAGTTCAATAATCTCCACAATTTCTGGGTGAAGTGGGCACAGAGCACCAAAAAAACAAAAAATAAAAAACAAAACAAAAAAAAAACCAAAACAAAACAAAAAACAAAAAAAAACCAAAAAAAAACAAACAAAAAATAAACCAAACAACAAGAAAAAACAAACAAACAAACAAACAAAAAAAAACCAACAAAAAAAAAAAAACAACCCAACTTTTCTTCCAGTTGGGTTTAATTAGCAGCAGTCCAGGCATGGACAGCAGAGCAGGAACAGAGCCAGGGCCATGGAAGCACTGCTGGGTGAACTTCCACCCATGCCTTTGCCAGCACATCTTCATCTCATCTGGCAACATCCAGAGCCATGGAAGTTCTCATGGAAGCAAGGCAGGGAGAGTAAAAGTTCCCATAAAAGTTCCCAAATCCAATTTTCACTTGTGGACTGAGCCTGGGCTCGTACCTGGCTGTGCAGAGGTGAAGGAGGACACAGTGTCCCATGTGCCACCAGGGCTGGGCCACCTGCCACTGACCATGTCCTGCTCACCAGCAATGTTCTCCTCATTAATGATGTCCTATTCACTAATGATGTCCTGCTCATTAACGATGTCCTGCTCACTACACGAGCCTGGGACTGAGCTGGGGCTACCTGGGGGACACAAACAGCCAGGAGGAGCCGGATCCCATCCTGACACTGAGCTCAGCACTTCCCAAAATCCCACAGAGCTTTCAGGTGCCACTTCAAATCCATCCTGGAATTCCCACTTGTGTTTGGTGGATGCCCATCCAAGAGCAGCTTCTGGAAGCTCAGTTTTAGAGACGCAACCCAACATGGACATGTCTAAATATGTTGATGAAATATGTGCAAGTCAGAGGCTCTTTGGTGGGTGCCTCAAGGATTGGGGAGCATCTGCACTCTTGTGAGGGTTTATTTCTGACCCTGTGCAAGTGTTTAAAACTCAACATATTTTCTGCTCTCTTAATATAACAATTATTCTCCAGCTTGTCCATGGAGCTCAGAGGATGAGCAATAATAAACACACGCTCACCCTTCAGCCCATAAACAGCTCCTTCCCAATCCCTGGCTCAGAGGTGGACCTCAAAAAGAGCAGGTAATTCTGCTTTGCTGCCATCTGGATCACATCCACCATGTGCCAAGCCTTGCAGCAGCACGAGAGGATATTTTATTAGCTGATAAGCTGGACTGCTATTCACTGAGGAAGAAGATTATCAAACAAATTACACTGAGAACCAATAATAGGGGAAAGGTTAATGATTTCTGTAAGCCACCGAACTCACCCGCCCCTGTAGTTTACTAAGAAAATTAGGGTTTCTTCATGCTGAGCTTGTGGGAACACTTCACCCATATTTCAACCCTTCTTTCCTCTGAGATCTTTGACATCACTGCTTTCTTGCTGGAGAATTTACATTAAGGACAATTATAAAACAAAAATATACCACCATTCAGGAAAATATACAACTTCTTATCAGAGGGATGTGGATGTTCTTCTTGCCAGTCTACAGACATGGAGATTAAATTTCAGGGAGAGATTTATTTTGTGCTATTGTCCTGTTATTCACCAGAGGATTGTGCAATGCAAGTAATCTGATCAGAATAATGCATAGGGACATATTTCAGAAAACCAATAATTGTGGTAACGTGGAGCTCTGCTAGGTGCCAAAATAAAGTCCAAAATCACTCTCCCTCTTTTCCGCAATTCCTTAATCATGGCATCATAATGTGCTGCTCTGTTGTCCATTAAAGCCACAAGCTTGAAGTAATCAATGCTGGACATTTGGAGATTTATTGTAATTTTAGATCTACAGCACTTTTGCCGGCTGAAAAGCAAAATTATAGTTTATAGGTGTGCCATATCTTACATTTTACAGCTTTTACTTCTTTAAGGCGGCTTGGTGCGGGTTTTTCTTGTTGGCTTGAGGTTTTTTTCCTTTCCACCTGAGTGCTGCAGGCTTTTTTATGATGTTAGGAAGCAGTTAAGGCAAACAACAGAAAAAATTACTAAAACTGACTGTATTTAAATTCTGTTTACTTCCTTAACCTCTTGACTTACCCACACAAAAAGTAATCTTTCATAAACAAGTCCCAAACAAAATCATTGCCTATTTTACTTTCCTTAAGCCCTTGTGGAATAAGCAGAAATTGTAACAAGATCCTTTTGACCGTTTTTTATTCCGCTCATATTTGCAATGATTTTATAACTGATGCTTGCTTTGCCTCTCCACATTATCACAATCAGTGCATCCTGGGATTAAAAACCATTTAGGGCCCAACTCTTAAAGAAACTCCCCACACAGCAGTATAATGAACACTGTTCCTTTTTATTGTTGCTGGCTTTATTGATATGCCAAAGGCGCCGCTAAGCTCAGTTCTTCCTCTAAAAACAAAGGGCTGACCCCATTCCCAGCATGGCTCTGGGACAGAGACAGCACAAAATCTTTTGGGAAGGTAACCCTGAGACCCTACACGACCAATGTGGGGTTGGGTCAAATGTTTCACGTGTCTCAAGATAAATGTTCTTGAGATTTCTTTCATTTTTAAGAACGTGTCTGCACAAATTATTGGGAAATCACAGAAGAGTTGGGTTGGAAGGGGCCTTTAAAGGTCATCCAGCCCAGCCCCTCTGTGATGAGCAGGGACATCTTCCACCAGCCCAGGTTGCTTGGGTTGTTTGAATGAATTCATCATTCCCTAATCCATTGTTTGGAGGGTAGAGGGGCAAGGCAATCAACCGCCATCCTCAGGAATCCATCCCCATCCTGAATCCGGGACAGCTGGGGGCATCCCCCTGCTCCTGCTCCATTCCTGGTGCTGCAGATGAGGTCCTTCAACTCAGCACCAATCAACCATCCAAGTTCAGGCATCACTTCACTGTGTCCTAAACTTCAAGTGACCCCAAAAAACTGCTAAAGGATATTCTGAATAATAATGGATGCAGCAGGTGCTTGCATGGAATGAGCTTAATCCTGTCTTGGATGTTCCTGTGGCCTGGAGATCAAAACGGGGCTCACACGAGTGGATCCTCTGGAACGCAGTTCCATGGACATGCCAAGATCTGGCAAAGATTAATGCAATATTTTAGCTGATATTGTGTAAACATGCAGCCCCTCACTTCTTGCAGCACCTTGCAGCCGAGTGCAGCTCAAATCCATACGAATGAGGATTCTTTAACCACTGCTGAAATATTAGAATTCCTGTGAAATACAGCACTGCTGGCACAGAAAATAAATATGTGAGTCCCTGTTAGGAAACAGAGTGCAGAAAATAAGTTTGATTAATGTATTTCAGACAGGAGAATTATAGCTTAGCCCCACTGAAATGTGACCAGACACTTTGAAACTCTCGTTGGATCCCATCTGAGAGCACAAATGGTGACGTTTTACATTTCCTGGGAAAGGCAGGCACTCCAGCAGAAAAGTCACTGGGAAAATCTGTTACCCAGTGACCAACAAATGCCATTCCCTGCAACAACTCCTATTTCTGTGGAAGGCCCCACTTCCATAACCCCCCTGGCACAGTGCCAGTTAGTTTTCATGGAGGGAAAAGGTCTCAGCTCAAGTAACAGATCTCCCAAGCCAACAGGAACAGAAGTAGAAACTCTGTAATTGGAGAACCTAGAAAGAAAAATTCCTAAGTAATTGCCTGTGGAAGCACAGAAATGGGAATGCTGTGTGTCACAAGACAAGGATATCACAAGATCCTGGAATCCCTGAGGCTGGAAAAGACCTCCAGGACCATTGAGTCCAACCTGTGACCAATCCCCACCTTGTCCCCAGCCCAGAGCACTGAGTGCAGTCATTCCTTGGACACCTTCAGGGATGGGGACTCCAAACCTCCCTGGGCAGCCCCTTCCAAAGCCTGACCATCCTTTCCATGGAGAAATTCCTGCTGATGCCCAACTTGAACCTCCCCTGGTGCTGTTTGAAGCCAATTCCTCTTGTCCTGTCGCTTGTTCCTACAATCTCCTGGCAGGTGGAATCGATACAGCTAGGAACCAATAAACACAAAAGGGATGCAAAAGCCTCCAAAAAACAAAGCCATGAGGTCTTTTTTTTTATTCCCAGAGCGACCCACAGGCTCTGATCTCCCTCTCCTGCAGGGAGGGGGAGCGTGGCCATTGATTTCAATGAGTGCAGGATCAAGACCATAATGCTCACAGCAGCCATCCACATCAGTGTAAACCTATTTGTAACAGAACCTGAGGGCACATTTCATGCATGGCTGGGAGGAAAACCCACTCACAATGGAGGGCAGGAGTGTTCATGGAGAATTTATACTACAAAAGAAAAAGGAAAAACTTTCCTCTATGCCTCTATGTGAATTCATCAATTTAACTTACACTTAAATGGAAAATCGCTATACAGAGACCATAAAAACGTATTATGTTACCAATTGAATGGTTTACACTGCTGGCAAGCTCAGGGAAAACGCACCTTTTCACTATCCCCAGCCTGAGTGAAGCACATTATGAAGGATCCCATATATATCCTTAACTTTTGCACATGGCAATTCTCTTCGCATGTGCTCTCCTTACCCTAAATCAAGTGAGTGATGAGAAGAAGGATGAGCTCGGGTAGAGAAAGGAAGGAGATGTAAAGAAAAAGAAAAGTGGAGGGGGAAAATAAAGAGAAAATAAAGTTAGGGATGAGGAAGAGACAGAAATGGAAAATAGAGCAAGAAAAGGGCAAGGTGTTTCTCAGGAGTCCAGGGTAACAAATGCATCTCAATAAAGGCAGGCTGCTCTAAAAGGAAAACAATTCACACATCTCACCTTCCTCACGTATATTCTAGTTCCACATGCCAGGAGGCAGGAGGGTGGGAAGAGACCAGAAAACAGGGAAAAGAAGGCACGGTCCTGGGCAGTACCTTGGCTTAGCCAGGTGTTTTCTGCAATAAATCCGTTGCTTGGTGCTAAAAGAGAGTATTTTATATTCACCTCCATTCTCTGACTGCCACAGACAACAGATGACAGTGCTGGGGGCTCCTCTGGACCAGAGTTCAGCAAATGCTGTGAGAAGGGACATTCCAAAGTCCTCTTGTCCTGCTGCTTCTCCACACATCTGCAGGGAGGCAAATGAGGAGCCGTCCCAGCATGGTCAGGTACCCTCGGAGGTCAGTAAGAACAGCACTCCAGAGCTGCAGATAGAAATGGATATAAAGCATTTCTGGGTGGGCAGGCCCTGGCACAGGGTGCCCTGAGAAGCTGTGGCTGCTCCTGGATCCCTGGAAGTGTCCAAGGCCAGGTTGGACAGGGCTTGGAGCAGCCTGGGACAGTGGAAGGTGTTGGCACTGGATGGGCTTTGAGGTCCCTTCCCACCAAAACCCCTCAATGATTCTATGATTTTATGTATGGACATACCTCTAGGCAGGAAGTGGGTTGTGAAAATTGAAGTTTCTCAAATAATTTTGTCCTATTTTATTGTTTTTTTTAGCCAATGAGCCACATCCTGAGGCTCAGCAGTGGGGACACTGACGTGTAGTGTGGGGACACTGACGTGTAGCATGGGAACAAGCCCCGACCCATTCCTCTGCCACTCCCTGGCCAGTGGGACCTGGCACAAACAGCACTCTTTGGATGTTCCACCAACTCAGATTCCTGCAAGCCCCATCAGAATTAAAGTGCTGGTGACACAGGGTGTCCCAACAAGACCCCACACTCAGGCACTGCAAAGGACCTTGGCATAAATGAGTTTTCCCCATCCCTGTCCCCTCCCTCACCAGTCAGGGGTCTGACCTCTCCAAAGCGTCAGATTTCAGTCCCCTCTAAAATTTTTTACAGCTCAGAAGTGCAAAGGGAGCAATGAAACTCTCACCTTTTAATGCTGAGCTCTCCAACGGGGCTGCTGATCAGGGCAGGGGGTCCTTAGGAGGTTCTCTCCTTTGGGGTCCCCCTCCCTCCCCTTCCTCCCTCATTCCCATGTAAATATCCACTAATGCAAAGAACAAACATTCCACCCAACCTAAGCACAGGAGAGAAAATTAAGCATAGGAGATTTGGGGAAGTGTCGTTATTTTTGTTCTAAATCCTTTGTGCAAAGTCTGATTGGTCTTTACTCATGAACAACTCAAAAATCACTTTACTTTTTATTTCTCTCCTCGCTTCCTTCCCCCGTAGAGCAGTTTGGTGAGTATTGAACAGCTCTGTCACAGGGATTACTGATGTTAATCAGGACCACACAGCCACATTACACAGAAGTTTTTGTAGGGACTATCCTAAGGAATATAAATTAACAGCAGAGATTGTTCTGGACTGCTGACTGCAGTGTTGGTTACTTTGTGTTAAGAAAACTGCACTGTGCAAATCCCAGGAGCTCAGAGAATGATGACAGGAATGATCAAAGGAAGGCTGGAAATCTATTTATTAATGAAATATAAAGAGATTGGTAGACAACAATTATACCTTAGAAGGAAGCCCATAAGAGAAGATGTGATGCAGTATAAAAAATACTGATCAGCACAGATGAGGCAGATCAAGAGCTTCAGACTCAAAGCACACAATCAATTAAACGCTCGCAAATTCAAAGCAGATGAAAAGAAATTTTGTGTTGCCCAACCTGAAACTCAGACAAATGAACATTGCTGGGGTCTGCACGGCAGCAATATTCCAGATATTTGTGTGTCATAAAGGAGGAGAATCACTCCTTACAAACTCTGCGAGGGGCATTGCGCTGCGATGCTTTGGTCAGAAGCCCTTTGCCAACACTGTGATGCCTTTTCCTGGTCTTAGGAAGTAAAGGCTCAGACAGGGTCAGAGGGTTGGGGTCGTTTCCCTCGGGATTTTAATAGGATCCCATTCCATGGCTTCTGCCGTCCAGGTAGAACGCGGCGCCAAAGCCCCGTCCCCCCAGTCGAGTGTACAATTAAAGACTCTACTCATTAGCAGATCTACCAGGAGGGCCCAAGAAGGGCCTGGGTGGGCTCATTTCTAGTTTACAGAATCTGTCCTGCTAGGAGACCTTGAGGGCTCACGAAAACAGAGTGTTTGGTCTCTAACTCTCCGTGGTTTCAGGGGTGTTTGGTCTCCCGGCCCTATAAACACCATGGAACCGGGCTGAGCTATCACCTAAAGCATCACAAGTGTGCATGTTGATACTGGGGAATGTAGGGAACAGGGTAAGAAATATTCAGGAGAAAAGCAGAAAAATCCTTCAGGCACCAACTGTAGCCAGAATAACATTTAAAGGGAAGATAATTCCCCCAAATCCAGGGCCAGTGGTGGCCACGGAAGGACAGGGAGCAGGGCGAGGTGAGCAGGGTGAGGTGCAGCAGTGCTGATGAAGTACCTCAGACACATTTACTGTGCGATCGCAGCCGCGCATTTTATGAAACTCTGCCCGTCCCACAACAACGTGCTAAAATCACTGGGGAAAAAACCCCATTAATTGTGTTGGGAGCCCGTGCTCATAATTATGACCCAGCTGATCTCATTGACCCCAGAAGTGACGCTGGTGGTAAAAGGACGCGTTGGAAACGGCCGCGTGTTGGGTTCTGCTCAACTCGAGCTGCCTGAAGAAGAGCCACATAAAAATGCTGTTAAAATAAACTTTGGTAGACAGAGACCCGGTGTAAACCAAGTGTAAACTCTGAGTGGATTTTTACTACAGACCCATAAACCTCGGAAAATAAAAGTTTGTGGAGGAAACTGAGAGAGGCATCGATCACGGGGGCACCGGGTGCTCCCAGGGTTTGCAGGCACCGGCTCTCCCCTGCAAATCTCGCCTTCTTTTCCAAAGCTGTGCCTGCAAATGGCATTCCTGAAACTTCCTTACAGCCTCCTCTATCACAAAGTTATTTCACTGTTGGCACCCTTCCAGTTCCAGGCCTCAGCCAGCAGGGCAATTCCTTTCCTCCACCTTTTTTCCTCTTGTCCCTTAGGAAAACATCATGGAAAAGACACAGCTTTTTGTTGGTTGTAGCACGCCAAGATCCCAAAATTGCTCCTAATTGTGACATTTGTAATTACTTCTAGCTTTTAATTTTTATAATGACTCTACATGGTTCTGTTGACCAGAGGGAAAATTTTAATCCCAAACGTGTCCAACTGTCAGAATTGCCATTACACTTCAGGTAAAAAAAAAAGGCTTTTAAGAAGTCATAAAGTTTACTTATTGAAAATTAGAAATGAATATTTATTGTCAGGTTTCCATCAGAGATTGAAACCTTTTATTTAACACTGGCTGGAAGTGTAAATTATTCAAATGTTTACATTTGAATGCTGCTGGACTCTAATGATTCCATTTTCTGCAGTGTGTTGGAGGTGAGATAATGAAAAGCTTCATCAGAGGGTTAAGCAAACATCCAGCTGCAACTTTTCATGGCAGTGGAAAAGCTTCAATTCAGGCAGCCCTGTGCTCCTGCAGAAATCCTTGCAGCCTTCCAAGACCTGAAAGGAGCCTACAAGGAAGCTGGAGAAAATTTTACAAGAGCCTGGAGTGCCAGGAAAAGGGGAAAACTTCCCTCTGGAGAGGGCAGGGTTAGGTGGGATATTGGGAAGGAATTCTTCCCTGTGAGGGTGGGGAAGCCCTGGAAGAGTTTGGCCAGGAAAAGGGTGATGCAGCCATAAAGGCAAGAAGCACACTTTGAGTTTGATGATTTGAAAGGTTTTTTAAGGACATGAAGGTGTTAAATGGAGAAAGCAGGGCAGCTTGGAACTTTTTAGTGCTGGGGTTTTTTCTTACATAGTTTTATTTGAGAAATAACAGAGAAGGCGACTCTATCACTCCTCTCCTCCAGGCAAACTCAGCCTCTCTCCTTGAGAAATCCCTACTCAGAAATTCCTTGCAGAATAGGACCCAGAGGCAAAACCAAATCCCAGGGAAGGCTGGAGGCCACCACATCCCTTCTCCATCTGCCTGTCCCATCCCCACCCCAGCTCAGAGAGGACGAGCTGGGCTGGCTTGGGACACAGGTAATATTTTCTGCCTTAACTGAGATTTTTCTGAACTTCAGCCACTGCATTAGGTGGTTAATTTTTCCCCCTCTCTGGGGTTTTCAAGGGATATCCTGTTCATGCACCCAGAGCCTGCTACACAGGTGACAGGAGTTCCTTGTACTTAAAGAAAAAACAAAACCCACGCACGCTCGAGGAGAAAAATGTTTTTTAACCAGTTAAGACAATTTTTTCTGCCTCATAAAGAACCAAAAAGAGGCAAAAGCCCAATTTTCCCACCGTTCCAGCCTCACTTCCAGCCCTCACCTGTGTCCCTCCCGTTAGGCACAGTCCAAAGCTCTGCAGCTGCCCTTGTATTTTCTGCCAGTATAATTTTTTTAAATACACAAATATTATACTCCAGGGCACGTTTTGCTGGGCCAACAATACATGCCTCACTTTTATTGTGAGGCACAAGCCCTTCGGTTTCATGTCTTTTGACCTCCCAAGAAAAGTATTAATGACCCTATAAAGCTCTCTCTGGCACGTATTCATATTAATACAATATACTCCTTTGTTTTTTTATATTACATAATAAAAAGGGGGAGAGAGGGAGAAAGAAAAAAAAGACAGTTGTTTCAATATCCTCCCACCACAGAGCACGGTTCAGTGGGAAAATAAACCAACAACAGTGATCTGAAGAGGGATAGCTGACATTAAGCTCGGTTTTAGGCTGATTTCTATTCCTACTTATTCCTCTTGCTTTCAGTGGTGACTCTGCTCAATCCAAAATCCAGCTGCAGCTTTTGGATTCCTCCTGGCCACTGAAGGAGCCAGGTCCTGAGCAGCATCCAGGGTCAGCCACAGGGATGGGCCAGGGGAGCAGTTTTAGGTAACAACTTCCCCTCCCTCCACTTGGGTCTCACTCCCAGGCACCACATTCCACCAGCTGGTTTCAACCTGGAGTTAGGGAATGGCTCTGAAGGATGAGGGTGGAGCAAAGGAAAGGGTCTGAGGCCTCAGTGAGTGCATGATTTATACCATAAAAAACAAGAAAATTACAAGAATAATCGTGGAAGTAACTTCTGCCGCCACTTCCTCAAATTATTTTTTATTCCCAGAACAATTTAAATTAATTTACTGGAGGCTCAGTTCAAAACTTGGGCTACTCCTTGGTCCTGTGAGCACATTGGGAGGAGGTTTGTCCACGATCAGGTCATTTTGCTCAGTTTGGGTTTTGTCCCCACACACACAGAGCTCTGTATCCACAGACATCCTCCAGTGCTCCAATCCTGCTTTTTGACAGAGTGGCTGAATTAAAATCCCTGTCCAAACCTCGTATCCAATATTGCCGTGCCATTAGCAGTCTCTCATTAGCACAGGGGACATGAACATCGCTCACCCCTGCTGGCACAACAGCTCAGCTCCGAGCAAAGCCAGTGACGATTTACTCCCAACTCATACAAATAGAGTAATTTTTAACTAATCTTTCAATTAATCCAAATTCTTGATAAAAAATCAAGTTGCAAACTCGAAGTGAGCACACCAAAAGCTGTCCCATTGATTCTAAAGCAGATCACAGTGCTTCAAAACCACAAAACAACCAGAATAATGATTTTTTGTGGTTTAAAAGACAAATCAACCCCAATTTGGATTTCAGTGTCCTCAGGACTGCTACAACATGGGAAAGAAGGGCAAATCTGGCCTTGCTCCTACTTAACTCTGGGAATTTTTCCTCCTGCTTTGAAAGGAAAAACATCACAGTTCATAAAGTGTGGCCTTTTTGTTAACACAGAACTACTTTATTCCTTCTAACACTTCCAAAAAAACACTTCAAAAGTTAATAGAAGCAATTTAGCCAACAGCTCTTTTGAAAGGAAGTCTCCAAGCTGAACTCCAAATTTTGATAAAGTGGAGAAAGTGTCACCCACAAAATAATAGAAAACACTCCACAAACCTCAAGCGCACTAAAAGAGCGTTTTCCAGCATTTTTAACTTCCTAGCAGCATCTTAGCTTTTGTTTATCTTTGATATTTAAGGCAAAATAGATGGGAATATTCATAATTAATAATGAGTAAACCAAGAGTTTAGTCTTTTTATTAATTTTTAAATTTAGAAAATTATTAAAAAACATGAAGCTGAAGTTATTTGGCAGGCGCCTTGCAATGCACATAAATAAATCTCTTTCAGCAAGGCCCCGAGGGTTTTAGGCAAAACTTTGTGAATGCCAAAGAGGAAATCTAAAAACAATTTCTGGCTTGGTAGTTGAGCCAAAAAATGGACATCAGGTCCAAACTACAGTATGAAATATTAGTTTTTGTGCTCAAGAATGAAGTGAGGGATGTTTTCAGCTCAGGGCTGTCCAAGGAGCTTTCCAGCGAACCAGAGTAACAAAGATTTTAACCATTAACCATTTAACCATCAGCAAGAGCCTCACTTCAGGGATTTGACTGCAGTTCTTGGGAGGGAGTCGTGGACAGTGAGGGGCACTGGGTTGGTTCCTTTGGTTTTGGTGAGCAAAACATTCTGTCAGAACTTTCCCAGCCGTTTTTAATTCAGGTCAATGTGCACAGAGGCATCAGCGCTCTAGAGAGGATTCACCAGGAGCCTGGTTTGCGTTGGCTCCTCCACAGAGGATATCCAGCTCACTCCATTGGGATCCCAGTGACATCTCTGAATTCCTTCTCCAACATGAATGAGTCAAATTTCAGAGCAAGCTGAGAGAGAAGTTAGAAAACAGCTCTGTGCTGAATATCCCACAGAGCATTTGGAAATGGGGGCGAGTTTGGCAACAATCACGATTTAGAAATTGAAATCTGAACCAGCTGGTCTATGGAAGGTGTCTCTGCCTGTGGCAGGGGGTGGAACTGGGTGAGGTTTAGGGTCCCTTCCAACCCAAACCAGTCTGTGATTCTGTGACTCTGTGATTCCTGATGCTCCAAAAAAAGTCACCAGTGTGGAGCTGGGCAAACTCCTGTCATGGCTGATCTGTCCTTCTTTCAGCTCACCCAAGAAGCACATTGAGGACAAACAGATCAAAATGTTCCTCAGGCTCCTAAGTTTATCAACAAACTTATCAACAAACTTATCAACATTTTGCAAAAAGTCAAAGTTTGCATGTAGCATTATAATGTGTGGGTTCCAGAAGAAATCCTTTGTGGGCATTAGAGCAAATGTGGCACCCAAGGTTGTTAGGAAATCTATGTGAGAGAAAGTTCTCCAAACAGGGTTGTGTTTGTAACCACTGCATTGGTCATGGAAAAGGTTATCAAGCCCTGGAATCAACTTTCCAGGGAAGTGATGGAGCCACCATCACTGGAAGTGTTCAGAAAGTGTGTAGATGTGGCACTTGAGGACAGAGTTTTGTGGTGACCATGGTGGTGGTGCTGGCTGATGGTTGGACTTGATGATCCCAAAGGTCTTTTCCAACCTCAATGATTCTAAGATCACCGTTTTTAGTGAAGATTTGCTGCTTTGTCTCAGTTGATGGCAACTTTAGTTACAAATAAACCAGAATTGGGTCTCTTAACATGGAGCCACTTGAGTTTCCACTCTGCTCCTACCAGTGCCCTCCCCTGCAGCCCAGTTATCCCAGCATGGGCACACAGGGGAGCGAGGTGGGAAGCAGACACAGGCAGGGGGATTGCCAGAGTTCCATCTAAGAATCATCTTCTACACAATTTTCACAGACATCTGATCCAAAAAGCATCCACTGAGTGAGCACAGAACCAGCAAATATCTGATGGAAAGTCTGCACTTGTGCTGCCATTTCCCCTGATGCAGAAGAGCGGCGGTTTCCTGCACACAAATATGAAAACTAATATATTTTACAGAGGCCCAACTCTCCTCATTCCCCTTGCACAATAAACTATAGTTATGGAGGGACAGACTTGCAGGAATCACACACAGACTTCAGCTGCCTGTGAGTATTGGCTGCCTGCAGCATCTGCCCCTGCGAGGGAATTTGCATCTTCAAACAAAACATCAGCAGAACTGACAGATCCTTGTTTAAATAAGGTTTGTTCCAGCTTTGAGATTTCTAACTATTGTTATCAACAATACAAATGAGGGTTTATGGAAAGAGGATATATTAATTCCTTCCTTCCCCTGATTAAAAACATGGTACGGCTCACTGCGAACGGCAGAGTTGTGATTCTGAAATTCCTGTAGACACCAGCTCCCAGCACGCTGCTCTTTTATGCATCGCGTCACTTCCCAGCTGAAAATTAATATAAAAAAGTCAAATACACCACCTAAAAATTCCTTCATCAGAGCTGGTTTGCAAGTGAGTTATTCTCGGGGAAAACTCCGTGTGTTTTTGAAAAGGGAGCACATTTTTATAGCCCAGCTCGGATTCAAAATCCTCGCAGGGGTTTCTGTGGTGACAGCGAAAAGTTAAAAGCCTTTCCTGAGCATCTAAACCAGGAACCTCCCAGCCTTGCTCTTGTCTTCCCACCTTCCCACTTCTGGAGTTATCCCAAAGTTTAATCACTCAGCATCAGTGATCGTGATTTGTTCAGTTTGCTGGGATTAGTCAAGCTCATTTCTGACAGGAACTTTGTGGGAGGGTCCAGGAGACACAAATGAGCCAGATGACACCAACGTGAGACATTCTCTGCACGGGAAAATTGTCTGATGAGAGAAAAGGACCCACAAATTTTTTATTCATTAACAGACAAAATTCAATCATTTATTGAAGCTGCTATCAAAAATCAGTTTATTTATAGAATCATAAAATCACAGGATATTTTGGGTTGGAAGAACCTTAAAGCTCAACCCCTGCCATGGGGAGGAACATCTTCCACTGGACCAAGTTTCTCAATTCCTCATCCAACACTTCCAGGGATGGGGTATCCTCTTCTCTGGGCAACCTAATTTATTTACCCAAAAGCACTGAGTATCTTACCCTGACCTACAGAAAATTTTGGTTCCATGAGCTCTCTAATCAAAATTAGTTTAAAAATGCCTAAAAATGTCACCTCAAATTCTTCTTGTCACAAATATTTGGGTGGCAAAAGATCTTTATTTATTTATTTATGTATTTTCTCTACAGACACAAGTCCAAAAATTCACTGTGATGTAACTGGGTACAGTCCATGCTGAATACTTTTAGTCAAAATTATATGCTGCTCTCTCATTTAAGAAACATACCCTTCCTTCCATGAAGTCTCTCCCAAGTTGTTTTTTTTCTTTAAAAAAATATTTTTGTCTTTTTTCCATTAAAAAAAAATACAGGAAAAAAAAATCAAAG
>JAVTVJ010000297.1:1395000-1532500 GCA_034509425.1 Eopsaltria australis
CTACCTCCAAGGCAAGATTTACATACAGATATTTGTGTTGTGTTATGGAACCCACTTATTGTGACCATAAAAATCATTTCTGCATCGATTTCCGTGGAGCCAAGTTTTAAATACGTAAAAGGTGGTTAATTCTTCCAAATGAGTTTGTAAAAAAAAAAATGCCAGGGGGACAAGATGCAGCAGAGAGCATAGAAACAGCCTCAATCACATGGTGCAGCAAATGGGAACCAGAAATTCACAGCAAATGGGAACCAGAAATTTACAGCAAATGGGAGCCAGAAATCCCCATTAAGAGCCCGACATTGTGTAGAATCAATGTAATCAGCCATCACTCCCTGAGAAAAAAAAAAAAATGTATTTTACATATTGCTATCCAATTTCTAGAAATGATTTTGCTGTAAGAAAAAGGAGAAAGCCTGGAATAACAAAACGAGATGAAATGCTCAGAGCTCAATTGTTGCACATTTTTATCCGCGTCTTTTAACGGGGCGAGAAATCCGCTGGAAATTATTCAGATTCAGGCACGTGGCAGAGAAATGGGATCTGCAAAATAATAACTGTAATAGCATTCAATATAAATACGATTTTAATGAAATAAAGGTTTCTGTCTTTACTTCCCCACCTTCTCCCAGGGTTTCCCACATTGATAATTATCAGCACTCACCCCGGGTTCTCCTGCCCAGCCCGACACCCTGGGACAGCAAATCATTTTTAATGGGGAGCAAAAGAGGGAAACTGAGGGCTGCCTGGATTAACTATTTTGCCCAAGGTCACAGGCAGGTCAATTTATGGGTAGGGACAGAAATTAAACTGGGGCTCCATCACTTGAACAGCGCTGGCAGACAGCAGCAGATGTGCCACACAGCTGGAGTGCACCCCAAAACCCTGCCAGCATCTCTGCACCCCTCTGGGGCTGGGATTGAGGACTCCTCAGGGATTACAGACAGCAGGGAGAGCTGGTTTAGACACCAGTCCATGAGCACACACTCACCTCACCAAGGGCCATCCCACCCACTCCAGCTCTTAGCAAAGCCCTTTCCAGTCCTATGCAATTTTTAACTCTGGGCTGAAACACCTGGATTTGGATTTGGCAGGTCCAGGGATGAGCTAAAACAGCATCTTAGTCCCAGCCTGAGATACCCCAAAAGATCTGAGCTGAAAGGTGGCAGAAACCTGAAACCACCTCTGAACAGCAAGCAGAATTTATCCTTAAACCCAGCTCAGAATCCTGCCTCACCTGAGCACTGGGCTGAGCACTGACACCCTCAGCCTCCCATGGCCTGTCCAAGCTGGGAATTTGCCCTCTGATGGACACAGGTGGCTGAGGACCACCCTGCCTGCTGCCAGTGGCCAGAGAACAGATGATTTTTCCCCTCAAATCTTCCTCACATCACTGATTTCTTCCCTTATTACACAACTCAGCCATGGAGCTGCTCCAGCAGGTGCTGGGGGAAGATGCCACAGCTCTGACACGAGCTGGGTTTGACCATCACCCAGGCCAGGAGTGACAATTCCCCTCTTCTTGAGGCACATTTTAGGAGAAAGCAGCAAGGTTTGCACAGATTATGTTTATTGCTGTTGATACAGTCTGGGTATTCTCTTATTCCCACCCAAAACTTCAGATTAACAAAATAATTCAGGCACCACCTATCAATTTCTGAGAGTTTGGCATCTGTAATATTTATTCCCCCTAAAAAAAAAGGATCTGACTGCTCAAATTTGACAAAAAACACTCACAAATATTATAAAAACACTCTGCTAGCTGCTCCCTCACAGGAATCTTTTTACCTATTGACATTACCACTATTCTCTACATTGGTTTGGTTTGGCTGGGTTGTTTTTCTTTTCTTTTTTTTTTTTTTTAAGTGCAACAAACATATTTACCTTTTTAGGTGTAATTTTATGGGAAAACCTAATAAAAAGGCAGGGAAGAAACAAAGTTAGCTATTAGATAACAGTTCTTGCTGCCAAAAGCCATAATCTGACACAGATTGAGCCTGGTACAGTAGTCAATTAATGGCTCAGTGCTCATACAATAATGACCTACTAACCTGACGGTGTGTTGCTCTCACATTTTGCTGTCCCCTGGGATGCCACTGTCACTGTGTTATCTATTGCCTGCTTCCCTATCAAAGAAAATAAGCAGAGCTGAAATGTATGTACGCATCAAGCTCTGTAGTTCATTGCACACCAACCCCAGCAACTGGAGGAACAATAGATTTATAAGTTTATCCTACATTAAACCAAACATGCCTGACTGCACTGTAAATTACTAAATAATAAACCAGGTGGTGTAAGATCCTGACTTGGACAGAATATAAAAATCTATCAACCTGTAAAATACAATAACCATAAACGTGCTATGTAGCTGATGGCTCAGGTAAAGCATCCACCTCCAGCAGCAGAGGTTTTGCTGGAGTAAATTGCAACAAAAGGTTTACTAAATTTAGGTCTGGAGCACTTTTTCATTTTAGGCAACGCCATCAATAGGAGAAAATATAATTGAGCTAAAACCAGTGGCAAATGTGTTTGTTTTGTTTACATTTCTTTGTCTCTAATGGAGCTATTTCATGGTAATGTGCTGTGTTTCCCAGCACATTGCCACGGGCATTTAGTCTGATCTCTAAAGAGAAGATGAACTACTGCAGAAGGGCATCTTTCTTCAGGATTCAAACTTCCCATTCAAATTAGCTTGAAGTAGTACAGGAGGTGCAAAATGCAGAACGCTGAAAGGTCAGGGCACTGGCATCCTTTGAATGGGCTAAATCTCAATTTAAAAGGAACCCCCAGCAGTTGTGTTGGTGCAATAAAATAATTTTGCACGCAGTCGTGCACACCATTAGCCCCACCCCAAATGATATCTCAGGTTTTTAATAAGTCCTACCTTTGCTCCCAAAAATTAATCGCCACCAACCACAGAAAACACCAGATCAAGGCGTTCAAAAAAACACTATTCAATAAATCACAACTCCAAAATCTACAATAACAATTAATTCCCTTTTCAGAGCTCTTCGAGAAGCCAAGCAGGTTAAATTTATATGATTTACAAACAGTGTTTACATTCACAGAGAGACAACTAATTGCTGCACGGCTTGACATCATTACAGGGAAATGCTGGGGGATGCAGACAGTTTAATTAGGGGTGGCTTTAAGTTCACAACACGACTGGTACCAGAGTGCTTTGCTAATGTGCTCATATAGGATGATCATACACACCACGGCTTTTATTCTTTCTGTACTCTTTGTCTTTACACCAGAAAATAAAGTATTTTTCCCACCCAGGCGAGCTGACACTGTGTATATTTCCCCCACCTCGGTTTTATTCGCTTGCTTTGCAGAGCATAAAGAAATGTTTCTTAGCCTAACAAAGTGCATATTCAATTGCAGATGCGTGTGCCTCGCTGATCCGTGAGCAAACACACACAAATCCCGGGCTCAGCCTCTCCCAAATTCCCCCATTCAAGGCAAACTCCCACTGAAATTAGCGGGGACTCAGCACCCCATCATCATTTCCCTGGACTGGGAACCCACACAATGCAAGTGGGGTTTAAAGCTGTTCCCCCACCTTTTTATGAAGGAAAAATAGGAAGTGCCTTGCAGGAAGCACCTGAACTTCAGCAAGGGACGAGCTATACAGGCCAATTGTGCATCTGCCACAGGGAGATAAAGGTGGCTCTTACAGCCTGTGTTCATCACAGAATAGTTTTTACTCTTGGTGTGGTAAGGACAGTCCCCCTAAGCACCCTGCTGCTTTCTCTTTAAGCAAACCAGGCTGAAATATTCTCATCCTGTTTTTATGAGGTTTCTCCATCACTTTTCCACGGTGGTTTCTGCATTGTTGGGCAGGGGAACACAGCACTGCTGTCCTGGAGCATGAGGGTCCTTTACTGCTCCTCCCACTATCCCCACAGAGACCTGCAGAGGAGTAATTCTCCTGGTCTAGACTCAGAATGGACGTTTCAGTCCTAGTTTTGGTTCTAGTTCCTGTTTTAGTCTCAGCATGGATATCTGAGTCCTAGTTCTAGCTCCTGCTCTAGTCCCAGCATCTGCTAATCTGTGTCTGCCTGTGCAGTGGAATGTTTTCACTCACCATGAAATGAAATCCCTTGGGAGACATTTAAAAGGCCAGAATTATTTAAAAAACAGATTGAGATACAGAAAAAATATTACATCCAATTAAAAGTGCACAAATAAATAAGAAGAATATGAGTGTCAATACAAGGGTGCATGAGACAGCAGTCACCAGCAGTTTTGTTGGCACTTGGTTTAGGAACCACACCACAGCTCCAAGCAAAACTGTTTCCAATCTTCTAAACAGCAACATCTCCCCAAGCAGGAGCATCTCCTGGTCTCATGTCAACAGCTGGTGGTGAGGCAGAGAAAAGAGGTGGCCTTTATTCACATCCACACTCACAGGTTTTGATTTCACAAACAAAACCCCTGGAAAAGTCATAGAACGGGACTGAAAACTTTGAATTTCCATTTAGCTGCATGAATTTTAGTCTTGGACACGTGGAAAAAGGTTAGCTCTGGGTTCTGTTCGCCTGTCAAAGTGTCCATGGAAAGTTTTCCTGCACTAGTTAGAAATCCAAGCAATTTTCTGGCCCTGCATTTTTGATAAGTAACTCTGTGTTACAACAACTGGCAGCGGCGAAGTTGTTACGGTCTATTTATCTGTATTTAATTATTTTTATGCACCCATCACTGTAGCATCTGGATCAAATGTAATAATGCATTAAATTAAACTGTCTAGAGTGGAAAACACAAACTGTTCCCATCCCCTCTACGCCCCAGCCAGTCCAGCAGCAGCAGTGACAACAAAGACAAGATCTTTCAAAGAGCAGGAGTTCAATGGCCAGAGAGGAGGACAAAGCCAAGTGTGAAATGTTGTATTTTGCATAAAAGACCCCCACAATGGCTTGGTTTAAAAGGGACCTTAAAAATATCCAGATCCACCCCCTGCCATGGCAGGGACACCTCCCACTGTCCCAGGCTGCTCCCAGCCCCAATGTCCAGCCTGGCCTTGGGCACTGCCAGGGATCCAGGGGCAGCCACAGCAAATCTGGGAATTCCATCCCAGCCCCTCCCCACCCTCCCAGGGAACAATTCCTGCCCAATCTCCCATCCATCCCTGCCCTCTGGCACTGGGAAGCCATTCCCTGGGTCCTGTCCCCAGTCCCTCTCCAGCTCTCCTGGAGCCCCTTTAGGATCCAGAATTGGCTCTGAGCTCTCCCTGGAGCCTTCTCCTCTCCAGGGGAGCACCCCCAGCTCTCCCAGCCTGGCTCCAGAGGGGCTCCAGCCCTGGGATGATCTCCATGGCCTCCTCTGGACTTGCTCCAACAGATCCATGTCCTTCCTATGCTGAAGATCCCAGGATCCAGAGCTCCAGGCTGGGTCTCATGAGAGGGGAATGGAGGAGCAGAATCAGGTACCAAATGAGGTGTCTGAGGTACAAAGGAGCCTCCCAGGCCTTTCTTTTGGAGCAGCTTCCTCCAAATCTGTGTTTCCACTTGATCTGAGAAGCTTCAGAGATGCTGAATGAATGAAGAGATCCAGCTGAGATATTCAGAACACCAGGACCATAAATATTTTCAGCTCAGCGCAATCTGGAGTGCTGGACAACCTAACAATGGTTAAAAGAGGTAAATTTTGCTCCCCTTTGTACACGGCCCTATTGATTTCACATTCTACACTTTAAGAAAGTGCTGAGATCATTATGTGTCTTTTAATAGATTTTGACTCCGGAGACAAACATGTTGAGAGCTGTCATCACCAAGATGCCTGCTGTCATTGTGCCATCTTCTTAACCCAACGTAAGGAAATTCATATTTAGTGAACGAGGAAATTACTTTGGGTATGTATCATTCAAATCCTTAAGGATTATTGGCTAATTAGGAGCACAGTAATGTAAATTTGCCTTGTGTCAGGTTTTCAGGAACAGTAAAATAACATAATTAAGCAGTGAGCAAAGTAGATCATTTAAGCTACTCTTCACTGACAAATGTATATGATGTCTAAATATACCATGGGCTTCCAAACAGCAACTAATGAGAACTGACTGGAAAGTCTAAAACAATGGTTTAAAAGAGAAATCGAGGATGTTAAGCCAGAGTAAATAGCTCTAACTCACACTTGGTGGCACTGAGGAGGAGGTGGGGGTGTTTTCAGCCTGCCTGTGTCCCTGGCTGGTGGCAGAGGTGCATTTTGAGCAGCAGAGGCAGCCCAGACCCTTCCTGCTCCGTTTCACAAGAACCCAGTGAATCCGTGCAGCTGCAGCAAAGAAAAAAAATTTCCTCATGGAAATTCAGCACAAACCCAAACAAGGTCTTTGCATATGCAATTGCATGCGTGGTTTGGGTTTTTATAACCTGATTCTTCTTTTTCTCTGCTGTGGTTTCACCCTCTGTTTGCAGGGCTGTGACTTTGCATGACACACACGAGCAGAGCCTGGTGTGATCCTGTACACGACCCTTGCTTTGCTTCTTGTTCCAGCAACCCTGGCTGAAATCAGTCCCTGTGAGGGTCCCTGTTACATCAGGACAGCGGCACGGAGTGGAGAGGGAAGTGACACGGGCTGGTGGCAGAGAGCAGCCACCTGCAGAGGATCCTCACATCCCCAACAGCCCCAGCAGTGCCACGAACCGCAGGAAATTATTCACACAAACTGCCCGGCCAAATCCTCCTCAGCCCCTCCCTGGAAACGCTGATATTTGGAAGCGCAGATGTTTCAGTTGAATATCTGGCCCTCAGCACTGCAGCAGAGGATGGGTGGGTACCTCGTGCAGGAGTGGGAACATTTTCAGTGCTCCACCAGAGGCACGCACTGAGCTCCGCTCCTGAGATCCTGCAGCCCCGTGCCTGAAGGAGCAGCTCCCCAAAGCAGGCACAGGCAGAGGATCTCCTCTGAAACCCCTCAAACAAGGGCTTTTCTGCTCACTCTCCCCTCATTTATCTCTGTTGTTTCTGGGTGTGAGGATGCTCCCAGCCAGGGCTGGTGCCACCACTGCCAGCTCCCAGACCGGAATCCTGGCACGTCCCTTCTTGCTCAGCATTTTGGGTGGCTGCCACCTGCCAATGGTCACCATGTGCTGAGAAGCTCATGGAAAATCCCCTCCTGGAGTTCCCCTTGTGACAGCAGCTCACAGGTGGAGGTTTGCACTTCAGAATTCCAGCGTTTCCTGCTCTTCCCGCTCAACTCTCTGCCTGTTCGCTCTCACCCTTCTCTTCCTTCTCATACCTGAATATTCCTTCCTTCTGCAAAAGACTGGGATTCTGAGATCCAGCTGCGTCCTGGGCATGAAGCAGCCATCATCCCTAATTTATAGAGAAGGTTTTCACAATTCCAGCACCGGGAATAGATTCAGGATGCAGGAGGTTGGTGTTGTCAGAGCTGCAGCTCCGTGTGAGGCACAAAAGATGTGGCAATGAGGTGACAAAGACACGCGACACACCTTACACCGAGTCCCCATCCCTGGAGGGGTTTAAAGCTACGGGGATGTGGCACTTGGGGACTTTGGGGACTTGGACAGGGGTGGCCCTGGCAGTGCTGGGGAATGGTTGGGGTCGATGGTCTGAGAGGGCTTTTCCAACCCCAAGGATTTGTTGATTCCAGGATTTTTTTCCACTCAACCACCAGACTTGGAAATACTTCAGAAGATGGGACGCTGACAAGTTCTGGCATTTCCTCTGGCCCACTTTGCTTATCAGAGTGTCCAAATTCCAGCCGGATGGGCACCAACACTCAAACATCCAGGAAAAGTCCGAATCCCAAACACTCTGAATCCTAAACACAGAAGCTCCTCTAAGCTCAAAAAAACCCCTGCAATTAAAAGTGTTCAAACTCACCCTGACTGCAAACACAAATAATTTACCTTGGGTTCCATGCCAGAGTTTGCAATTACATTGAATAAGTCATTTACAACTGTCTGCTAATCAAAGAGATAATATGGAGAATAAGTGTTTCACAGCAATTAAATCTTTTTTTCTCCCATTAACTAAAAAAGGTTATTTTGCTGCCTCTTTGTGCTGAAACGTAACAGCACAAATACAGTGCTTTGTTATCAGTTTAAAAATTGAAACCTCTGTGCATCTTTCTTCTTTTTTTTTTTTTTTTCCTTCTGGATTCCAGTTAAGTAAAATTGCCTTTCATGAGAAATGCTTGCAAATTATCAAAGACTTACTTTTAAACAAGCTCAGAGAGTATGGAACAAATGCCTTCCTTCCAAAGTAATTGGAATTTCTATCTAAATTATTCTTGGACAAATTAAAAGCACCGAATATAAGTCAATTTTTATTGGGAAGAATTCTATTATAGTTTGTAATAAAGGAAAACTTAAAAACATGCTGCAGCATCCTTGGAAAAGTGGAAAGTATTTTAGGAAGATCGAGAGCTCTCAGCCTCCTATGATGCTTATTAAAAACTACTTTCAATGAGGTGATTAGGGAGAAAATTGTCAAGTAAGCAGAGAAAAAAAAATTACTTCTCAGCCTAATCAGAGTATCACAGAATTAGTGCTTTCCTCCTTTAGAGATAACATCCAGCTGATGGGCTTGTCACCGTGGATAAAGGCTATTTTGATTTTATACAGGCTAGCTTTTAAATATTAATTTTCACGAAAAGTAAAATAATTTCATAGCTAAAACCTCCCCCCCTCCTTCCTGGCTCCTCATTCCAGCACAGAAAAGGGCAGTTGTCACCCCAAAGTGAAGTCATTTTTAGCCCTCTGTGTCTAATCGTGGCGAGAGCCAGTAAAATAAATCAGAGGGGAGTAAAAGTAAAATTTGCAATAACCTGATACTACTGCCTCATCCTCCCACATCTCAGGACATAAAACTTACTGTCAGAAGAACTCACAGCACGAGAATTAATCAAGGAACTCTTAAAATACTCCAAGCACCTTCCTTCTGATGACTAATTTGCCTTTCCCATTGCAAACTACTAATTTTTTATCTCAATCGATATGTACAAATATACCTTGCCATCAATCACCCGGGGCAAGGCCAAACTTCCACTATTTATGTAAGACTGACTACAAGATGAAACAAAAATTGACTACAGCAAACCTGGGCGGCCGTGACAGCCCCGGAGGGAGGGAGGGAAGGGGAAAGGAGGGATGGGAGCAGCTGGAATGGGCACCTTGGGATGGAACGAGGGGCTCGTGGGAGAAAAAATCTTCACCAGGCAGGAGAGAGGTGCAGGAAAAATCATGGGGGTGGCAGAGCAATGGAAAGAGCCCCAAAGAATCTCTTAGAAATGGCCAGGAGTCCCAGAGGAAGAAGTTCAGAATGAGCAGGGAAAAAAGGGAACAATAGAAAAATGGCTGAGATGTAAGAAAAGTGCCCAGAATTGCTGTGTGGAGAAAGGAGAGGCCAGAAGAAATACAGAAATAACTCAGATTGGAGGGGAGTGACCCCAGCAGAAGCCAGAAGGCTTCAGGGGTCTGTTAACCAGGGAGATTTTCTCCATCCAGTTGGACACAAGGAGGATTGAGAGGGAAATCCATGGAAAGGTTTGGAGATGGAAACAGCCCCGAGAAGCAGCACTCCCTGCTCTGTGCAGGTAAGGACAGGCCCAGCCCAGCAGACACATCCTGAACATCTGCACACAGCTGCCAGGCACTTCCCAGCTCCATGGGAGCATCCATGGAGAGCTCAGGGAGCTCCAGACAAGCCCAGCACCTCGGGCTGCCTCAGATCTGCCCAGACCTGCTTTAAAGATGAACATGGAACCGTTCCAAACCTTGGATCTTGGGTTATAAACTGCATGAGAACACTGCTGCACACACACATAAACCCCAATTTCTGACTGAGGCTGTGCCCCTTCAAGGATGGAGAGACTCAGGTGTGGATTCTGAGGCTGTTTCATGCTGAAGAGCTGCAAAGGAGAGCAGTGGGGAGAGGCAGAAGTGGCCACTGTGTCTCTGCTCCCTTGACACACTCCAAAAAGGAATGGTTTTCACTGGAAAAATAAAAGAGTAAACAGGTAAAAGGATTTAAAGGAGCTTCTAAGAAAGATGGGGACAGAATTTTTAGTAGGGCCTGCAGTGACAGGACAAGGGGGAATGGTTTAAACTAAAAGAGGAGAGATTCAGAGTAGATGTAGGAAAGATTTTAGGATAAGAGTGGTAAAATGCTGGCACAGGGTGCCCAGATTTGCTGTGGCTGCCCCTGGATCCCTGGCAGTGCCCAAGGCCAGGCTGGACATTGGGGCTGGGAGCAGCCTGGGACAGTGGGAGGTGTCCCTGCCATGGCAGGGGTGGCACTGGGCGGGTTTAAGGTCCCTTCCAACCCAAACCATTCCATGAATCCTCCCAGGAACACCAGGTCTGAGTCCCTCCACCCTCCAGCCAGGAAATTCCCTCTGCTTGGGCTGAATTTTCCCTGGAGTGTGGAGTTCTGCCACCTCTTCCTGAGAAGAAATAGGATCAAAGCAGCCAGGGAGCCAAATATTTCAAATATTTTAAGTGAGCAGAGAAGGGAATCAGAGCAAAAAACAGCAGGGCAAAGCACTGGAAACACAACATGGAAATTCCAGAACACGGACTGGGATCAGAAGGATGCTGAACCTTGGGTCTGCTGTTTCCCATGAGCAGAATCCAGATTTTACTGATCAAAATTAGCTAATCACCAATCTAAAGGCACTTTGGGCATAAACTCCTTCACTGACCATTCCAAAATTCACTGACAACAGCCCAAAATAAAGGGATGCAGGTGGGAAGGATCTCCTGGAGCAAAGAGCTCTGGATCTGCTCAGGTCAGAAGACAGAGTTGGGCTGATGGACTTCAGCAGGACTGCACCTGTGAGAAAGTCCCATTATTAAGGTTATGGATGTGCCTAATTAGCCCGATGAAATATGGACCAATTTGTTAATTGAAGTGAGCAAAGCAGTAAATCATGTTCAATGCAGTGGCACTGTGGTGCTGCTTCTGACAAAGCTGGGTTTTGTGTGGAATGAAGAATTTCAGCTCAGAGTTGAGGGCTCTCCCCATTCAGGGGCACTTGCACACATCTTCTCCCCCTGCAAAATGCCCAGTGCAAAAGGTATTTTAAAAATAATCCTTAAAAATACCTTAAAACTACATTTAATAATAAACATTAACCTCTGTGAGACAAGCAATAAATGTATACATAAACATATTTACACGTTTTCAAACTAGCAACTACATTTTCCTAATCCTTGTGATGTCAAGCAATTCAGTTCATTAAACCCTGACTAAGAGTTTTAAATCAAAGAGAAGTTTTTAGATGTCATGAAAACAAAACAACCACAACAATAACACAAAAACCAAACCCACACAAGCAGGAAAACCCTCCCCACTGCATTTCTTTTCCTCTCTGTCACAAAAAGGCCCCAGAGACTCTAAATTTGACTCTTGGTACCACTAGTCAGATCAGTTTTATTAATTAAGACAAGGAACTTATTGGAATTTACCTTGAAAGACCACACAAGGCACATTATTAGAATAATTTCCTTATAAAGAATAGAAACAAAAAAAAGAGGAGGATTTTAATTGAAATCCTTGTTCTTTTGGTGTCAGAATAGGTTATTGCACCCACACTGTCACCCTTCCCCACCCCTCTGGAAAGCAAAGCAGAGTCCTCTCAAGTTAAGGAATTTATTAAGTGGAACAAAGAAAATAAATATGAATCCTCTAAAAATTATAACAGCAAAATAAACCAAGGGATAGTTTGGGACGGGAGGGATCTTTAAGACCATCTCATTCCAACCACCTTTCACTAGACCAGGCTTTTCAAAGTCCCCACAGTTCCAAGTTTAAATTATTTGAATGATTCTCCCACCTGGATGCTCACAGCAAGCCAGACAAGTGGTTTAATTACAAAATAACTGATGATATGCTTAAAAAGATTTTTTAAATTAATTTATATTCACAGGACATCTTTTAAATGCTCCCTTTCTTTATCCAAAGAGTGCCCACATTTAGAAGAAGCTCCGGAGGAAGAGGTGAAAACTGAAGGTGATTCCAGGCTGAAAAGATTTCAGCCTGGCTGGAATCTGCAAATTTGGAATATGCTGCAAATTCGGAATATGCTGCAAATTTGGGTGTTCCAGCAGTTCCATCCCCTCTCACCAAGCCCTCAAACTGAAAATTTCAGCCACCTGAGAAAGAGAGAAAAAGCAAAGGTAAAGGAGCCTGAACCTTAGGAGAGGTGATAAACCCAATCCCTGCCCAACCATTTCATATCCCAGGGAAAACTGGATCCACTTTTAACACTCAGGAGGCAAAAAGGGAATTTTCACAGGGAATTTTCAGAGGGAATTTTGATACTGAGGCATGAGGGGAATTTTAACAGGGAATTTTCACTGAGAATTTTCACAAGGAATTTTCACAAGGAATTTTCACAAGGGATTTTCACAGGGAATTTTCACAGGGAATATTGGTACTGAGGCATGAGGGGAATTTTAACAGGGAATTTTCACCAGGAATTTTCACAGGGAATTTTCACCAGGAATTTTCACAAGGAATTTTCACAAGGAAATTTCACAGGGAGTTTTCACATGGAATTTTCACAGGAATTCTGCCACTTTGGAGAGCAGCCCCGGGGCTGGGGCTGTGCTGAGCCCTGCTCCTGTGGCACACGCAGCATCAGCCAGCATCGTGTCTAAAGATTATCAGGATACACTGAATATTAATTCAGCCCTGAGCTCGCAGAGTGACGAACTCAATCAGCGCATTCATTGCCGACATCTTTAAGAAGGGGTATTTATGGATTAGGCACAGATTTTAGAAATGAAATGGGAGACAATCTAACAAATCTATCAGGAATAAGATCAACAACTTAAAGTTTAAACCAATCATCTTGAGTCTATATTTGAACTTGGATATGCAGATGTGGTGCACAAGTCCCAATGGTTCAGCAATACACTCAAAGGATCAACAGCCCTATAGACAGCTAAATTACTCGGAAAGCCAGGGAATTTATCAAACATGAATTTCAAAGTGGATTCTAGCCTGCAGGAAAAAATGGAAGTGCCCATTAATGTACATACAAAATAAATGTTGTCTGCGAGCTCATTCGACTATTTATTTTTGACACGGAACTGGCTAAAGATTTTTTAATTTACATAAAAAGGTACAAAGACTGCAACCCCTTTGATGGAAGGCACGGGAATAAATATCCTGCGAAAGAGGGTTTTGTTTGTTTTTTAAAGAAGCGCTAACAACCTCGCAGGTACAACACAAAGGAATCATTTACGCTCCTTCACATCTATTAGTGCATTATTTATAACTAACTCCAATTTGAGAACGTTGGCATTAAGGCTGGTTCTCACATGCAGAGGAAATTCTTGCAAACTGATCATTTATTATGGATGAAAATTGTAACAGCTACACTGAAACTTGTTAAAGCAGACACGGCTGAGTTCTGTGAGCGCTGGAGGAGGATGGAGCCCTTCCAAACTTAGGCACTGCCCAACAATTTATTTATTTATTTTACTGAGCAAACCAAAAATTAAAAAAAAAGAAGTTAAATTTGTGCGTTGCTGACAGATCATTTATTAAAAAAAAGTTTGGGGTTTAAGATTAAAACAGAAATAAAAACCACTGAGTCATCCACAGGCCCCTCCAAACCAAGTTTTGGTTGTATAAAGGGAGGGGTTGAGCATCACTAAATTAAAATAAACTACACATAAATTATACAGGATAAACTTATGGTTACATATTTTAAAATAAAATTTACAGTTCACCCCTAAACGGAATAATCTTAAATCCTCCTAACACTTTTAAGCTGTGGCCTCTTTCCCAGCACAAACTTGCCAGAGCTGGCATTCAGAGGAGCCCTCTTTCAGAAGAAACTCATTAACTGTGTTGTAATTCATGGGATTTATACCTTCATTCTCGTGACTCAGGGAGTATTTTTCAAGCCTCAGACACTTGAACCATGCTGCTGTGTTGGTCTCTCAGCTTTCACTGAGGTTTAGGTGAAGTCTTAACTCTTTTCTGAACCAAACCCCACATTAAGAGTGCTTGGCATTCTTAACAATATCAGTATTTGAGTTGTTAAAGCTCTGTGGCTGACAATGCTGTGCTGCAGGAAAATTGAATGGAAAATAAGGTTGTTTCATTCACAGCAAAAATCCTCCTTCCATTCCAAATTCCAGCAAAGATCTGCAGGAAGGCCCTGCCACTGCAGTCCCCAGCCTGAGACTCCCTCAGGCCAGCAAAAATGACATAAAACTTCCCAAAACTTTATTTTAGCTGTTGAAATCCTTCATTATTTGGAATAATTTGGCCATGCTACCAATCATGTTGGATACTAAAGTAGCCCAGTTCTTCAACTGCACTGAAATGGAGTAAAAAGAGAAGGAAGGGGATGAATTCTAGGAAATCTCCTCCACACCCATCTGCACATCAAACCCACATGGGGGTGCAGAACACTTTGCAGGACACTGCAACCTCCTGTATGCAAGTGGGATTGAACCTGAATTTAAAAAATAAAATCACACAGGAGACCCTCATGATTTATTTGATGTCCTCATAACCAGAGGATGTTTGCTCACATGCTAAAATCTTCTCTATAGTGGAAGGTGTTTGTGTATAGGACCTGAGATGGAGAAAAGAATGCTTTATTACCTTATAATACATCACACATAATAAATATTTGTTTAACAAAGCCTGCCTGAACTTCCTGCATTAATCAAAATTGAATGTGGCAGGACTTGTATGATTAACTCAAAAGCCATATTCCAAATGATAAATAAACTAATATTAACCTTGTGTGTTCATTAATAATGCAAGTTCTCCATAGTTCACAAACACAACTGATACAGTTAATTGAAGGTTCACATTTGTAAAATATTCATAATTACAGTTTCAATGTTCTGTTCACTCAGGATCCAACCTAATAAAAATCACATTCCATGTGCTCTTCAAATTTAAACCCATCACTCCTCTTCATTAGGCTCTTGATGTGATGTAACACAGAAATAAACATCATTACCTGCTCCCAGGGGAGCACTTCTGCAGTTCAGATGTTCTGTCTCAGCAGAGATTTCACCTTTGCTCCCCAATCTCTGACACAATCACTCTGGTAGTCCAGAGCCTTAAAAACTTTATGATATTGGCAGCTCCTTTGGGCACCCTGTGCCAGGGCCTGCCCACCCCCCCAGGGAACAATTCCTGCCCAATATCCCATCTAAATCTCCCCACTTTCAGCTTAAAGCCATTCCCTGTGTCCTGTCCCTCCATCCCTTGTACCCAGTCCCTCTCCAGATCTCCTGAAGCTCCTTTTATCCCTGCAAGGGGCCCTGATCTCTCCCTGGATCCTTCTCTCCAGGTGAGCATCCCCAGCTCTTCCAGCCTGGCTCCAGAGGGGCTCCAGCCCTTGGAGCATCTCAGTGGCCTCCTCTGGACTTGCTCCAGCAGGTAAATATAACATAAATATAAATGTAAATGTAAATAAAAATGTATATGTAAATCTCAATCTAAATCTCAATCTAAATTTCAATCTAAATTTCAATCTAAATCTAAATCTAAATCTAAATCTAAATCTAAATCTAAATCTAAATCTAAATGTGTCCTCTTAAAAAAAAACACCCACAAAATCCCCTCAAAAACCCCAAACAATAATTTAAAGAAAAAAACCCCAAAAATCCACTACTAAAAAAACCTCAAAAAACCAAAAAGAATCAAACTTAAAATCCTATAAAATAAAACAAAAAACCCCCAAACCCACATGTCTTACTCATAAGTGGGTTGGGAACAAGACCAGCAGAGATTTCTGCCCACCAGCCCCTTCCAAAGGGTCACGAGCCAGAGTGACCAGAGGAGTGACCAGAGGAGTGACCAGAGGTCAGTGTGGTCCTTGGGTAGGGGGCAGCTGGGAAGGGGCTTTGGCTTTTTTACCTCCACGAGCCAATTTTGCCTCCATTTATCCCATTGGGAGAATGAACAGCACTGGAAAATCCTCTGGGACTGGGTAATAAACCTGGATCAGTCCTGGAGTGGGCCAGGCTTGGGAAGAGGTTTTAAATCCCTCACCAAACCCTGGGGGTGACCAATGGCTTTGGGTGATGGGAATCTCCAGATTTCACTGCAAATATTCACCTGTAACCTACTCAGAATCCTCTGTGCCCACTCCTCTCCAAAGCACAGCTCGGTAGAAAATTTAAAGGAACAATTTTGGCAAAAAACTGTTGGTTTTTGAGCCAAACTCTGTGGTTATTCCGTGCTCAGAAGCCAAATGTGGAGCTGGTTGTAAAAAACGATACACAACCCATGGTGAACCAAAGTGCAAATCACACCTACAATCCAAACATTCAGCATCCACTCCCCACAAAAGAACCGGAATATTTGCTCTGAATTCGTGTGATTTGCCCCTGGAAAATCCTCCGGGACTGGGTAATAAGCCTGGATCAGTTCTGGAGTGGGCCAGGCTTGGGAAGAGGTTTTAAATCCCTCATCAAACCCTGGGAGTGACCAATGGCTCTGGGTGATGGGAATCTCCAGATTTCACTGCAAATATTCACCTGTAACCCACTCAAAATCCTCTCTGCCCACTCCTCTCTGAAGTACAGCTCGGTAGAAAATGCTAATGAACAATTTTAGCAAAAAACTGCTGGCTTTTGAGCCAAACTCTGTGGTTATTCTGTGCTCAGAAGCCAAGTGTGGAGCTGGTTGTAAAAAACGATACACAACCCATGGTGAAGCAAAGTGCAAATCACACCTACAATCCAAACATTCAGCATTCACTCTCCACAAAAGAACTGGAATATTTGCTCTGAATTCGTGTGTTTTTTCCCCCCCAACAAATTCCCCTGACAATAAATTCTTTCATGAGATCACCAATATGAGAGGTTATAAAGTGAGCAACCACGGTGCCAACGCAAATGTGGTTTCAAATCAGGTGGGAAGTGCTTGGGAGTGAGAAGCTGCCCAAAATTTTGGCTTCACACAGTTGGTGTGTGCACATTTGTGATATCCATGACATTTTTTTTTTTTTGCATGGGCTGTCCTTAATGCATTAATTCTGTGAAAATCATCCCACCCATCATCATCCAGAAGAGAGGCAGGAACACCAGTCAATGCCATCCTCACTGCCCCATATTTTATGCCTTGTTTTTATTTCCTTGCCTCGCCTTTCAGTGTAAACAGTGGATGTTGTTCTAAGAGGTCACTTTTATGTGCTGGTGCACCACTGAACTGTTTAGGTTTAAAATGACACTACTGTTTAAGACCCAGTAATTTTCAGAAGGTCTGATTTACTGCTCTGGCACTCTATAAGCCTCATTTCATACCCCCAAGAATGAACTAGTCAAAGTGTTAAATAAACATGAAGTATAAGGCTTGTTTTCTTTCCAAAAGTGCAAGCACTGTGTTACTCTAATGATTAAATATTGTTTAAATATACAACTGAGTGACTGGTTTCACAGTCGATTCTTTCCCTCTGCTTCATTTTATGTATTAATTATTTTGTGTTCAGACAAAGGCTTTAATTAAGAAGCATAAAGAGTTTCTGAAGAGTGAAGAAGTAATGGTTTCATCTGCATTAAACTGATTATAAACAGTTATTTCTGAAGGAAAAAGGCATCAGGGACAAGAAAAAAAAAAAAAGAAAGAAAAAAGAAAAGAAAAGCTTAACTAAGCTGGAATCTGTAAGGAGTGGAAGGAGCTGATCCTGTCCCAAGCTCCAGCAATGCATCCTAAGGGTCCAGGGAAAAAATAATCCCATTTACTGACCCCAGATGTTGGGTCCTGAGCCCCACAACACCCCAAAATATCCAATAGGCAGGAGTTCAGCTCTTAACGGGGGGTAGAGGCACTGGTGCATCCTGTGCCCCCCTTCCCACAGCTCATCCCTGAAATCCCTGAGGGATTTCACGGCCTTGGGATGTATTTAAAACTCAGTATATTCAGCAAAGTATCACCAATCATTACACACCTGAAATAAAGAAGAAATAGAGTTACCTCTTGTGATTCTGTGAATCCCAAAGAAACTTCACTGAAGGGGACAGAGCTCTAAACCAGGGCCCTGGCTCCAACACAGATTTAAAAGCCATTTTAAGCAGGAGATTAGTGAAACTTTTCAATGCAAAATAGCACAGGTCATTAAATCCTCAGCAAGGTCTGTGCCAGAGCAACAACCCCTCACAAATCTGGGAAGAATCAGCAAGAGGATGAGCCCAAGAGGGAAAGGTGCACATGACACAGCTTCAGTGAGATCCATCCTCCAGGAGAAGGGTTCCAGGCTTGTGCTTTCCATGTTTTTAAACAGAATTTCGGGAAAATTTATTTTAACAGCCATGTCAAAAAAAAAAAAAAAGAAAGAAAGAAAGAAAGAAAAAAAAAAGTTAGAGGATTTTTAAGAGCAAGAAAACACATTCAGTTCTTTTGCCATCACAGACCTGATATCAAAATCACTCAAGTTTTTTGGAAGTCCTTCCTCTCCCTATAAAGCACTTGGCATCCAAGCCTTTTTCTGGGAATTAAAATGATGGGTGTAGAGTCAGAGAACATCACAGAACAGCATTAACAGCCACTGTAATTCCCTCGTTTACAGCCCCCTTCCCACATGCTGATAAATGTGCCAAACCTCATCTCAGCCTGGAAAGCTCCCTCCTGGATGGTGCCTTTGGCAGGATGGATTTATTGGGGGTTTTGCCTCTTGCATTGATCAGTGGAGTTCCCAATCAGGGTGACTCCCTGGCTGCCAGGAATCAGCCAGGGGGTGGAAAACATGGATGGGACATAGATGGGACATGGTTTAGGAGGGGGTTTGGCAATCCAGCTCCTCAGAGGTCTTTTCCAGCCAAAATCACCCCGTGATTTTATGGAACAGAACCACTGGGCTGCCTCTGCCCCAGTGCAGCACCAGACACCTCCAAACACAGAGGATGCTGAAGCTGCTTGATGGAAGAGTTTCCAGAGTGGAAAACAGGACTTGAAATCTGCCAGAAAATTTGCCTGTCTGTCAGTAATTTGATTTTCGGACAGGTTTGTGCAGGAAGCCGAGGAGGAGAATAAGTTTTTGGTTGGTTGATAAACTTTGGTGGGCCAGGCTGAGGATCTTTGACAATTTTGTGCCTGCTTGGACCTCAGCAACAGCAGGAGAGTTGTAGAAAAAAAGTCTCGTGGTTTGTATTGCAGATTGCAGGTGTTTCTTAAGGAATCAGAGAATATCAGACTGGTATGGGTTAAAAGGGATCTTAAAGGTCAATCCTGTCCCAGCCCTGCCATGGCAGGGACACCTCCCACTGTCCCAGGCTGCTCCCAGCCCCAGTGTCCAGCCTGGCCTTGGGCACTGCCAGGGATCCAGGGGCAGCCACAGCAAATCTGGGAATTCCATCCCCGCCCCTCCCCACCCTGCCAGGGAACAATTCCTGCCCAATCTCCCATCCATCCCTGCCCTCCCTCATTTTAAGCCATTCCCCCTTGTCCTATCACAGCAAACCCTTGGACTGCATCCCATTGCTGCACACAATCCCAGCCCACTGGCACAAGCCTACAGAGGTTCTCCTTCCTCAGTTTTCTGCCTTGGTGGTCTTAAATCAGACCCTCAGCATCATTTGAATGTGGGGGCTTTGCTGCAGTTGAATCCCCTTTATTAACAGTCACATCCTGCAGCTCTGACACCACTGAAGGCAGAAGATCTGCGGGGAAATGTAGAATCACGAGCCATAAGACACTGGGTTACAGTTCAGGAGAATTTGCAATTTAAGTACATGATGGCTGAAAGAGACGGAGATGTGTTGTGAAATGTGTCATTTCTCCAATCCATCTGCAGGCTGGTTAATTAAAGCCACCAACATCCTATCAAAAAAGAAAATCAAAAAGAGCATAAAACACAATTATCAAGTGAGTGATTCCTTATGTTCAAGCAATTTGTAACCCACAGCATTCCCCAACCCTTAAAAGTAAAGGGATAAATAAATAATTAAATGAGAACAAGTGATGAAATTAATAAAGAAATGAGAATTATGAAATAAATAATTTTTAAGTAGGTAGCCATAGCACTGTGCTGGTCCACAGCTGGTCTGAATCAGCTCAGGCACAGACTTGTGGCCTGAATCCTTCCTCTGATAAAACCCCCAGGTGGTGGGACCTGCAGGGATGCAAAGCACTTTTCCATGTAAAAGTGGAGAGAAAAATGGGGAAAAAATCAGATTAATTGGGAAAAAAGGTGGGATCGATACTCTGTTCAATGTTTTCCATAACATTGAGAGTTTTTATAAAATATTCAGGAAAGAAACAGGGATTATTCTGAGCAAACCTTCCTTTTTCAGGCAGCAGCATCTGAAAAATAAATGGGAAAAAACAACAGCACAGGATGCAGAGAGGCTGCAAAAATATTGGAGGGAAGTTTTAAGTGCCCTACCTGATGCAATAAAACTCCCAATACAGCGTGTCCACAACTTTGTGTTCTCCATTTAACAAAAGGCAGCGCCACAGATAAATATCAGAAGAGATTTGTTAATGCTGCACTATTGGCAGCTAAAAACAGATCACTGTGCACTGGCAGACTGAACAACTGCCAACCTGTAATAAATGGATGGCTCAGCCTAAGGATTTACTGCCAATGGGGGGAAAAAGGAGAGTGATGTGAACAGAAATAAACCCAGAAAATTGAAGAAAACACAAAATTTCTTGCAGGCTTCCTTCAAAATACAAATTGGTTGGCAAGAGGAGGAGAAATCCCTAATAATCCAAAGGATGCTGTTGGGCTCCTGCTCTGCCCAGCCCCTGTGCTGCAGCAACACCCACGGGCAAGGCTTCCCAAATAATGATTAAAAAAAATTTAAAACTCTTTATTTTTCTTGATAAAACCTGTTTAAACTGGCTTTTCTGTCTTAATCATCACGAGCAGAGATGGTCAAATACCTCACCCAGGTGTGCAAGAGGAGGAGCTAAATGGGAGACACCCCAACCTGCACTGCCAGGGCTGGTCCTGCACCCTCCAGGCTTTGTGCTGCAAGGCTCTCATTGGATTTAAAGGCTCCTTCAGCTTTTCCAAAGGCTCACCCTTTATTTTGGCCTCCAAAAAGCCTCTTGGGACAAGAGGAACAGGCAGAAAATTCCACCTGAATATGAGGAAAATCTTCCCTGTGCAGTGACCAAGCACTGGACAGAGGTCAGAGAAGGTGTGGAGTCTCCTCACTGGGAATATTCCAGAACCCTCTGGACACAACTCTGTGCTCTGTGCTCTGGGATGGCCCTGCTGGAGCAGGGGGTTGGGAGCACTGGGAGCCCTTCCAGTCTGACCCATCCTGTGAGTTCTGCACGCTGTGGGATGGACAGAGCTGAGCCTCTGCTCTCACAAGCCAAAAAACGCTGATGCACCAGGGTAAGTTTGAAAATATCCATCACTGAAGCAACTTCTCAAGAGTTTTGGGATTTGGAATTGTTCTGCCATCATCACCAGCCTTGCTGGGGAAAGGTTTGGTCTCACAGCTCTGCAGGACAAGGATGGGGATTTGTCCCCATCAGAGATGCGTTTGTGGGCGTATTCTGACAGTGTTTTTCAATATTATTATAGAAAAAGCATCTAAATGGTCTGGAGAGAGGCCTTGAGGTCATTGTCCACTCACACAGGGGTGTAACTGATGGAGCAGCACCTGCACAGAAGTGAGAAAAGACATTTTATTTCCTACAGCATTAACTACCCCCATCAGGTGCAAATTTCTGTGTGGCCCATTATTGATCCTCACACACACAGTAACAATAATTTCAGGACAAAAGTCCATGGCTGAAGGTGGCAACCTGAGCTGAAGTCCCAGAGAAGAGGATGAGTCTATGGAGGATCTGGAGCAGCTCTAACAAGCCCTGCTAACTCTATTTAGAACAGGAAAAAAAAAAAAAAAGAAGAAAGTCAAAAGGAAGAAAAAGTTTCCCAGCAAAACTGAAAGATATGAACTTGATAATTACTTGGAACCAAATTAATATCAGGATGGCTGCCATTATTCTCCGAGGACAACCATTTCATCTATTGTGCAGGTGTACTCTCCAAGAGTGGATCATGCTGATGAAAGACTGAGAGAATTTCAATGACACCTTGAGGGATCTTATGAATAAAATATCAAAAAATGGACATCTCCTTTGTATGGGAAGATTTTAATGCAAAAACTGTAACAGGTTTATAAGTTACACCAGGCAAATAAGGAGGGTTTATTCTGTCTTTGGCTGCAGACAGACAGATACTGCCCAGTCTAAGTTTTTCAAAACCACAAGAGACTCTCCTTTCAAACGCTCACGTTACCTCTGTGCCCGACTCTTCTAAGCAGATTAACAACACACTCATAAACCAACAAAACTCAGGAGTGACCCTTTCTCCTCCAAGCCCTGAAAATCAGAAAACTTTCACAAGAAAACCACTTGTACTCGCAATCAAATCTCCACAGGGCACGCTACAGAAACGGGAGACAGAGAGCAAAGCACGGCAAAAGTGGATTTATAACAAATGAGGAATAATTGTCTTGTTCTTAAGGAAGGAGAAAACAGTGATGGAGGGGGACAGACTTAGAAAAACCTACACCCAAATTAATATTAAAGACATTAACCCGGCTGAGTGACCTTTTTCATGCCCTAGTTTCCATCAGTGTACCACGCCAAAGTGATGCACGTCATAGAATCATGGAATGGAATCACGGAATTCTACGATGGTTTGGGTTGGAAGAGACAGAACCACAGGATCACACAATCAGTTAGGTTGGAAAACACCCCCAAGACCACTGAGTCCAACCTGTGACCAATCCCCACCTTGTCACCAGAGCACTCAGTGCCACGTCCAGGCGTTCCTCAAACACCTCCAGGGATGGGGACTCCACCAGTTCCCTGCGCAGTCCATCCCAAGACCTAAAAAAATCATCTCATTCCACCCCCCTGCCATGGGCCAGGGTGGTTTGAGGCAGGGACCCTCTATGGACACCCCAGTGGTTCTGCTCAGGAAGGGACAGTGGCACACAGGGGTTTGCTGGTGGCTGGTGGGGCTCAGGTACTGCTGGACAGAGGAAAAGTGGGCAGGAAAAGGCTTTGGGGATACTTTGAGTTGGTGGCAGAAATACAGCTGGGCTGGAGAAGATGGATTCACATTGATCAGGGCAGGACAGGAGCCAGGTAGGGAAGGATGCTAATTGATGCTAATTGATGTTAATTGCAGAGGAAGGACAGCTCAATATGAGGCCACGTGTAAACCAAAACTCTCTTGTGTTGAGAAGAGCAGAGATGTTCACCAGTGAGCCTAAAAGAGCCCTGAAGTGCAACCCCCAGGGCTGTTGTGAATTTATCATCTGCCAGCACCCTCCAAAAGGGCTGGAACTCCGCCCCTTCAGGGTGAAGCTCTTGGGAGGCCAGTGGAGGGGAGGACAAGATGGGAAGGGCTGGAGAGTAATTCCCATGGAGCATCCTGGCACTGCCAGCGTGGGATGTGCAGTGAGAGATGGAGCTCTGGGACCAAACCCCACTCACAAGGGCACTGCCAGGGCTCTTCAGGGTCCCTGTGGGACATCTGGGGCAGGTGCAGGGGATGGTGGCAAGGAAAGGGAGAGCTCTGTGAGGATGGCACTGGCAAGGACAGAGAGAGAAGGGGAAAGTCAGCGACGTGCCAGGAATCACCCCCAGGGCCACCCAGGGAACTGAGAGGGCAGGGGAAATGCTGCTCCTGGCACCATTGGGGATCTCTGCTTTGGGGTCACAGCTGGGGATTGGAATAGGGTTCTCAGGGCAGTGGTCATGGAGAGTTCGGACAACACTTTTGGACAGTGCTCCCAGGCACAGGGTGGGGTTGTTGGGCTGTCCTGAGCAGGGCCAGGATTTGGACTGGATGATCCCCTGCTCATCCACCTCAGGCTATTCCACAACCCTGATTGGCTTTTCCTGGTTGAGATCACCCTTTCCCAATGCCAGTAAAATCCCAGGTAGTCCAGGAGGAGCTGTGCCTCCCCCTGGGTGTGCTGCCAGGCCCCTCGGTGTGGCACAGGGCTGCGTGTCCCTGCTCATCTGCACGGCAGAGCTCTGCCTGGCAGGAGCTGTGGAGGTTCAAGGGTGTTTCACTAGCACAGCTTATTGGGGACTGCATTTTCTCCAGGGTACGAGCCAAGCTCTACATCAAAGCCTGATTGAGCAGAAAATATGTGCTAATGTTCACAGCAGTACTCTATTATAGTATAAGTATGCTTGTAAATATTCACTACATGTTATTACGCCATTTGAACCAAGAATATTGCAGGGTTAAAGGTCGGCCCTAATGCTCTCTCAGGAGGCAGCAGTTTTGAATATAACCAAATGGGATAATGGTCAGGAATACCCAGAGGGGGCAATGTAGCACATCGTAAAGAATTGTGCTGTGAGTTTTAAGTTTTCAGGACAACAAAGATGCCAACGAGATGGCTCATAAGCAGTCATTATTAATGGAATGACAAGGGTAATGTTAAGCAGGATGTCTTTACTATAATAAATCTTGTCCCTGCGCCATTAGTAGTCCTTACAACTGCAAATAGCAGTTAGGTTATAACCTAACATGGCAGAATTTTATCCTCTCAATCTCTAATGTATTTTATAATGCTGTTAAAGTCAGGAATAGCAACTGTTTAAGCTCACTTAATCTGTGAGAAGTTTAAACACGAATTTTAAATGCGAAATCTGCTTTGATAGTAGTTTCTCTTAATTAAATAGATGAAGTAGCTCTTTCTAAGCATACACTGGGCTGTACTACAGGGTCTGGGGAGCACTGGTGAATTTAAAACATTAAATATTTTCCTTCAGATGTAACTCTTGCATTCTAAAAAAAATTGACATCTTTTATCTTCATTTTAAAAGCTATTTCTAAATTAATTTATGGATTCTTTCTTGTTACAATATTGTGATTTTCCAGTTTGGAAAGAAATTACTGAGTTTTTTTTTTCCTTGAAATGGTCTTGTTTGGGCAGATAAGAGTTTTATCTTCTCTTCTCTTCTCTTCTCTTCTCTTCTCTTCTCTTCTCTTCTCTTCTCTTCTCTTCTCCTTTCCCTTTCCCTTTCCCTTTCCCTTTCCCTTTCCCTTTCCCTTTCCCTTTTTTTTTAATTTCCAAGTTCTGATCTCACCACAGGAAAGAAAATCAACAACTCTTTCCAAAAAAATGGCCCAATTCCAGACTGACATTTTATGGTCATTCAGAGCCTGCTCCAAGGACAATACAGGACTTTCCAAGTATTCCTTCAAGTCATAGGGAAAGTAGTGATCTGATCTTAAGGACTAAATAAATAAATAAATGGAATGGTATTACAGAAGAGCAGTTATTCATCTTAACATATCAAATTGGGCTGTGTTAAATGGATCCTGAATCTTAGCTAACTGTTTTATAAATATTTAATCAGCTTCACTGCGAGCTATCCATTTCACCTGCTTTGTTTTTCTTCTGCTGATCTTCTGAGAAGTAGCTGTGGAAATTACCAGCTCAATCAGCTCAGGGAACCTCTGTGGCAGAGCTGGTGCTGCTTTGGGATCAATGGAACCCAGAGTACTGATCAGGAACCAGCAGAGTATTAACCAATATGATCAGGCTCATCCCCAACCATTCTGGTGTCCAGCGTGCTCCTTGACAGCTTTTCTCTTCTGAAAATTGTCAGGAAGGCCACTGAGCTAATTTGAAACTTAGCAAACTGAAGGGATCTCAGTGGGTCTTGCACAAAACCCACCAATATTCAGGATGTGCTTCACCTGGTAACAAAACTCTGTTATTAAATATTCTGGCATGCAAAGGACTTAAAGAGCCAAGTGCAGAGCAGGAAAGTCCCATAAGGGATAAGGAAATAGCTCCAGCTAGAAGCTGTGCTATCCCTAAAGGCTGAGGATCCTCTTCCCTCAGTGATCTCTGTGTTAGGGATGTTCAGTTCCTCCCACTGTAAAAGATCTTCACTGTGACCTTGATTTTCAGAAACCCAAAGAGCAGAGAGATGTTAATGCCCCATTTCTTCACCCAGCTCCTGGCACTTCATACAACATCTCTTCACCCCAGTGCCAGACTGGGACCTCAACCCTGGAAGAGTGGCCAGGACCCAGCAGAGCCTCTCCCTCCTCATCCAGAGGATCCACATCCTCCCTGTCTCCTGTCAGGAGAATTTCCACCAGGGACAATAAAGTCTTTCTTCCAGAGCAAAGGATGGTCACGCCATTATTCTGAAAGCTTTGGATCAAACCAATACATCAGGGCTTTTACACAATGGAATTTTAGGACTTTTTTTAAAATTTTCCAGTGTAGGATGCACACAAATAGCACCAGCTCAATATGAGTTGCCAAAGAAGTCGAGGCACTTTAATATCATGGGCACACCACAAAAACACACCAGAAGTTCAATGAAAGCAGCAAATAAAGGAATTTGGCCGCCTAGGAGTGATTTCCAGCAGCCCCCATTGATTGCCAGACTGTTACTGCCCCTCTCCCATCCCAGGGAGCCCTTGGAATGTGTGGCAGGAGCAGGGACAGGGCCGTGGGTTCAGCAGGAGCCGGAGCAGCCCCGCAGATCCGCTTTTCCCACCCAAATGCAAAGCAGAGCTCGGAGTGCTCCAGAGGTCTGCTCTCTGGTGAGGTTCAACATTAAGATGTGACAAGCTCCTTATATACAAGAGGATAAATGATATGCAAAGTCCATACTCTTTGTTCTGACAAGTGTCCAGAGGGAGAATTCTGGAGATAAAGCTGTAGCTTTCGGAGGCACCGGGGTAGGGTGGGCAGAATGAAGATTTTATCAGAGAAGTTGAGCATTGAAACAGTGAAAAACACCACATGGCCTTCTCCTGCACCTTCCCACCCCCATCAGTGTCCTGCCCTTACTTCCCACAGCCATCCAGAAGCATTCCAGTCCATTGGGAGGGACTTTTTTTCCTTTTTTTAAAAAATAACTAAATAGATATAGGAAGAGATCACCACATAAAGAGTATTTTTTCCCCCGTCTGAGGAGAGACTCAAGAGCTGGGGTTATCCCTGCCTGGCCCTGGAGTCACCTGGAAAGCCCAGACTGTGTTTCACAGTGACCAGTGCAGGAGCAGGCACCACTCTGGAATCCCTGTGATGGGACAGAGAGGAGAAAATACCAGACAAATTCAGAAAAATCACTAAATAAAGACTGAAGATATCCATTGGGAGGCTTGGATATGTCCAAAGTCCCATCCAGAAAAGAAACTGGTCCAGATTTTTACCCTGCTCTGTTTTAGCAACATGACCCCTTTAGATAGATAAATAAATAGATAGATAGATATAATATATATCATATATTTCTCTAAATTTATAATAAATTCATAGACTCTATCTATATATACATATATAGATATATATCTGAATATATACAGATGTCTATATATGTCTATATGTATTTGTATATATGTGTATATGTATTATATTAATAAATAAAAATAAATAAATATTAGATACATTGATAGATGAATAGATAGATAGATAGAGGAATATATATTTTTATATATCCATATATGCATATATATGTGTGTATATATATAAATGAATATATAAATACATATTTCATATATATAAATATAAATACGTATCACACACTATATAATGTGTGTATATATATTGATATTTATATATATAATTATATCCATAATATTATATAATATAATGAATAGAACATATACAGTCTTACCCCAGAGACATAAGTCTAAAGAAGCTTCTCCACTCGTGCTGTGAAGGCTTCAAGGCCCCACTGCCGAACTCTGGTGGATTTAAAACATGTCAAAAGTAAGCACTTCTCTTATTGAAACAAATTTGGGCATTTTTGTGGTTGTCCCATCCCTGGAATTGTCCAAAACCAGGCTGGATGGAGCATGGAACAACCTGGGATGATGGAAGGTGTCCCTGCCCATGACCAGGGTGGGATGAGACGATCTTTGAGATCCTTCCAGCCCAGACCATTCCGAGATTCTGTGATTCCACAATTTTTGAATCAAACCCAGGGTTCCATAAGACTTTCATTGCCTTTGGAATGAAAGATTTTAGTAGCAGGGAAGGGATAAATCCAGATGTAAAAGAAACAAACTGTTGATTAAGAGCTCAGCGTGATTCTTATGTAAATACGACATAAGCATCAAAATTCACCCTTAACTCTGTTTACCTTCAAAGTGTAGAGCTCATCAATTATGAGGCATTGTTTTAATGCACACACTATGCCCCCATAATATGGCAATAAGTCCCAAAGACTTATGTAAAATATCTCTTTTTTAATCATGTCTAGTTTCATAGACAAAAGTAATCACTAAAAAGCCAGTGGCTACAAAAACTGCAAACAAAATGAACCTTTAAAAGCTAATGACTTAAGGGTGATTTTACAGACATATAAAGTATGTTAGGGGCTTACACTATTTGTCATTAACACATATTTTGAAAGCTCGGCTAATATAATGTGACACAAAATTAGTCAAACACAATTCATGCAATTTTGTTTAATTTTACTCCTCATTTAACTTGGTTTTAAGCAAAATCATTATGTCACATGATAACGTTCACTTGAACAAGAAATATTTTATAATGGTGTCTGCGTTTCGAAATGAGTTATTAGGAGCTACATGCTGAACACATTCTTAACTATGAAAACTATAAAGCTAATAGCTTCATCATATTTTGACAACATCTACATACTTTATGCATTATTTACAAGAAAGATATAAAATGAAACTACTGAATATCTCGCACCATACTTCACAGTCATAGTTAACTGGTTAAAAATATAACACATTTATCTTCTGCCGGCTCCGGATTTGCATAGGGATATTTGCATACCATGTTGCAATGTGCTCTTAATGTAAAATTTAACCTTTGTACTTTCCCTCTGATGTGGAAGGTATACTCATTAAGTTAAAAATAATGGTAAAAATAAGTCTGCCGGTGATATACTTTCCATGAATGATTCCCCTGAGTGGTGAGGAAAGGTAAAATGTGGGTGGGAAAATGTTTAATTGAATTAACTCCTCATTTCCTATATTTTTATTTCAAATTTCACCGGCAGAGCAATTGGAGTGGTGTTTGTCAACCACACAAGTTCTTTCAGTGCTGTTGTTTTTAGTACCTTTTCGTGGAATATCCTGAGTGGGAAGGGACCCACAGGGATCATCCAGTCCAGCTCCTGGCCCTGCACAGACACCCCAACAATTCCATCCTGGGCATCCAAACTCTCCTGGAGCTCTTGCAGCCTCAGGGCCATGCCCATTCCCTGGGGAGCCTGGGAAGTGCCCAGCACCGTCTGGGGATGAACCTTTTCCTCATCTCCAACCTAAACCTCCCCTGTCATATTTTAATTGCACGTCGGATCGCTGAATGTCAGGACCCCAAAAGGACCATGCCTCAGGCCAGTGGTGAGGAAAGTGTTTGCTGTGGTGGAACCTTGAGACAGAGTTTATACCTCTCAAACTTGCTCCACTTTTGTACAACTCCTAAGTCCATAATGCCACTTTTTCCCACCTTCCAAACAGAGTTACTTCTCAGTAACTCCTGAAAGCAACAAAACTCCTGAAAGCAACTACCCTATTTTTAGCTGCTCCTCATTTGGGTGATGTTTTAGAGTTAAGATGCCACCTTTTTGTGACAATGTACCAATGTACCACTTTTTATGTACCAATATCAGTGACCAGGAGAGCCTAGGACCCACCAAAGCTGTGTTTCATACACTGAGGAAACACAGATGAATCTTCTGAACGCCGCACAGCAGTTCTGCCACTTAATGGCTCCCAAGCAATTAATGACAACACTCTCTATTTTCCTGTCCAAAAAATTCATGTGAGTACCTCCCTTCAGCGCTGCTTCTGTTACCTGCTGCTGGTTCCTCCTCTGTTCCAAAAGCAAACCCCTTTGTGTGAAGGAATTCTGCATGAGTTGCTTACGCGCGGTAATTGGCCCATTATTTTTTCCCTTTTTAGGGCAGATCTCGCGTTGGCGTTTCTGCGCGCTGACCCACCGACGACCTCCGCCGTTGACCTCAAAGGACTACTTTCTCTTTTGGTAAGAGATAATTCAGTCTCCCTGGTCTGCCTCCTGGGCACAGTCAAAATTATGTGCGGTGATTCTGCGGTGTGGGCTCCTGTCTGCTAAGGACTGAGCTAATACCGCGACATGCAATTAATTCAGGACCTCGGGATGGCCTTGAACGGCCCCTCCTTTACAGGGAACGGCTCCCACCACGCCGCCCTCTCCCCACAGAGCCCTCACCTCTAATAAACACGAGCAGGAGCGTTCAGAGGATATGTAAATGCATTAATTTTTTATAAAACCAGTTAGTGAGCGCCTGGTACCCGCCGTCAGCACCGTGGCCTCGACACGGGGCAGCGATGCTTCACCACCGCGAGGAGGATTAGAGAGCCCCAGAAAGTTTTAACTAAATAGCAATAGGCTAAATTTCCAGCCAGGAGCAGGGTAGGAATTCAGGATTGGAGTTCTACTTGTTTACTGTCTCATCTGGCCCTGGCGGTGATGGTTCCTGTAAAGATCCTCGGCGAGGTAAATAAAAGCGCGGAGCCCCAACTACGGGCCGTTATTGCAGCAGCGAGCGGAGGTGTGCAGGGCAGGAAATAACTCTCCCAGGGATAAATTACATGTGATGAGGGCCAAAAGAATACAGCTCCTATTTCAGGAAGTCTTCCAGGCAAAAGCAGAGATTTGGCAGTTTTAGCGTTCCTTTCAAGACAATACACGTACACCAAAAACATTACTCTTCACAGAGTACCCCAGAGGCCTTTCCAATCATCTGGATGCTCGCAGTTATTCCATTCCCTCAAATTCAACACAGATCTTCTTTATTAATTTTAATTTGTCATCAATAACCTGACAGGCTCTCTTTCGGCAAGAAATACTGTATTAACTGTTTCACTCACTGTGGCAGCTATTAAAAATGTGATAATGATTAGCAGTAATGAGGTCAAATAGAATAATGTGAGTATAAGTTACTACCAGCGAAATATATAACACAAGAGGATTTATTATGTTCACTTGCTGAAATGTAATTTAAAAACAGGATATTACCACCTGCTATGCTGGCTCATAGGGTTATCCAGATCATTTAAGCATTTCCTGCTAATATGTTTATTTGCTTCTGGCAGATATTACCACTACTGTATTTCAAATAACTACACTTAAAACAAAGTTAATTGTTCCTATCTCCTTAATATAAATATGATTATGCAAAGCGATGATTAGATGACTAGCTGGTAAACAGAATTATTTGAGCATCAGTACCAGTTAGGATAAAAATGATGCAGGAACGTTGAGAGTTGTGGGCAATAAATCAGCTCTGGGAAAAGCAGATCTCCAGCAAAGAAAGTTTGTGTAGGTGCTAAGGGGAGGTAAGGAAGGGCTGTGCTTTAAATTAGAGGCTAAATTAAGTGAAACATTAAAATGTTGTCAATACAAAACCTGGTAGATACAGTCATCCTGTATCCTCTTAAAAAGATTCTGAATTTTGACTTCTTTGCATTACTTTTCAGCTTGTTGATCTAAATGGAATAATCCCCGGTTTTCACTGCAGCAATGCAATGGAGCTGCAGGTCTGCTTGATCTGCAAAAGCTTTTTCAGATGAGGAAGATAAAGGTTTAATACAACAACAAAACCAAAAAAGCTCATTCTCGTCTGTTGAGCTTTAATTTTGAGCAAAGATTATGGAGTCAGGCCAAATTCTGCTTCTGCTTACACAGCTTTAAATCCCCTGAATTAAGCCAGAATTCAACCTTAAACCTGTGAGATGTAAAGCACAACTTAACCTTCATTGCTGGGACTCCCACGCCCTGGGAAGATGGGCTGGGGGGACTCAAGTCCTGCTGGAGGAAGGAGACAGAACAAGGATTACTTTTTTCAGGATATAAGTGATAGCTGTGCAGTATTCCTAACTAATTCCTCCACAATCAAGAAGGAGGGACTTGATTTTTGGAAAGTTTCAGTCAGCAGTTTGACATTGAGCTTTCATTTCTTTCTTGTGTTTGGCTTTTCAATACAGTTTGTAATATAAGTTATAAAATATGGACAGAAGAGCAAAAACAGTGGCATAAAGAAGCTGTCAAGAATAGCCTGAAGCTTAGGTTGGATTTTAGGGAAAGGTTCTTCCCTCAGAGGGTGCTGGGCACTGCCCAGGCTCCCCAGGGAATGGGCACGGCCCCGAGGCTGCCAGAGCTCCAGGAGAGTTTGGACACTGACAGGGATGCCCAGGGTGGGATTGTTGGGGTGTCTGTGCAGGGACAGGGCATGGACTCAATAACCCTGATGGGTCCTTTCCAGCTCAGAATATTCCACGATTCTACAGGAAGAGAGGATGTCACGAGTCAAAGGCAAAATACACAATCACAAATAGACATTTTAGAATATGCATTTATACTTATTTATTCTATTTAAACAGGGTTTTTTTTAATCTGCCGTGTTTTTTCATGTTATCTTGCACACACCTGTTGAACAAATCCATATATAAAGTGGGATTTCCTGAGATTTACATAACCTTTACTTTTTAAAAAGCTGGCTTCAATGGATAGTGCTTTATTCCTGGCAAAGGAAGAGCAGCCTGGGGTTTGAAGGCAACACTGAAAGTGAAGCCCTGAGTTGTGATTAATTATAATAAAGACTTTCCCTACCTGCATCTTTCCAACCACCACTCTTCATCTTCATTGAATAAATCAGACACATAAAGATTATGAAGAGACATTATATTTTTATTTTGATAACACGACAATGAAAAAGAGTTGGAATAGGAATATTGGGATAAAGTTCCTCCCACCTTAGGGAAGCTTGGTCTGCCTTTTCCAGCATCTTCTTTTGAACTCCAGCATTGAAAGTGTGAGTGTTGTGAGTGACACTGGGACCACTGGAAGCCCTAGAAATCTTCATTTCTGTTCCTAGCAGGATTTTTTTCCCATGCAATAACAACAAAAGGCTCCCCCAACGTGGGATTTGGGCCCTGTGACTAATGCAGAGAGAGAGGCCCAACCCAGAGACTTTCAGCTGGCATCCACAGCAAATTATTGGCTGGAGTAATTGGGCTCTGGAAGACCCTCCCTGTGCAAAGTCAGCTTTAAGAGATGAGAACTGAGCTGGCAATGCCTCATTCCTGAGTTTGGTTCTCAAGAAAAGAAAGAAAAGGGGGAACTTAAATTTTAAAGAAATATAAATTTTTAAAAAATTAAAAAAAAAAATAAAAAGAGTGCCAGGAAATAAGAAGAGTGAGAGGAAATAAAAAAATAAGAAGAGTGAGAGGAAATAAAAAAATAAGAAGAGAGAGAGGGAGGGAGATGGCTCAGGGCTGTTCCAAAGTCGAGTGATTGATAACACAGCCCAGGGAAGGGCAGAGGGGCAAATCAGGCAGTGGCTCCTTGGCACCCCACATGCCACATGTCAGGAGGACAATTCCAGGAGCTCTCCTTTCTCCTGGCAAACCCAATCTCCACGGGGAGAGGCCTTTGGGAGCCTCCTGCCTCCCATCTCCATGCCCAGGTCCCCGCCAGCCCTGCGTGCTCCTGCTGCTCGAGCGACGTCCCCCCACCGCTGGCTTTACATCTCAGCTAAATTTGAATTGATGATGGGTACAGTGTTTGTAATCCCACATCAAGCAGAGCTTGTGTCTGGCATTTATTTGTGCTATTGCTTTGGCAGCTTCTTCCAGAGCCTCCTCTCATCTGACATGTCAGGTCTACAATCAAAGAGGAATAGTGAATTCACTTTTACAGTTAGGCAAGCTGAATGCTATTACCCGTGTATTTGTCACCAACCTGCAGATCCCAGCCTCTAATCTGCCATCTGGATGGATGCTACAAAGTTAAGAGCCAGGGACATGCATTTCTCAGTAACTACCTGCTGTCAGCTATTATTTTAAGGATCCTGTGATTTTCTTTTATTTTGACTAGAAAAAACAAGGCAGCTGCAGTAATAAAAAGGCATATCAACTAGTCACTTCCTGGCAGATTTGTCACTGGTGTGGATACAGTAGTGGTATTTTTTGTTAGCAAATGTATACAGTGGAATATAGTATTGTAAATCTGTAGTGAGCTCTTCACAAAGGGAGAAAAAAAAATCCCTTTTTAGAACCTTGTATACCAGTCAACAGAATAAAAAATGAAAACGTATTTGCTCTCACCTTATTGTGCACATGTATTATATTTTTCTTTTACAATATTGTCCATTGTGTGCAACAGACTTTGAAAATATCACGGTTGGGTTTAAAAATTGCCATTGTCCTCCCATCGTGGCGGCTGCATCCTCACTCACTGCCCAAGTCCCGGGCTGTAAATATTTGCTGAGAAGAATCAGAGGTTTTCTGTTTGGAGAATCTGGAGAATAAGATTAACTTTTCAATTAACAATTGAACAATTAACAATTTTCAAATTAATTTATTCTAATAACGCTCTGAAAAAACACGGGCGAGAAACGCGGTGATGGAAAAGTATCCTGGACCAAATTAATCCCCTGTGTGACTCTATTTCAGTCAACACAGTTATATCAGGATAAAATTATAATTAATTGTTATTAATACGAGCATGAAGCAACTGATGAGAATAGTCTAAGAGCAAAAAAAAAATATATACCCAGTTCAGGTCCTGTGCTTCCACACGAGAACAAATTGTTCTACTTTCAAACTGCCATTTATCATCATTCTGGATGATAAAGGGATTGTTCTGCTTTTGCATTTCATTTTTTAGAAGTTCTGTGATAAAGATCCTGTTTGCAGTTCTCAGTCTACGTCTGGATTAAAGAGTCAAAGGACATCTTGTGATTTTTTCAGGATGTGGGAACTCAATTCCAGGGGCCTGGGGTGCCCTTGGCTGGTGGGACATCCCCACACTGCTGCAGATGTGCCCAAGGTCAGCATCCCACACACAGCCCAGGACAGCCCATCCCACCCAGAGCCTTGTGCCAGGACCACAGGCCTTGGGTTTGCAGAGCAAATGATGCTTTGGCCCTAAAAACCAGGAATCTTGCAGCTGATTTGGAGAAAAGAAGGCTCCAGGCATTGTGGCCTCCCAGTACTTGAAGGGGGATTTAAAAAAAGAGCAGACTGACTTTTCAGGCAAGCAGATAGTGCCAGGACCCAGGGAATGGCTCCCAGTGCCAGAGGGCAGGGATGGATGGGAGATTGGGCAGGAATTGTTCCCTGGCAGGGTGGGCAGGCCCTGGCACAGGGTGCCCAGATTTGCTGTGGCTGCCCCTGGATCCCTGGCAGTGCCCAAGGCCAGGCTGGACACTGGGGCTGGGAGCAGCCTGGGACAGTGGGAGGTGTCCCTGCCATGGCAGGGGTAGAAAAAGATGGGATTTAAGGTCCTCCCTCCCAACCCAAACCATTCCAGGAATCCATGAACTTCCCTACACCAACCCTTAAGCAAAAGCTTCCACATTTTTTTTCCCCATGTTTTTTCTGTGGGTTTCCATGTCCACCCACCCACCCCAAGTGCAGAAATCATGGAATCCTTAAAGCCCATAACGGTGTGGGTTGGAAAGGACCTTTAAAGCTCATCCAGCCCTGCCCCCTGCAAGGAGCACCCTTGGGTGGGTGCAAGCTGCAGCTCTTCTCTTTGCCAGGGGCTCATCCTGGTGCCCATGGAAGTGCTGGAGATCCTGGACTGTACAAACATCCCCCTCCCAGCCCTGTGTGGTCCATGGGCTGCTGCAGCAAAGCTGTGATCAGGAACAGGCAGGAAGTTTCAGTGGAGTGAAAATGGGAAAATTCTACCTCAATATTTAAAATCTTGCTGAAATACCCAACGTGCCAACTGAGCTGTGCACAGCCAATCCATTCAAGCCAGATTTTTCCCTATTCTGAGTTTTCCCTGAATCATTTTTTTCATCTGATGAAAATTAAGTTCCAGAGGCTCCCAGCTGAGAGAGGATGAGGATGTGGGGACTCTCAGGGCCCCTCATTCATCGTTGCTGTTACCTCCATTGGGCTGGTGGTGGGTTCTAAACCTCCTTATGTGTTGGTTAAGGCAAATTTTCACTTCCTGCTGCTCTTTTTTTCCTGAAGAGAGGCTTTTTGAAGAGCTCAAGTGAAGGAACTGATCTCTCACTTACGGCTGATGAGTTCTCACTAATGATCAGAGAGCGCTGCATACTTTGGGATTTGATTTTGGTAAACACGCGCAATTTAGATGTTTATTCAAAACATCCAAATCTCCTCAGTCTCTGACATGCTTCTGACAGCTGCAAAAAAGTGGACAAATTGTTGCTGGTTGAGGAGCACTCGGAGTGCACGGCGTTTAATGAATTAAAATTTAATAGTCCTTTCAGATGATTCAGAGCCACCCGGCTCAGATCTCAGCCAGCACACGGCATTATCTGATTGCTGCCACTCTTGCCCTTGTTGTCTTCTTCCATTTCACTGCCTTTGTCTTGTTTTCAATCAGACAGCAGGGGCTGGAGGGCTGCTGCCACCACCGGCGTCATCCTGCGCCATCCGGCACCTCTGACGCAAATTCCGACAGCTCAACCCCAAAGAAACAACTCCTGGGAAGAGCTCAGTGTTCCTAAAGCCTGAGATAGGGATGTTGAAAGAGTTTTTAGGAGATTCCTTGCACTTACATTTGCATATCATAATCAGTGAAAGTAATTTGAATGTATTAAATGCAACCAGGTTTTGCTTGGAGCTCCATCCAGCCTGGCCTTGGACTCTTCCAGGGATGGGGCAGCCACAGCTTCTCTGGGCAACCTGTGCCAGGGCCTTATCACTCTTTTAAAAAATTTAAAATTCTTAATTTTAAAAATTTCTAATTTAATTCTTAATTTAAAAAAAAATGGGATTTTTTCCCCCTAATTTCTAATCTAAACCTGCTCTCTGTCACTTTGAGTCTATTCCCTCTCATCCTGACACAAGACGCTCACTGGTGGGAGGACCAACCTCCACAGCTAACACAGCCCAGGACAAGCAAATATCCACCCAAAATACCTGATTAGGTTATTCCCACATCATCATCATCCTACATCTCACCCACCCTGTGGGCACTGCAGGAAGGAGCAGCTCCACCTTGGCACCAACAAAAGGAAAAGCCCCATTTCTTCCTCTTACGCTCACTCAAGTCACGAGTGACTCTCCAACTGTATTTCAGCAACTAAATGAAAAATAAGGTTTAAACTGAATTCTGATAGCAATAGGATTAGAGCTGAAACACCCAGAGAACTGTGTAAACATTGCAGGGAGTATCTGTAAATCCAAGTGCTCTGCAAGTCAATCTTCACTCGAATGTGCTCAGTTCAGCTGCAGTTAAGATGAACTCAAGTTTGAAGTCTTGTCAGACAGACAGACCTGACTGTAGTGGATTTGTGGCTGTGGAACTGCAGTCAAATGCTGTCCCCTCAGCTCTCAGCATTCCTGGAGTGTGTGGGCTCACAGAGCTCATCAAACACATTCAAAAAGTGCCCTCAACAGAAAACATCTGTTCTACAAAAGAAGAATTTTCTCCCCTTTGCCTAAACAGTTTTCACAGTGGGGGGAAAAAAAAAGGTCTTTTCATATTTTAAAATTTCTTGGAAAAGCCTACATTGCTTCTGATTCATAGGATTTTGGAGTATTTTTCAGAAAAGTATAAAATCAAGTTTTCAAATAATATCTATTTTTAATCTTGGTTTGGTTGCCTGGAGAGCAGGCCAGTTTAAGACCTCTTACTCCCCATAAATAACACCGGGAGCACTAGAGGGGCTGCTCAGGAGCTCTTTGCTGAAAGGATCAGATCTGAGCAGAGATTTTGGTGAAACATTTCAGTCAGCAAAGTTCCTGCTGGGTCATTTCACACAAGTGGTATTTGGGGGTGAAGGAGAGGATGCATCAGGGGAGAAGATCATGGTTTATGGTTGGCCTCGATGACCTGGCAGGGCTTTTCCAACCTCAGTGATTGTGCTGGATTCATCTTTATCGAGGTCCATCCACCCCGAGAAGAAGAGAGGGGTGGGCAGCACCTGCATTTACCAGCTGCCAAAATCACTTGGTGGTTTACAGGGGGGTTCAGGCCTGCCCATGAGGCTTTCCCAACTGCCCTGGGTTCATTCCAGGCAGGAGAAGAGCAATCTGAATGCTTTATTTATTCTTTTCAGAGCTGCCAAAAGATCATTCCTTCAGAGGGGGCGTGAGGGTTCAACTCCTCGCATGGGAAGTCAATCTTTGATATGAAAGAAAACACGGGATTCGTTGGTAGGAAATTCTGCTAATAGATTAAAGGACTCTCCTGCAACCTTTTCAGGTTATTTATTAGTAATTTATTAATCCAGTTGGAACAAAACCGACTGTTGTTTTCAGAATTCATTTTTCAGGCTGCAGCCTCACACCAGATGACACTCGGGCGCTGGCTCTCGGGGAATACACATCAAACCCTGGTTCATAATTTATGTAATGACATATACTTGGACACTGATTAGCTACCTTATCAGCCCTGTAATAAAGGAAGCATAACCCCTAGTTTATCATTCATTTATCTGAAGTCATTTTGAATAATATCACAAGATTGTAATGTAATCATTATGCTGTACAGCATGTGTGGGCCAGTACACTACACTGGCAGTGTCAGAGGACTGTCAGAGTTCATACTACTTAATTTGCTCACTTCTTACACATTTATGAAATTGGAGTCAACAGTCTGGTGGAGCAGGGAGATTCTGGGCAAGACACTTCCACAAATTGTTAGCAGGGTGCTCCATGGGAGGGTGGAGAAGCACGAGACAAGATGAAAACGGGATTTGTGGCGGAATTTAATGGGTGGTCAAGGAATGGCTCGAGCATCCTCCATCCAAAGCACCCTCTGGCTTTGCTGACGCTTTGTGCACAAGGAAGAAGTTTCCCTTTAGTCACCTTAAAACCCTCTGCAATTCAAATTTGCTGTCTGCAAAGCTGGGAGAGTTCCTGGGTTAATCATGGAGCTCTCCGTGAGATCCAAAGGCTGAATAAACACCCAGGTCCTGCATCCCCTCAGCTCTGGGAGGGCAGAAGGTGCACAGGGAGATCTTGGAAACCCAAGTGCAGCTCCATCCTTCTTCCCAAGGCTGCTCAGGGGTTTATAATCAGGTTTTACAATATTTTACGTTTTTATTTGGGGGTCTGAGCTTTTGGGAATGGTGTTCATTCAGGGGATTGGCTTTCCCTTTGGGACTTCTTGGTTCTAGGAGAAAACTTTGGAAACAGCAGCTGGCAGAGTCTGAAAGAACTGGGAAAAAAACCACTGTACTTATATATATAATAATAATATATTTATGCTGTTCTCATGGAATTCAGTGCTCAGCTTTCTATTTTTTGAGGGTCTGAGGTGCACAACTGGAAGTTCACAGCAGAACCCAGCAAGTCTCACCCAGAACACGGGGCAGAAATGAAACACCAGCAAAAACACCTCAATTCCTGCTCCTCACCCTGTCTGCCACCCACATGATGTCCTCTCAAACCTGAATTTCATGGATCTGGAGGGGTTAACACCAGGTTAGCACCCCAGGATGAGAAATGGAGGATTTGGGGGATTTCCAGTGGCCAGGGCAGGCGGAGGGGCCCAGCCAGTGCCGTGGCAGAGCCGAGCCCTGACAGATGAGAGGGGCTGATGGATGGAAGAGCTGGTGACAAGTTGCACTGGGATAATGATTGCTGGGCAGCAGGAGCCATTAGGGTGTCATGGAAAACCCCCAAGATTAATGAACAGCACGAGTTGGATAAGTAATGAAAAAAGAGAAGGGATGGAGAGAGTAGCATAATGTTTATTTTAAGATAGTTAATCAAAAGAAGGGAATAATTAAAGCTGCAGTTCTTTTCTGACATGAGTTTAGGGGAATTATAACTGCAAAAAAATGGAATAGAAATAAAACACAGAGCTGAGGATCAGTGTCCCAGTGGGAAGAGTGGAAGGACCTCTCCAGACAGCCCCAGCAGAGTGAGAGGATGGATGATGTGAGAGTCTTTTCCTCCTGTGATTGCCAAACATTCCCTGCTCCCTCCATCCCATATAAATAATCATTTCACCAATAGAGATTAAATGTTTACTGTAAAAACAATTAAATTTGTTCCTAGCACTTTTTAATGTACAGCAGTAAAATCAGATCGTTTAATCATCAATCCCGCATCCAACATTTATTCCCTAGAAATGCAATTCCAGTCACAATTTTATCTCTATCAAAATAAAAATATATTCCCCAGATTTCACCACGGGAAGCTCTTCAGTAGATTTTGGCACGTGGGTTCAAAGTTGATGGAAAAAGAAGGGATGCTCAGGAAATTAATTTTGGGTGTAGAAGAGGGATTGGGTCAGTGGGGGAGAGGGGATGAGCAGGCCTTGCAGGGCACTTCCAGGCTGTAATTCCTGCAGGGATCACACCTGATGCAGATCAAATGATATTTAATGACTGGGATTGCATCAAGCAAAAGAATTAAAGGAGTGTGTGATGCCCTGCACAGCTGGAATAGAGACAGAACCGCAGGAAAAATGGGAATAAACCTGGAACAGGGATCCTCAGCTGGTGCACAAAACAAGCCAGGCCCCTCTGAAAGACTGGAGATTTAAATATGAATGAAACTTAGGAAATTCTGCTTCATTTAAAAAAAAAAAAAAAAATCTTAATAATCCAACAAAAAATAATCACACATAAAACAGGTTTTATTGGATTCTAGAAATAACAAATGTGTGAAATAAAAACGAGCAAAGGACAAAGGCAGTAAAATGTGCAAAGATATCATAATCTCATTTAAAATGCTGCAAGACCCCACATCACTTCAATTTACAAATGAAACACACCTAAATTACAATGAAATCTGGAGGGGTTTTCAAACTTCAAAGCAGGAAGGGAAGCCAAAATTGGTAAAAAATAATTCTCATTTCCCACTGTTTTACACCACAACAAAGTTTTTCTTCCTAAAATAAGAAAGTCATTGACAATTTTTGACACAGACATCAGCCAGGAATATCTCATGCCACTTCTTTACTTTCTGGTGCCACAATTACTTTGCTTAAAATATAACATGAAATGAACTTTGACCCAACCTCTGTCCAAGCTGAGTGTGTAACTGGGCATTCACTCCCTGAAGGCACAATAATAAAGCAGAAAAAACTTGGTTTGGATGGTCAAAAAGTTCAAAGGCCGGCTCAAACACAGGTAAATAAATTATAAAATATTATGAATATCTCTGTCTCGAACCTTTTCCATGATATCACTTGTGAAGCACTTCAATAACAAACTCCTTTTTTTTTTTTTTTTTTCTGGGGATATTTGCAAAAAGCCATTTGTCAAACATTTCTCCACGGCCGTGTTTGCTGCATTGCAAAATAAATAATGTAATCTGTGATGTAAGTGCAGAAAGATGCAGAATTTATCAGATGTGATCCGGGCAAGGAACAGATATTAGGCCACATAGTTTCAACATTTTTTTTCCCGAGGTCTTTGGGAATGTTGTCAATGCTGTCTCCTTGAGAGATGCAAGTGCTGCCAGGTCCATCTGCCTGCAAATTGTGCCTCCACCACCTTTGCCAGTCAAATCCAGGGAAAATCTGGGGAACGTGATGGAACTTCAGATATCATTTATGTCACATGGCCCACCTGTGCATAAATAGTGAATCCTGGTGTTGGGTGGAGAGCTCTGGGAAGGAATTAATTTGTTCAGGTACCTGCAGCACCTCCCAGCCCAGTGCAGGATGATCACCCCCGTTTCTGTCCCCACTGTTCCAGAATCACCTTTGCATAAGGACTGGGGTCTCCTAATTCTTCTGATCTCTCTCTGGGCTCTGATTGCTCCTCTTCGTCCCCACAAATTCTCTTTTCAAATTTAAACTGGATTTTTATTTCCAGCTGTCACTGGGGTTGAGCATCTGTGTTTTACACTGGAACATAAACCAGAGAGGGAATGACCATGATAGAGCATTTCTCACCCAGAGCTGAAGGGACATTGCTGGCATCTCTAATTCTCATTTTGCTCCCTTCTCAGGCCATCTTTTAATTTCAGAGCATTCAGTTCTTTCTCAAAGTGTGATGAATGGGGGAAAAATGAGCTTGAAGTTTCTCCAGGATCTGTTCCTGTGCATGTGGCATTGGGAGGGGAAGGATCTGTACACAGCACAAAAAGCAGCAGGATGGTGATAAAGGCACAAAGCAAACACTGAGTGATGGAATCACAGAATCATGGAATGGTTTGGGCTGGGAGGGACCTCAAAGCCCACCCAGTGCCACCCCTGCCATGGCAGGGACACCTCCCACTGTCCCAGGCTGCTCCCAGCCCCAATGTCCAGCCTGGCCTTGGGCACTGCCAGGGATCCAGGGGCAGCCACAGCTTCTGTCTCCAGAAATTATCCCAGGATAAACCCACCACAAACCCCAATGTGCCAGTCAGAGCTGGAAAACTCCCCTAATGTTAACAGAGAAATGTGAGTCAGAGTGAGTCACTCAGCTCCACTGATGTGAGAAGAAGCTGCTTCCCAGTCCTTCCCCACACCAACCAGTTCATCCCAATATCCCCAGACACTGGGTTCTACTGAAAAACCTCTTTTTTATATGTAACATGATGAGATCTGGTTTCATTCTAAAAACAGATCTCATCATTTATGCTCATATAAATTTTTACCTTCATAACATCCTCACACCAAGCAATTGTTGGTCACCAGACACAACCATCTCTCCCAGTAGCTCTGTTCTCCAGCAGCTGCTCAGGTGGTTAAAAAACCCATCCCTACTCTGTTGACTTTAATTTACAATTGCTCATTTACCTTAAGTGACACCCATAATGCTTCTCACTGTGAGCCTGATGTGCTCCTGCTTCAACGGGGAAAGCAGGGAATAGGTTTGGAAGTGGACGTGGTGGCACAGCTGATAATTAAAGTTAGAACCAGAATTAGCCAGTTATTTACTATTAGTGATTTTAACACCTGCTCTGTGCAGTGCTGCAGCTGCAGATCCAGAAATAAAGCTGGATTACGAGGGCATCCCGTTGGCTGAGGGTGGATTTACTGCCTGGTAGGGCTCTTTTAAACCAGGAATCTTTCTCCAAACCCCCAAAAATGCTCACAGTGGCTCTGCAGGCTGAGCTGCAGACAGCTTTATCCTTTATCCCACACCAGCATGCCGTGAAAAGCACTTACATCGTGCTACATCTATCACATAATTAATCCCAACATCACTACACGAAATCTCATGTGAGATAATATTTTCCAGAAATGTTATGCTACAAAAAGGTCAAATATCAGATAATTTTTTCTGCTGGATCCTCCTTTGAGCCATGTTTACCCTAAGATATTAGGTTCCAGAAGGTAAAAAAGAACAATAACATTTGCTAGTCCAGTGAATGGGGGTGGGCTGAGCGACAGGCACACACCTGCTGAGCAGCCACAGCCAGGTGGTGGCATGGACTGGAGGAGTCAGGGAACCTCCAGATGTGCTCCTGCAGATCCTTACACACTGTGGACACAAAAATCTGTTGTATCTCTTTATATTTATATTATTTATATTTATATTTATTTTTATTTTTATTTTTACTTTTATTTTTATTTTTATTTTATTTTTATTTTTATTTTTATTTTTTATTTCTTACTTATTTTATTTTTTATGTTTATTTTATTTTTATTTTATTTTTTATTTTTATTTCATATTTATTATGATGTATTTTACATTTATTTCTATATTTATTTATCTTTATTCTTTATATTTTTATATTTTATATTTTTACGATTTTTAATATTTTTATATTTTATATGTTTTTATTTTTATTTTTATTTTTTATTTTTATTTTTATATTTTAATTTTAATTTTAATTTTTATTTTTATTTTTATTTTATAGATACATATTCATATATATATATACATACATATACATATATATATATATATATATACACATGTATATATATATTCACCAGCCGAAGAGTGGGACACTGTCACTGGACTCTTTGCTCATGGGCAGGGATGTCACTCAAGAGGAGATTCAGCATTGTAGTGGCAGAGAAGAAAAATATTCTTGAGATGTCACTCTTCGATTCTCATCTTTAAATCAATAGCAAGAACAAACTCCAGGCTGCACAATACTTGGAGCTGCTTCCTGTTCCATCCTCCCCAAACCTTGTTTCACAGAGGTCTTGTCCCGGTAAAAGCCAGTCAAAGGCCAGGTTAGATGGGGCTGGGAGCAGCCTGGGACAGTGGGAGGTGTCCCTGCCCATGGCAGGGGTGGCACTGGATGAGATTTAAGATCCCTTCCCACCCAAACCATTCCATGATTCTGTGTTTGTATAATACCAGAAGGCATGACAGCGAAATTTATCTGAATTACTCCATTTCTCTCATGAGCCTGTGCAGAGCAATTCCTTCTGCTGGGAACCTTCAAACCACAGGCTCAATCCACCATTCCCATTCACTCCTCCCAGAAAACTGGAGCTAAAACGTGCAGAACCAGAACCATCACCTGAATATCCCCACGATGCACCTCCATGAGTTCCATTAACCCATAAATCCATGGATTTATACATTATTAATACCTGCTGTATAATTGAGAGCATCAGATGGGAGCCAAGGCTTGCAGCAGATGAGGCAGCGATTCCTGATCCCATCCCAGCCAGGAAAATGCACTGAGAAACACAACCATGGAACACTCTCTCCTCCAGGGACAGGGATCCTCCCCTGCCCTCCCAAGGATCCTGCTCTGGAGAGGAAACTGAGCCAAGCAAGGTCCTGAGTTTTATTTCAATTTATTTCATGGATCTGATGGAAGGATCCAGAAAGCACAGGGAGAGAATCGTTGTGGCCTCCCATCAGCGACAGGAGGGATCTGGAATAAAACTCTGCCTTGCTCATGTGGAAAGATTAAAGTGTTTTGGCAGCCTGAGAAAATGTCCCTTTCATTCCAGTATTGATTGGTCTTTATTGAACACGCACGCTTCTGCTAACGCTGCCTTTGGTGGGTTTTCTTTGGGTTTGTTCAGTTTTTACTTCTTTCATGACTTCAAGTGCTTCTGACAGTAATTTTCCCTTTGCTTAACTCAATCAGCTATTGATAAAATCCAACCCAAGATGCTGAGTCCTTAAAAAGAACCTGTGGGGTTTTTTTTTCTCCATTCTTTAAAAAGTACCACTGCCCGTATTTACTGTGAACCATCTGTTACACGTCTAATTAAAATATATTTGTAATGAGCTTATTAGTGCACAGAATATGTCCTGAACAGGATGTCAGTCAAGAACCGATTGTTTTGAGAGATAAGATACCTTAAACTTCTATTAGTGTGACAAAACCACGCGCTGGTATTTTCATCCTGTATAAAAGCAAACTCCAAGAGGGCAGGAATTCACACACTTTTTGTAATAATTTCCTCTTCAAATATGTGGCTGTTCCTTTCTAATATAGAGTCAGATGGCCTCTTATAATTGCAGTATCAAATCTTTGCCTCAGTTTTCAACTGCAGGTGATTTCAAATGATTAAAGATGCACAACAGGGAATAAACAAAAATGCTTACATGCAATTATTTTTAATTAGTATTTGGCTATAAAGTGTGTGCCTTCATAAAAAAGTCTGTTATTCACATAAACATCTGTTACCATACACACAAGGAAACACACTGTAAGTCTGTCATCACATCACCAAAACAGAATATACTAAGGAAGGCTGGACAGGAAAGCCAACACTTTGAGTTTTTAAACAAAAGATATAAGCATAACTGCCAAAACAGACACTGCACCACACCTTTCAATTAGCGCAGCTCACAATCAAAGGAAGAGCCATTACCAATGGAATTATACTTGAAAATGTTAAAATAGATGGAATTATTCTTTGAAAACAATGGAATCTGTAAGCACAAGACGATTTCAAACTCTTTACTAATTTTGCACCAGCGAACATAATCAAAACGCTTCCTGTTTGCACAGTATCTCTGGGTACTCTTCTGACAACTTTTTTAAATCTTATTTTTGCTCGTTATTTAAACCCTCTCAGAAAAAAAAATAAACCAACAAACCCACCACCAAACCCCTGCTGTGGCATTTGCCCATAAATAACCCCGCAGTGCTCAGTCCTGGCCTCATTTTGCAGAGCCCGACTCAGGGACGTTGACATATTTTAAGCAAGCACGCGACAAACAGCAAAGTAAGAGAGATATACAGAGAGGTATAAATTAATACCACCGTAATTGATAGGTGGAGATAAGGCTGCTCTGCGGAATACTGGGAATAAAATGAAGAGGAGGTGTGAGAGCACCTCGCACATGAATTACTGAGTCGGTGGGAATTGCTGAGCTCTGCTGCGAGGAAGCTCTTGGAAACACCTCCAGCAGCCAAACTTAACACCTTAGCTCCACCAGCAGAGAAAGGCACAGCTCTGAGCACCAAATAACACGGCTCAGTTTGCATGAAAATAAAATCAGTCGTTTAATTAAAAAGCGCACGTGACGGGCTCTGCCGGTCACGCCTTGGTGTTACCTACAGCCAGAAAGGAAAAATTCCTGCTCCTCAGTTGTGGCTCTGCTGGGACCAATAACCAGCCCTGGGGGTGCTGCTGGTCAGGAACAGGGATGGAGACTCCACCTGTGGTGCTGGCCCAGCACCTTGACCCGTTAACTGTGAGCACAAATCTTTCTGCATATCCTGAGAGAGCTCGTGTGCCTTAAAATCCTTCCTTCACCAGCTCTTAACGAGCGTCCTCTGGGCCTGGCTGCCTCCTCAAACCAGCTCCTCTTGGCCTAGAGAGAAGTCAAAAGTGCCCTCAGAGTTTCTAATGGCAAAGATGACCCTCTGCAAGGAAGCAGATCCGAATCTTCCCCGGCTCCCGTTGATTTACAAGCCTTCTCCTGCACATCAGCATTCCATATATCTTCCCAAGTGTCAGAAATATGAAAGCCATACATTACACGCAAAGAATGGCCCAGTTCATTACTATCATTTTATTTATTTAACAAATACGGTATTTAATCAGAAGGAACTGACAGCTACAATTGTTTATTGCAATCATACAACACGGCCATAAATAAACATTGCACATTAAGTAGAAGGCAGAAGGATCACTGGAAACATCCCGTATAAAAAATCCTTCCTCAGAATTCCTCACTAAAGGACAGTGTTTGTAAATCTATTGACAAAGAGCTCCAAAAAGATGGAGCAGTAAATAAAACACGTGAGAGCAGACAAGGTAGGTTTGGCTTTCAGACAGGCAAATTAATTTCTGGGTTGGCTCCAGAACAGAACGGCTCTGGACTAGGACAGTCACATATCACACCCTCCCTCGTAAATAACAGCAGCCCAAAGGAAAGGCTGATCAGCCTTTCAGTGATCGACAATTTCCACAGCATGAAATGCAAATCACCACTCGTCCAAAGCATCCATGAGATGGGGCGGGCACCTCACACCCAACCCTCAGCAGCTCCACTTCACCTGCTGGAGTGGGGGCCCTTCCCAGAGGAGCTGGACCACTTTGGAGCCCACAGTCCTCCACTTTTCCTTTTCCCCTTCTCTTTTGATTCTGTTCCCAGCTTGGTGCGTCCTGACTGATTCCCAAAAAGCCAGGAAAATGTATCTGCACTTCAAAAGCCTCAGATTTCAGGCTCCCTCCTGCTTTCAGCCAGCACAAAGTGGGTTTTGCTTTAAGACACTTCAGCTTTCCCAACTTCAGTGAGAGTTTTGCAAGACTTAGAGGAGCAGGAGTGTCTCAATAACTGTGACAGATGGCCGGGCCTGAGAGATGAAATAACCATTTTCCTCCTGAAATTTGCTACAGTGCCATGGCAGGGAGATGCTTCCCTTCACTGCATAGGACTCCCCAGGTTGAGAATAAAGTCAGCACTTTTCTTTATTTCTCCTCTCGTTCACTCTTCCCTCTGCTTTAAAAGCACCTTTCATCCACCTTGGAATGTTCACTTGGAGGGAAGGAGCTTTAACTCTTTGTCCCTCAAGAGAAGGCAAACTCAGAAGGAAAAGGAAAACAGATCAATCCTGGCAGTGCCCGGGCTGGAGGGGTCTGCAGTGCCAGGCAGTGCCACCTGGGGGTGGCAGGGACCCTGGGCAGGGACAGCTCCCCACCCTCAGCACTCTCCAAGGACTGGAAATCTGAATATCCTGTTCCTTGTCCTCCTAAGATGTGAACAAATGTGTGGATGTGGCTCTTGGGGACAAGGTTTAGGGGTGGCCTTGGCAGTGCTGGGGAATGGTTGGGCTCAGTCTTAGAGGGCTTTTCCAGCCCTACAGATTCTGTGATTCTGTGGGCACATCTCAGTCTGAGCCTACAGACAAGGAAAAATAAACTGAATTGCATCTCAAAGACTTAAGGGGACAAAGGACACAGAGATGACAGCAACCAAAAAGTGACTCACTGCTCCCTGACAGGTGGAAAACGCAGCAACTCCTCAAACAGCTCCACATGTTTTGGTTTAAAGAGGCACAAATACCAAAGAGAAAATGTTACATTCATTCTATTTTATATGTTAAATAAATGCTATTTATGTGGCTTAATTTTGAAGCTTAATTTTTTACCTTTTAAAAATTATTTCAAAAGAAGATGATGGCAGTGACAAAAATATTAAAGTGATGTATCCAAGAAGGTTAAAACTCCAGCCTGGGCGGCTTGGAGGAGGTCAGCTGGAGCTTTAAAAGATGGTTTTAGCAGGGACTCGATGAATGAAACTCTTCAAAAGCAATTCTAAGTGCTAATTAATGCAAGTCCTAGAGATAAACAAAGCAGAGAGGAGCAATTGTGCCTGCAACAATGTGAGGACTTCAAATGAGTGTCACATCTTTGAAGGAGGAATTTTAGTTCTTCACTTTATAAATTAATCTGTCTCCAGAAGCCTATTATTCCTCTAGCATACAACTTAAAAACAGGATGTATTTGGGAATTTCCCATTGAGGGAAACATGAAATAATGTGACAATACTTGTGCCTAGCACGGTGCCAAGAAAATCTCGTGTTTCTTTGTGAAGTTTAACTCAGAACCAGCTGATTCCTCGAGGCTCTCAAACACCACTGCAACAACAAGGGCTCTCAATTTCCATGACCATGGAGAAAAATTCCGATGGCAAAGCAGCCTCACAGCCCAGAAGGCAAATAAAAATAATTCAGGCTTGTGGATTTGTTGTTTTTCCCCTTAAATCCCATGCTTGCAAAGCAATCAGCTGGAAGGGTTGGGGATGGGGATGTATTAATTAAGTCCATCCCTTGGTTTTATTTCAAAGTTTATCCAAAGATTTCCATTGGGCTACCCCAGGTGCCATCAGAGAACCCCAGGATGGCTTGGGCTGGAATCACCCAGTGCCACTACTCATGGAATCATGGAATGGGAAGGGACCTCAAAGCCCATCCAGTGCCACCCCTGCCATGGGCAGGGACACCTCCCACTGTCCCAGGCTGCTCCAACCTGCACTTGGGCACTGCCAGGGATGGGAAATGCAAGAGCTCAAACAAAAACAGACACTAAAGAAAGAATAATAAGAGCACAACTTTTATTTGCCTTGGAAATACTTTGGAAAGACAACCAATACCTGGGGGTTTGATCAGGGAACACAGTAAACACCCTCCTGGAAAATAAGGAATATTTTCATCACGTGGTGTCAGGTCGTTGGTATTGCTGCAGGAATCTTACACGTGACAGCTGCTTTCCTTTTTCCCTGTTATTTTAATTAGTCACAGCAACAAAATCCTGGTTGCAGAAGTCCCTGGTTCTTTGGAATATTGGAGGTCCCACCTTTTTTCTTAGAACTGGGGGAATCTCAAAGAATTTTATTTTCCTGTTTTTCTGACCCTGCATAAACATTTCCCAGGTAAAACTTCAGCACATTTTGCAGCCAGCACGAGATGTGGAATTTCTTCCTTTCCCAGCATCACATCAGTACCTCTAAGCACAATTTTATTCAAATATTTCACCAAGAAGACTTGTCCAGCCTATTTTTTTCCTGCAGGATCCATCTCTGAGTCCCCTGATTTCCTGTTTCCTTCAGCTGGCTGGAATCCACCAGGAGATGACATCCCATCACTGCTGCATTAAAGCCATAAATTCATTCCCTACCTGCTCAGAGGGACCCTGGTATGTTCCATACAATACAAAAATGTGACATCAATAATATTTTATAAACTCCTTTTTCATCCATGTTTACTGTTTTCCTGCAAATCCTTAATTAGCCGTGTTCCTGCCCAGGCAAACTGAGTTTTTTCAGGGATAGGGACTGGCCTTCCCAGTTTTCTTTGAAGAGTTTGGGCTGATTTTCTGGGGAAACCCCTAAATTATCACTGTGCTGAGAATAATTCATCATTATCAGCCAAAATCTCCACTTCACTCTGGCAAACAGAAACATTTCTGTGGATGCCTCAGTGGTACAGGAACCATCTGCACCCTGGGGGCTGCGTTTGCTCCATCCCAGAATGGGATTGGGAAATGTTTGGTAATTTCCTCACTCTGCTCTTACACACCACACTCACCTGCAGCTGCCACACGCAGGGCAGAATTACTGTTTACAATTTCACTCATGCAAGTTTTTTTTCTATTTTTAACCCCTTTCTATATCATTTTCCACACAAAGTGGAGCAGCTATGGGTCTCACTTTTAAAATTTCCCCTGCATTTTCTTCTTTGAGGATTCCAGGTTCCCCCTTGCCAGATTTCACATAACCCTGTTATAGTGAATATTTTTTTTGCAGAGCTGAGAGGAACAGGGTGGAAAGCACTCCATGGCTACTGAGGAGCTTCTCATGGAGAAGAGATCCATGGGTTTCACCCCTCTCCATTGACACAGGCTGGAAATAAATATGCTTTTAGCCACCCCATTTGTGCCTCAACCTTTCAGCACCCTTGCCACTTATCACATTTTTCAAGGTCACCCACTGACACCGTCTCCCCACTTGCCAAATCGATGAGAGCAACATCACACTTCCCATAAAAACAGTTCTGCTCAAATTCAAACCCCACAGAAATAAAAAAAACAAGCATTCCCTGCAACAGCTCGGATGTCTCAGGAAGAACCAGAGAACCCAGGGCATATTCCTGAAAAACAATGGATTTGCACCATAAATTTTGAGTGAGCACCAGAACAAGCGTTCAGGACATCCTTTAGCAACTCACTGAAGTAAAGTGGCCATTTTTAAGGAGGGTTAGTAAGGCTGTGACTAAAGTTAATCCAAGAGCCAAGCCCTCTGGTGACTCTGGGTTTAGCACTGAAGGCAAATGGAAGCTGCCACTGAGGCTTTGGAGAGACAAGGACGCTGTGATTTCATTCCAGGAAAAGTAAATACTTACCCTGCAATTTAAATAATTTCCAATATTTTCTCTGCATAAGACTAATTCCCACCAGTGTTTGCAAAAGCCTTTTTATAGACTGCTTTGTATTAGATCCAAGTAGCACAGATAAAGCCCAGATCCTCCCAGGATTCCCAAACACCTGCAGTCCTGAATCCTCCATTGCTGTGTGGACTTCAACACTCCCCACCACCTTCATCCCACAATTCCATCTGGATGGCAAGAGGGAATGATCTTAAATTGAAGGAGGGTGGATTTAGATGGGATATTGGGAAGGAAATGTTCCCTGGGAGGGTGGGCAGGGGCTGGGATGGAATTCCCAGATTTGCTGTGGCTGCCCCTGCATCCCTGGCAGTGCCCAAGGCCAGGTTGGACATTGGGGCTGGGAGCAGCCTGGGACAGTGGGAGGTGTCCCTGCCCATGGCAGGGGTGGAATGGGATCAGCTTTAAGGTGTCTTCCAACCCAAACCATTCTAGGATTCTGAGCCAGAGAATTCTGGCCCTTGGTTTACGCCATGGGACCAGCCCAACCCAAGGAATGCCTTGCTGTAGGGTGGAACCTTCTTTTTGGGATCAGACAATGGACAATTCCGTGTCTGTCTTCAACTGCTCCAAGGGATTATTTACTGTTTCCTGGCTTTATGGGAAGATGTTTTTCACCTGTGAGTAGAGCACAATTTACAGGAGGAAAATTTATTCCTACAGTGGAATTTTCAAATCCCACGTTGGTGTTTGTGTCACATTCCAACTGCGTATTTGTGTGGGCACTTCCCTCTCTCTCTGTTCCCTTTCCAAAATTCCCCTCCCAACCAAAAGGTCCCAGAACCAGGAGAAGTCTCTGCAATCATTTAGACCTAAATCAACTGTTATTTACATAAAATAAACTTCTCCTGGATGTCAGGTTGCCAAAATGGATAATTTACTGGAGCCTTGTTCCACCTCCTGGTTGTACTGCTGGTGTAAGATCCACGATGATTGCAACCCATTAGTAACTGTCACAACAGAGCTCCTGCTACAAAGGAAGGAGACAGGGAAAAATACCTCCTAGCCAGGAACTGGAAATTGGATCCAGGACACATATTTATTCTGGATTCTGAGCCTGGTGATCGGTGGCAACTCACTCACCTGGCCTGCTCCACACCTTCCCCCTCTGAGGAGGGAAATGAATCGTGTTTTCCCTGCTCTGTAAATGTCATTTATATTCTCAGATGGAAATGGCCAAGTGCAGAATTAACCTTTCCTGCAGAATAATCCCGGGATCCACCCCAGGAGCCGCTCACCGCCCTGTGACACTTGGATGTCTTCAGGCCATGCAAGGCAAGTGCCAGAAAATAAAGCCTTTAAGTAGGAGCAAGATTAACTTCTCCAGCCAGGAATGGCAGTGGGAAGGCTGGGAGCCTCAGGGATAACAGCACCAGGAGAAATTCCAGGGATGTTGTGTCTGCACCACTCTGGAAGAGCCCAAACTCAGCCTGAGCTCCCCTTAACCCCACCAACACCTCCTGCTCCACGTGGGAGCAGCTCCCAGCCCGAGGAGGAACAACTCACACCCAGCACAGTCCATGGAATCCAGTGGATGTTTGTCCTTTCAATTGTGCTGATATTCCCACTTTGCACCGGAGTTCTGCACGGGAAAATCACATCCCCTAAAAATTCCCATCCCCTCTCACGGGCAGCAGCTGTTGAAATAACTGCTTTGCAATGTAATCCCCTTGTTCAATAATTCTTTGCCTCCCAACGTTGTAATTTACATTTTTGCCAAGGAATCAAACTGGTACTTAAGTATGAGAATAACTGAGGATCCTGCCTTTGTCTCCAGCCAACTGATATCCTAAGCCCTGCTATGACGTTATATAAATATTCAAAAAATGCTTGTGAATGCCATAATTTCTCCAGGTCTCACAAATGAGGAATTATCCAAGTAATGGATTATGAATGGAGCAGAAATGTATGGAAACATTACCCACCCAAAACATATTAGAGCTCCCAAAGACTCAACATGAAACAAAATGTGTTAGAGGTTTAACAAAATAAAGCTGTCCCCTGAGATTCAGCCTCACTAATTCCTATTAAAAAACTCCAGAAAGGTGAAAATACTTATAGATACTGTTTATTTCTAAGTATTATCAGCTGAGGAGTGCAGTGAGGAAGATCTTATTAAAAATACCTGCTTATCCAGCTATAAACTTTGCAAGTTTAAAGTGAAATCTTGAAGCTTGATAATCCAAGATTTCCAATATGAGGTCTATTAGCAGGTTGTGCCTTTTTCCTCACCAAGCCCACAATTATGTTGGTATTTTGCCTCTACAGAGCTGATAATTTATAAAAATATGTCAATGTTGCTATTTTGGTTGTATTTTGAAGCAAAGTATTTGAATAAAAATGAAAGGCATTGAATGGCACAGGGTGCCCAGATTTGCTGTGGCTGCCCCTGGATCCCTGGCAGTGCCCAAGGCCAGGCTGGACATTGGGGCTGGGAGCAGCCTGGGACAGTGGGAGGTGTCCCTGCCATGGCAGGGGTGGCACTGCAGGGGGCTTTGAGGTCCCTCCCAACCCAAACATGCCATGATTCCATGAGTAGCTGCTTGCTGAGCCCATTGCTGTGCCTGTGCCTAAAATCTCCATGGAAAAAATTCCTGGGAAGTTTGTGGAGCTGCTGACACCACTTGGAGAACACAGTGCCCAACCCAGCCCTGCTCTGCTGCCTGCAGCCCCAACCCTTCCCCCAGTTCTTACTCAAGCGTCCCTTACTCATGACTGGGGCAGAAGTAAAGATTCCTCACACGAGGAGTTGGGAAACTGCTGCTGAAGGTTTCTGCCCTGGAGCCAGGCATTGTGTGGGAACGACTGAGTGCAGGAGGAGCCAGCCTGTCTCCTGGGAAAGAAAGTTCTAGGAATTCATTTTAAACTAATTTAAGGAGTCATTGTTTACTGACTAATTTTCTCTTCTTTTCTCTTTTTCCTTTCCTTTCCTTTCCTTTCCTTTCCTTTCCTTTCCTTTCCTTTCCTTTCCTTTCCTTTCCTTTCCTTTCCTTTCCTTTCCTTTCCTTTCCTTTCCTTTCCTTTCCTTTCCTTTCCTTTCCTTTCCTTTCCTTTCCTTTCCTTTCCTTTCCTTTCCTTTCCTTTCCTTCCCTTTCCTTTCCTTCCCTTCCCTTCCCTTCCCTTCCCTTCCTCCCTCTCCCTTCCCTTCCTTCCCTTCCCTTCCCTTCCTTCCTTCCTTCCTTCCTTCCTTTTCCTTCCTTCCTTCCTTCCTTCCCCTTCCTTCCTTCCTTCTTCCTTTCTCCTCCCTTCCTCCCTTCCTTCCTCTCTTCTTCCTCTTCTTTCTTTCTTTCTTTCTTTCTTTCTTTCTTTCTTTCTTTCTTTCTTTCTTTCTTTCTTCTCTTTCTTTCTTTCTTTCTTTCTTTCTTTCTTTCTTTCTTTCTTTCTTTCTTTTTCTTTTCTTTCTTTCTTTCTTTCTTTCTTTCTTTCTTTCTTTCTCTTTCTTTCTTTCTTTCTTTCTTTCTTTCTTTCTTTCTTTCTTTCTTTCTTTTTCTTTCTTTCTTTCTTTCTTTCTTTCTTTCTTTCTTTCTTTCTTTCTTTTTCTCTTTTTTCTTCTTTCCTTTTTTAATTTTTTTTTCTTCCTTTTTTTCATTTGTTTATAAGTTGCAAAGCCTGGCACAACAATGGATTTTCTTTCTTGTAGCACATCCCTAAACTGTAGGAAATTTGCCTCTTGGCCAGGCTGTGTTGGCTCAGAGCCAGACTGGATGTCTCCATCCTCATCCTTTCCCGTACTCTTTCCATGAGCAAAATAAAAATGTTTGATTGTTTAGGGTTTTTTTCTTTTAATGAAGCAAAGCAGAGGCTCCTATGGACAGATTCCCAATTGCATCACTCGTGATGGGCCCCTGGCACGGACAAAAGTTGACAGAACCCATGGAAACAAACAGAAATGCTCCCATTGTCTTCAACTGGCCTTGGCTTGGGGTCTCACAGCTCAAATTTCATCAAACAGGAATGAGCTCAGGATCAGATTTTCTTTGACTTCCCTAAAATTGTTCAGTTGCAGGTTGAGGCTCATTCGGTGTCAGTGGGGAAGAGAGAAACAGGGCTGATGAAACTTCCACGTGAAGAAAAAGTGCCTGGATCCTTAAAAAATTCTGTGACCACATAATATGCAGAAAAAAAAATTAATCCAATATTTGCTGGATGGCTGAGGCACAGGAATCCTCTATTCCTGCCCCAACAGGGAGCTTTGTGCAGGGCCGTGCACCACGACTGCCCCGGACAGCTGGGATCAGGAGGTCAATGCCTGGGCACTGAGTGGGAGCACAGCAGAACATCCTCCCGCATTTAAAACCAAAAACAAGTCCAAAAGTCTGTTGGTCCAACACCAAACCATGGGCACTGCTATAAAATACACTTGGCTCGTGTGAATATTCACAGAAATGAGAGCCACGGCCGGGGCTGAAATCCAACCTGCAGAGAAGATACAACCACTGCATCTGAGAGCTCCCAGAGAGCTGGAGAGGGACTGGGGACAAGGGATGGAGGGACAGGACACAGGGGATGGCTTCCCACTGCCAGGGAGTGGGTTTGGATGGGATCTTGGGAAGGAATTCCTGGCTGGGATGGAATTCCCAGATTTGCTGTGGCTGCCCCTGGATCCCTGGCAGTGCCCAAGGCCAGGCTGGACATTGGGGTTGGGAGCAGCCTGGGACAGTGGGAGGTGTCCCTGCCATGACAGGGGTGGCACTGGGTGGGATTTAAGGTCCCTTTTAACCCAAACCATTCTGGGATTGTGTGATTTTTATGTCTGACCACCCAGATCATCCCACCAGCCCCAGTGGGATTCTCAGCTCCACATTGAGCACCCACCACGCTCCAAACAAATATCAGGGCCCCCCAAACCCGTGCCAAAGTTTCTCTGAGGTTTGCAACTTTAATGGGAACAAGGCTTGGTGCTTTAAATAGGTGCAATATTTATGGAGCAAGGAGTAGCCAAAATGTAGGGAAAACCCAGCCAAGTGCTCTGCTATTTTTGATGACACGACAAAGTCTGATTTTCATTAAGTTTTGCACATATATATCAGGGGTCCTCCTAGGGACTGGGGAATGAATGCACTTTGTTTGAACTCTATGGCTATTATATACTACTTTTTATTGATTTTTTTTTCCCCTTGTAATTCTCAATATAGTTCTTGTGTGTTCATGGAAAAATATTTATTTTTAGTCCCACCATTTTTCCAATATACTTGTTTTCCTCATAATTGTTGTCCTCCTGTTACGAACATTGCCTGATTACTGGGAACATCTTCCCTGTTTTCCAAAATAAAAAAATTACAAAAGTACAGAATGTAAGATTAACAGTTTAAGTCATCTTGAAAAGGCAAAATGAAAGTAAAGCTTGGGTCAGTGTGTGCTATATGCTCTCAAATCTATATTTTTAGTTTCCAGTGGTGCTCTGCCCACATTTTTGGAAGGAGAACTCGCCCAAGAAATAAATACACAGCCTTGAGAAAAGTTAGACTTTCTGTTTCAGAATGTTTTCTGTAGGAAAATAAATGAGGAGGCCGACTTGGCCACCTGAAATGTCACTTCACTCTTCACCAGTGGCGTCAAGGGGTTCATTCATCAGGGGGAGGGATGAAGGGTGGGCATCTCCTGGCACAGGCACCCTCAGCTGGCACAGAGAAAGGGGAAAACCTGGCACTGCCCTCAGGGTGGGGCCTAAAACCTTGGAATCCCTTCCAAGCTCAACTCAAACGCCCTTTCTGGAGAGTTTGATGCTGGTGCCCCAAAGCTAAGCCTGGCTTTAGCAGCTTCTCTGGCAAGGGAGGAATTCAGTGGCCACCTTGGGATTCCAATAAATCTCCTCCCAGTCCTGCTCAGCTCCACTCCAGCCTCAGATTTTGGGCGTTTGGGGGAATGCAGGAGGGAACAGAGGGAGGTGGGAGGTGGCAGCAGGCTGGGAATGCTCCAGGGAGATGGAGCAGGGATGAAAAGCTGGAGCTGGAAGAGTGCAGGGCCATCAGGGAGCCATCTGGGAAAAATCATTTTATTTATAACTTAAGTAATAGCACAAGCCACACAGCAAATCGATTTGCTTTTGGATTCCAGCTATTGTCTGATTGCCCAGACAAACAGCATCCAGTTTAAGTGGAGTCCACAGCAGTAATAACAAAGAAGGAACACAAATTTTAATTATGTTCCTCCAAGTCTGTATAAGTATTGGAGAACCACATAAAAATGATTTTTTTTTTTACTAACTTGCAGTTGAAAATGTGTCATTAAAAGCTATGAGTCTGATTTTCTGCTCTGCTGGTCAGGATATTAACCAAAATGATAAAGTATTCGCTGTTTGAGGGGAGAAAAAGGAGAGGGAAACAAATGCTGAAGGTTCCATGCTGGAGATATTCTGAGAATGATGCTAAAACGAGAAACTTCAGCACCCCTCACTTGTTGGGGCTGTTTTGCTGCAAGAAAGTGCTGGAGTAAGAGAAGAAAAAGAGTGGAGAGAGAACTAGGTAACAAAAATTAGCAAAAAAGGGGGGAAAAGTGATCAGGATGTTGGAAGCACAAGTCAGAGTTTGTTTTGGGGCTGTTTGGAGGCAGGAGGGCACAGCAGGCTCTGACTCCACACGATGCCAGGGGATGCCAGGACTCTCCTCTCCCCAGGATTCAAATTAATTTCTGCTCTCCCCGCTCGCATCTTCCCTAATTCTGCAAGCCTGACTTCATACCCGCTGCAACTTACATTTATTTGTAATCTCACTGCTTACACTCCACTGAACAATAAAAGAACAATAAACTTAATAAAAAGCCCAAGTGATTGGAAATAGCTCTGGGAATGGCAGTCCAGTATGAAAGCTATAAATTTACTTGTATACTCATGACATTGTCAGCTAATTTTTATGAAAAGCCCATCACAGAACATTGCACCAAAACACTGTGATCACTCGTATGTCACCCATCATACTTCCCCTGATAACAAAACAGAAAATGCATCATAAAATGATACTTCAAACTACAAATTCATCTTGAAATGCTCACTGTATACAGTAACAATTCTTCCCTGACCTTGTCTTGCACCTGAACCTTAAATTAATCATTCTTCTTCTATAACATTAAAGAATACCCGGCGGTGCTTTTTTTATTGAGTTTAAAAGCTAAAACTTCAGCTAATAATATCATTATTGTTTTGGTTGATATTTCCCTATTCAAATCCACGCAGGGTTCAGGAAGTTCTGTGGTGCAAAGTAAGTAAATGGAGTTTTGGAAATGCGATTGAAAAGTATTTTTCCGTGCTCAGATCAGAAAGTATCGACTGATATTTAGAGGCTGAAGCAAAGCCCACTGATGTCAAAGGAAAACACCTATTGATTTTAAACGTTTTGGGATCAAGCCCTTAACACCTAATCCTGAAAAATGCTGAGTATATTAAAGCCACATAGGAGCTGCGGATATCAAGAATTCACAGGGCTAAATCCTATTAAATACATAGTGTTATCCTGACTCAGACTAAGGCACTCAATTGGATTAATTAGGAAAGATTTTCCAGGAGATGGCCGAGATTTTCACTCTTGCAGTGGACACGCTGTTGAGATGACAAATGGGACATGGGACAGCATTTGCAAGTGCCCCCCAAGGAGATTTTAATGGATCAGATCTCCAGTGAAATACTTGAAGTCTTTCAGACACAGAATTTAGTGATTTGGGCAGTTCTTGAGACACGGATGGAAGGTCCTCTGACACCTGGAGATGGCTCTGCAGGTAGAGGTAAGAGACCCCTCAGCCCACCCTTGGGGCTGCTGTCATTCAGTCTTTATCTTTTAATGTTTCTGCTAAAAATTTTAAAAACAAAAATTCAGCCTTTGTTCCCTCCCCTGTCCAGCAGCAGGAGCTTCTGCCCTCAGCCAGGAGCACCAGCACAGGGAGCTCAAATCCCAAATCCCTTCTGCCCCCTGAGAATCTCTCATGATGCTGAAGTTTAGCAGAACAGTTTTGATAGGAATATGAGTGTTTTTGCTTTAAACAAAAGCAGCAAGGTTTGATTAGAGCCACATAAAAATTAACTTTGATTTGACTGTCATGGCTTCAAGCGCAGCGTGACACAGCCTTTGTGTGGAGCCCTTGCAGGGGAACAGCAGCTGCTGGGAATAACCCTGCAGGAAATGTGGATGCAGGTTCTCATCCTTCCAGTGCAATTCCTCCCCTGTCCTTGCCAAAGCAGGGAAGGATGAAGCAGTGAAGCCCCCACCCTGTTACTGAACACCCCAGCTGTGCTCAGTCCCACCCAAACCCATCCATCCCTCCCTCCCCACAACCAAACCCCCCAGTTTTTACAGAGCTGACCCAGATTAACTTTTATATCCAATTCCACAGTGGAATTCCACAAAGGGAATGGTGCACTCAAAATAAAGGGACTCAAAATAAAACACAGGATTTATGTCTGCAGATTTTGGGGGACAGAAGAGCGCGAGGAGGAAAGGGCTCCTCAATATCAGGTATTATCCATTGAACAGCTGCTTTTTTCAGGGCTAAAATCAAGAATATTGTGCCAAACGGGTCCCAGAAGATCATCCTTGCTGTCAAGGCTCAAGGCAGATCTTCACAATTCTCAGAGGAGCTCTCTCTGTGCCTTCTGATGGTGAAAACTCAGCAGGGTCACCCCTGCAGGTGGGACCAACCCTTCACACACCAGGAGGCACCTGGGTTAAGGCACTTCCAGCAGTCCTGGCATGAACCTTCCTTTGCCAGGGATGTGGCCAAAAAAACATGCCTGGAGATGGCAACTTCCCACTGCCCACAGAGGGAACTCCCTGAGGGGAGCTGGACTCGGTGCCTCACCTTGGTGTGACTGCAGAGATGAGATCAGTTCCAGGAAAATTCCTGTCACTTATAAAACAAAGAAACATGGAATGGTTTGGGTTAAAAGGGACCTTAAAGGTCACCCAGTGATGGAAGTGACACCTCCCACTGTCCCAGGCTGCTCCCAGCCCCAGTGTCCAGCCTGGCCTTGGGCACTGCCAGGGATCCAGGGGCAGCCACAGCAAATCTGGGAATTCCATCCCAGCCCCTCCACACCCTGCCAGGGAACAATTCCTGCCCAGTCTCCCATCCATCCCTGCCCTCTGGCATTGGGAAGCCATTCCCTGTGTCCTGTCCCTCCATGCCTTGTCCCCAGTCCCTCTCCAGCTCTCCTGAAGCCCCTTTAGGCTCTGGAAAGGGCTCTGAGCTCTCCCTGGAGCTTCTCCTCTCCAGGTGAGCACCCCCAGCTCTCCCAGCCTATTTTTAGCCTGACACAAAACTCCTGGAGGTCAAGGAGAGGATTTCCAGCAGCCTCCAGAGCAGCATTTTGGGGGGACAGGGACTCCAGGGAAAACCTGGATTAAAAAACGAAGCTATTTATGAAAGGCAGCGCCCAAAGTGAGGAAAGGTGTCAGAATCTGACTCTGATTAATAAGCACCATTTTATGGATCAGAAAATATCACATCTGACAGAGCTGCCAAAGACAAGTCAATTTTGTACGAGCAGGTTTTATTGTGCTGGCAGCAGAGGAAAAAACCCAAATGTTTGACAAAGAAAAGAAACTTAACATGGTATTGAGGATGTTTATTTCTTTTATCATATTATGTATGAATCTTTTATAAGTTTTCAGTGAACTATATTAATTAAAAATTAGTTCTGGGAATATTTTGCTTGTAGCCTAATAAGCTATTACGTCAATACAGATTTTCATGGACTATTTTAAATTTGAAATAAAGGGGTCTCCTGAGTATGCGCAATGGAGCAAAAATGTAACAGAGTCAAAGAAAGTAGAATATTTCACACTTTCTTCCTTGTGCAAGTTGAGGATCAGGTCTGAGTTTTTCAAAGTAATTTTTATGTGCTTTATGTTAAAAGTTTAATTATTACTGGAAGTTTTATGGACTTATAATGAACTTGATAATTTATTATTTTTATGATGAATTTTTTCACTTTACCGGGATCCATCCCAAGGGTGGCACACAAGACAAGACTTTTCCAGTCTTCCCTCCCAGCATCTCTCCAGGAAGGGCAGCTGATGGAGGGTTATGGATCATGGTTTGGGTCTGGAGCTCACCTGGGCACCCCAGCCCCAAGCTGGGCTGGAGGCAGGGATGGGCATGGATTCATCCCAAAATTCTGCAGCTCCCACCAGGATGGAGGCAGGGATGGCATGGATTCATCCCAGAGTTCAGCAATTCCCACCAGGATGGAGGCAGGGATGGGCATGGATTCATCCCAGAGTCCTGCAATTCCCACCAGGATGGAGGCAGCTCCTCCACAAAACAAAAGAAAGAGGAAAAACTCCAATTCTGGGCTGGTGATTGACAGAATGGATTTCCTGGGATTCCCAGTATTGAGTGTAATTCCCATTTTGGGAGATCCACAGAAGTAGAACCAGATCATAAAATATAAACCAGAATAAAACCCTCATTATAAGTAATTCCAAAAAAATTTTGTGTCAATGACAGTTCTACATAAATTGTATCTTCCTTCAACTTTTTGCAATTACAATGAGATGGGAACTTTTTATTTCTTTAAATCACGTTTTTTTTGTGGTTTCTTCCCATTTTCATCAGGCTGCCTTTAAAAGTTTTCCAAAACCTGGACAGAGCTTGAAGGCATCAAGGAGATGAACTCCCACCAGGAATGGAGAGGAACAACTCAGGGGTGAATACCCACCGTGGAGGGCTCATGCTGGAGGAATTCTGAATTAAGCAATTTTTTATAGCAATGTAACAGATGCTGTGCCACTGCAGGACTGAAGCCTGAATTTCCGGCACTTTTCAGTTATAACATTTATTTTATGAAATATTTTTATATGAAGTAAATAATAATTAATTTTTTGGTGAAATCTCCCATGCCTCAAAGCCCCTCCATATATAAACTCCACTAGGAGGGTTTAAGACAAACCCCACATCTACTTAGGAATTTAAAATGATCATAAGGAATTTTACTGATGAGTAAGTGACAAATAAAGAAACACAACTGAAGTTTCTGGAGGTGCCAGTCCCCAAACAACACCTGAAAGTCACAAGTGAGCTTTAGTCTTGTGGCCAAATAGTGAAATTACAAAAGGAACTTTGGAATCCAGAGTCTTCTGGAAAATTAATCTTAGTTTGATAAATGTGGGAAAATTATTGGTTTTTTGAGGACCAAAAATATGACCCTTCCTGGATGTTTGCTGTCTGGTTTTTCAGTTTCATTTTTAAGGCATTTTGCTCATTTTCCCTCTTTTTCTTTTCATGTAGCAACTTCCTGAAAATACATCAAGCAGCAACCTCATGGAAAAGAGTCTTGCCCATCACTCCAGAGGGAACCAAGGATGTGGGAGTGCTCCTTTTAGCTATGGGCAGGCACATAGCAAATCCCAAATTCCATGGGATCATCACCAATAAATGCAACCACACCAGTGGGGCGAAGCTTTGGGATCAGCCCAGACTCCAGCACACCCAAGCATCCCAAATCCAAGCCCTGGGGCCCCACTCCAGCCCTGCCCATCACTCCGTGATGTCCATGGAAACCAGAGTAATTAATTCTAATTATTTAGCCTCCCAATAAGCAGCGTGGTGCTGGTTGATTTAACCTGGTTGAGGAACCAAAGCAAACAGCAGTTAATTGATCTGCTCGGGTTCACATCAGAGGGATCCAGCACAGAGTGGGATGAGAGGCACCTGATTCCCACTTCCCTGCTTTATCCCCAGGCTCCAGCCACTTCCACGGCAGCACTTCATGTTTTTAAAAAGCAAAGGAAAAACCAACATCACCCATCTTTGTGTTATTTAGTTTGCAGGTTGAAACGTGCTCTTCATATTCATATTAATGAGCTGCTCCTCATGAGGCAACCCATTAAATTTAATGGGAGAGCAACAAAAACCTCCCATGAAATGAAATAGTTGCAGTTGTGTTTACATTTCCTTGAACGCTGCACTCCTGTGCTAGGAACAAACTTGTGATTTTTTTTTTTTAATGATAAACAGGTTTAATGACTCTCTTTGGCCTTTTCCTTTTCCTGTTGTCTCCTAGCTGGAAAACAGGAGCCCATCTTTCACCAGGCACTGAGCACAGACTGTCCTCCATGGGAAAAGCAATTTCTCACTATTGCAGCTTTTCAACACTTCTCCCAAATTTATTATTAATTGATGGAGTTTCTGGTTTGGATGGTGATGAACAAAGAATCCATTCAAAACACTTGTTCCAGTGTTTTTTGGGGTTGGTTTAGGGACCATGACTTTCCTTCTTCTGAAAGGACTCCAGTGTTGTTTCAAAACATTATGAAACCCAAACTCTGGCAGAAAGAGGATTTCCTCCCTGCTTAGTTCTGCAAAAACACCATTTTTGTCAACAAGATTTCATTATTATTAAATTATTATTATGCTTTTTAAATCTCAAGCAAGATCCCCTACAGCCAGATGGCCTTTCCAGCCAAAATCCAGCACCATGCAGGGAGCACAGGGAGCTCCAAGGGAAATCCTCAGGTGATCTTGAAGGCAGAACTGGCAGCAGAACTTTTCCCTGACTCCTTACAGCACAAATCAGGGCAATATTGAGTTTGGAAATCCTGCAGCAGATGACCCATTTGAATTGGCCCCTGACCTGCACAATCCCATATTTTGTAGCTCTGTCACCACAACACCTGAGCAAAAAACACAAAAACAAAACAAAAAACCCAAAAAACCCAAGACAAAACAAAAAAACCAAACCAAACCAAACCAAACAAAAACAAACAGAAAAACCCCCAAACCAAAATCTAACAGTAAATGTAGCTGCTGCTGTGGGGTGGGGGCCCCAAAACAAGAGGGGCTGTGATAAGGACAAAAGCAAGCTGAAGTCTCCTGAAATCTCAATATTTGTGCCATAAATTTGATTTTTTTTCTCATCTCACAGAAGCCCTTCTGCTCTGGAGCCAGGCTGGGAGAGCTGGGGATGCTCCCCTGGAGAGGAGAAGGATTCAGGGAGAGCTCAGAGCCCCTTGCAGGCCCTAAAGGGGCTCCAGGAGAGCTGGAGAGGGACTGGGGACAAGGCATGGAGGGACAGGACACAGGGAATGGCTTTAACCTGACGGTGGGGAGATTTATATGGGATATTGGGAAGGAATTGTTCCCTGGGAGGGTGGGCAGGCCCTGGCACAGGGTGCCCAGATTTGCTGTGGCTGTCCCTGGATCCCTGGCAGTGCCCAAGGCCAGGCTGGACACTGGGGCTGGGAGCAGCCTGGGACAGTGGGAGGTGTCCCTGCTATGGCAGGGGTGGGAATGGATGGGATTTAAGGTCCCTTCCCACCCAAACCATTCCATGATTCTCTGATCTCCAGTTTCTAGGTGTCCATCAAGCCCATCCCTGCTGGTGATGATGCTCCAATCTCCAGTCCCTCCCAAACGAACCCAGGGCAGTGCCAGGAGTCAATCCCTGCTGGATTTACCACTGCAGAGGAGGAGCATCACAGTGTGCAAGAACCTGGCACAAACATCCCAGCAGCTCAGGGTGCATAAGGAGGCTGAAGTGCAGCTGAAGTCATGGGGCTTTCCTCCAAAAGCTGAAAATTAAAATAAATGTTTGATTGAACAGGAAAAAAGCAATACCCAGGAAGCTGCTGCGTTGCTCTCTCTTTAATTTTCCCGCAGTCATTAGAGAGACATTGTTTCACAGTTGTTTTATTTTTCCTGCCGCAGGATCACGCCTCTCCCAGCCTTTATAATTTTGATTCCTCGGACCAATCTCCTCCTAATCTTTTGGTTCAGCAGGGCTGGAGCCCACGGTCCTGCCACAGTGCCCTCTCCCTCCAGCTGTGCACACCAGAAAGCCTGGCAAGCAGAACAACAAAGGCTCTTGGTTTTTTACACATTTTCATCTCTTTGCTCCTCGTGTTTCATAGTCAAGTGATTTTTTTAAAAAATAATAAAAAGTGTCCAAAGCCAGGTAGGACGGGGCTTGGAGCAACCTGGGATAGTGGAAGGTGTCCCTGAACATGGCAGGGGGTGGGACAGGATGAGATTTAAGGTCCCTTCCCACCCAAACCAGTCTGTGGTTGTATGGCAAAAATATTTAATTCATAGAAATGATGTAAATGAGAATTTAGGAAAATAAAGGCACCAACAAGCCCATTTAGACCCTAAACCTGGAGGAGCTGTTGGATACCCAAGAGCCATCAATATCCTGGGAAGATCCCCCTGCAGCAGCTGCTGGAGCTCCCTGGCTTTACTAAGGTGCTGTGAGAGCTCCTGGCTGTGGATCACAGCTCTGACAGAGCCAAGAGGGGAAAAAACAGGAAAGAAGAAGTGGGAAGGGCAGGATCTGCAGGCCCAGCCCTGGGATGCTCCTCATCCTGCTCCACCTCCATGCCCAGCCATCCAGGAGCACGGAGCTCTGCCAGTGCTGCAAGCCTAAACCCCACAAGGAAAACTGGGAAGAACTAAGAGAGGAGGACAACAGCTTGTTCCTTCAAAACCAGAGGAGGAATCATAGCCTCAAAGAGTTGCAGCATATTTTTTACAAACATTTGAGCTCTGCTTACATCAAATGTCCTCGTGCTCGGAACAGGTGGCTCACCAACCCTTTTCCTCTGTAATTTCGTCATGAAAGCCGCCTCATTTATCTCTCAGACTCATCTGAAAATTACAAAAAAAGAAAACAAAACACGTTGGGAAAGTGTTTATTGGGAGAGTTGCAATCTTGAGGGATATTCTCCAAGGGAAAGGGATGTTTAATTAAACACACAAGGCAGCGCTCGCCCAATGGAAGGCGCCTCTGAAGTCCTGGCGGCTGTTTCCTGGCACACATTGCTCCCAATATTCGTCAGGGAGTGTTCATTTTGGATAACTCCGGCTTCCACACCGAGAGGTGAGGTAACAGTTAAAGCACCACCACAATGCAGCTTCCATTTGGGTGACATCTTTCAGTTTCTCATCCAAGACAGGAATAAATAAAATTAAACCGCGCAGGGACGCTTTCTCTGCATCCCAGCACCACTGCTGATGCTGATCATGTGGAAAACCCAGGATTTTCAGAGTTCTTATGGATGTACAACCAGAAACAAGGAGACAAATGCTAAATGCTGCAAACGGAATTAGCCAATTTGTTAATGACAACTTCTTTGGGTGCAGCCCCGTTCCCTCCGGAACGGGCGCTCTTTATTCAACCTTTCAATGTCAGTTATCATTTTTAAAGCAGCTTGACCTGGAAGCACACAGTTAAAATTGTGGTGACTGTTAATGACAGTTTTATTGGCCACTATGCTTATAGTTCACATTTTGAGGTCTGTATGTAATTGATCTTTCTCCCCTACATGAGAAACACTGCAATGAGTTGGTTGCAGCACCACATTATAGATATAGAGAAATAATAATGATGTCACCTTGAGATTCAAAGATCGTGGAATAGTAATAGTCTCCTAGCTCATTCTCCCAACTGTGATGACCTCTCCAGTACTAAATCTTAACAGTCTCAGCATTATTTTTGAATTATTCATGCTAGCCTTTTCCCTCACTACAAAATCAAGGAAAATGAATGCATCATGCTCTGTCAGCTCCACAGGTATTTTGGTAAAAGTATAAAATGTTATTTGGTTTAAAAAAAAAAAAAAAATCCATGCAGCAATGCAGGTCACTTGCTAGGCTGAGCAAAAACAAAAATTCATATGCAGAAGAGATGGGACACATCCATTCTAGGGCTGGATGAGGCATTTTGAATCCCTGGAAGTTGGGTTTTGATTAATTACAGCTCCTCCTGTAGAAATAAAACGGGAATTAAAGAAGCATCAACACACACAAAGCATTTTTCACCAACTCGGACGGGGCTGCCATCATTCCAGGGACTGAGCAGGGAGCCAGGACACGAGGAGTTATGGATTAGGGACAGAGAGACACTTTTTAATGTCATATTTAGAGGTGGGATCAGTGGTGATGCTCAGGAGAGGAGGCAGCCATCCCTCCGCCCATCCCAGCCGGAATTGCCGCCCGCTCCTGGAGGCAGCAGGTTGATAACTCTTCTAGACCATCAAACCCTGATAATAAGAGAGCGCTACAGTTTTATTCCAGTGATGGATCTCATAAAAAGTGCACATGGGAATAAAATAAAATGCATGTAAATGTAAACTCGAGCAGGTATCCTGATTCATCTGTAGCTGGTGACCTTTAAGTTCATTATGAAAAACAAATGTCAAGCTTTCAAAAGACAGGAGTATCCCTGGCTTTGCTGGGGATTTTGTATGCTATGGCACAGACTGTATTAATTTAGTCTGGCATCAATAACCTTGAAATCAGGATTTTGCACTAAAAATCTAGTTTTATGTTTATTCAGAAAGCAAAGATAAAAGGCGACTTTATTTTAAGGGACCCTCCTGTGGCTACAGGGCAAACGTAATGTAACACTCTGGATTTTCACTACCTTGCTATTCAATGCCAGCTCCCATGGCAACAGATTTTATAGGAATACAAAGAGTGTGATGAAGATCTCCCTTTATTTTGCACCGGGTTTAATTATGGAAGAGTCTCCAGCCTGCAGAGTTCTTCAGCATCCCTGACATGACAAACATTCCTGGAAAGCCTCGGTCAAAACCAGCCACAGGTCCCCTGGAGAGGGAAAGAACCTCCTTCATCCACTGAGGAAAACAGAGAGATGTTGGATGTTGATGCTGGCACCAAAAATTCCAACTGATTAGCAGGGGAATATCACGTAATTGCTGAAGAAACAACATCTGATCAATTAATTACTTCTCTAACTCTAACAAGAAGTGCTTTTATGCTTCCATTCTCCCCTCAATTAGTTCATAAGCTGGAAGACAGGCAGTCTGAGGAGACTAAAGTATTTAAATGTATTTTTTCTCCATTTTTGCCTTTTTTTTTGGTTGTAGTTACACTAACAGAGCTACCTGCTCTCTCTCTCTATCCTCTTTGCTCCTGCTGATACAGGGACACTCTCACTCTGATGAATCTCCTACCTATTTTTAAAGGAACAAAACCCCACCTATGTCACAAAGAGAAACAACAAAAGCATTACAAAAATCACTGGTTTTAATCTAATTGACCATCAGCAGGGCCCTACTGCAGTTATGGTAGCTCAGTTTCTGAGCTTTGACGTGCTCAGAAAAGTGTCCCCCGAGTTTAACTATTTATATTCATTTTCTACCAAAAATACGGATTTTTGATCACTTTCTAGCTCTATTTCTGCCTTCCTCTCTGCACAAAACAGCTCCATATTTAAGCACTATGCCAAAAATCCTTGTGTTTCACACACTTTGAGCCCATGTGGTGCTGGGCTGAGGATGGACAGAGGACTCCAGACAAGGCCACGAGCCCTGAGTCGCCGTTGTCACCGTCACAGCTCTTTGAAGCACAGACAGCCACTATCAGCTGATGCTGTGCAGGGTCTCCTGGTCACAATGGTGGAGTCATTCCACCAAAGCGTTGGATTTTCCTTTCCTGATGGCTCCTGCACATGAAAGAGACCCTTATCTGCCTGTGGAGCAAACAGGGGGCTCAGATCCAAAGAGCTGCCCAAGGATCCCCCCATGGCTCTGTCGCTGGAGCTGGGTGAGCTCATTGCACTTTTCCTCTCTGATTTTGCTCCTACAACAGCCAGAGGGGATGGCCCCAGCCATCAAAGCAGAGTCACTCGCTGAATGGTGACAAATGACACTGAACTCAAAAAAAAATGCAGCCTGATCTATCTGGGGGGAAATAATCTTAAACAAAAGGTGCTCCATGGTGGGAGGAAATCTGGCCAGAAGCAAAAGCAAAGAAGGGAACATGGGGGTGATACCAGCAGATTAAATGTGAATAACTGAAAGCTTTCAGAGCTCTCTGAGGGCTTCTGGTGACACAGGTGGCACCTCAGAGGAGAGGACAGGGCAGGAGGTGTCACTTGGAGCACACAAACCTCGACACTTCTTCCTACACCACCTTCCAGGTCCTGGCAGGATCCCGTGTCTCCAAAGGCACAGAAATCCAGCTCCTCACTCCTGGCCATTAATCTAAAAAGCTGCATCGCAGCGACTTTAATCAGCTCTTTTAAAATTCCCTTCCCTTTAATTCCATAAGTACCCAGCTATTTTAGGCTCTTGATATAAAACCCACCAAATATTTGTGGGTAATTCCTCCACTCCTGCTTAGCCTTCGAAGCCCAGAGGAATAGAGAGCAGCAGACCTAGATCCCAGTTTTAGCTCTAGTTTCTATTTTAACACCAAATTTCCATGGAATTGCTAAAAAAAAGGGAGGGAAGCATCTTTGTGGACAGTAATTCTGTTGGTTAAGTCACCCTTTAATCTTCCTTAACAAGTTTACCTCTCCCAAGATGTGATTGGTTTTATTGTTCTTTATTTCAGATATATTTATTTGGGCCTAAAACATTTTGCAATCACTTATTTCTAGTTAAAAGGGATCACAAGGAAATGCATTTAGGGAGGTCGATCAAGTCCTTTTGTCTTTGGAAAAAAAAAGAAGGGGGAAAAAGGTGAATTCTTGGTCATTGCACATTCTCCAGCCCCTCTCAAATTGTAATATTTTGTCTTTTTCTGCAAAATCTCATTGCATTTTGCTTCTACACTGTTTGTGCTCACTGCTTTTTAAATTTCCTTGCTAAACATGCCTTCAGCATTTTCATATTTTCAGAATATTCCATTAAAAGTACTGAATATTTTCAAGCAAAATTTTTATTTCTTCATGCCTGCACTTTTAAAGAGAGCAGAGCCTGGGATATTTTATTCAATTTAATTTTTTTTTTTTTTTGTTCTGCAAAATATATAGACATATTATGTTATATGAGGCACAGTGATGATTTTATTCCAACATAAATGTCATTCTCACATAGTAATTTCATTTGGACTGGTAGGAGTGACTTTTTTCGAGGTGTTTGCACCTAATATTAATGTTAAAGTTTAAACTATTTCATGGAAGGATAATGACATCCAATTACCAGGCAGGGCAGGATTTACTGGTTTCCATTGGAAACACCAGGTCCCTCCCACTCTGGGTAACATTTTAGAGCAAAATCATTATTTTCCTTTAAAAACATCTAGAAATACACACGTGGAAGAGAAGGACCATGCCCGTTTCCCCTTCACTATTTACCTCCAGGCCTTGCCAGAGAAATGCCACTCAGGCTGTGAGCTCAGCCTGGGTTTGAGCCGCGCTCCGCATTCCTGAACTCCTTCCCAAATCCCGGCAAAGGCAGAGAGAGCAAAAACAAATCGCAGATGTGGGAATTGGGGAGAGGAAACGGTCATTTTTCCAGCGTGGGTCACGGAGAAGAGATCAGGGAGCCCGGGATGGCTGGAACATGCTGGCACGGGAGAGGAGCTGGCCCTGGCCCAGCACAAACAGTGCCAGAGCCGCCAGAGCGGGAGCCGCGCGCACGCGGCCGGGAGCCGCCGCCAGCCCCGCGTGCCGGAGCCACATGCCATGGCACTGCCCTTGGCACTGCTCTTGGCTGGCCTGCCCCGGCTCCCAGACCTCCTGGGGGGGCTCCAGCACCGTGCTGGGATCCACTGGGGATGGGGGAATGTGGGCAAAGCCGATGGATCCTGGTTGGAAAGGGATCCTGCTTGAGATTACGCACGAGGCGTCATGGTGGGATTGCAGCTGGAGCTTCCTCGTGGTAATGGCAGGCTGGGGGCAGAGACCTGGCTTGGGACAGCCAGGACACTCTGGAAAGCCTCAGGAGAACCTCACAGGGTGGACAGGTCCTGGCACAGGGTGCCCAGAGAAGCTGTGGCTGCCCCTGGATCCCTGGCAGTGCCCAAGGCCAGGCTGGACATTGGGGCGGGGAGCAGCCTGGGACAGTGGGAGGTGTCCCTGCCATGGCAGGGGTGGAATGAGAAGATCTTTAAAGTCCCTTCCAACCCAAACCATTGTGAATTCTGTGAATTGTGAGTAAATCCCTGCTTTCATTTCCACGTGTCAGTGATACAGTGGCAGGTGATGCCACTCCAGGTCACTCTAAATCCAGGGGACAATAATTTACCTCACTAACTCCAATCCAAACAGGAATAATAATTCCTCCCCACCACCTTTTTAGGCTCATGCCATATTTTACCCACATTCCCACCGAGGGCAGGCACGGCCAGACTAATGCTGGGAAAGGGAAAATACAGCTCTGGAGACAGGAAAGGTGGGCCCAGAGACCACCCAGCCACGGCAGGACGAATGAGATGTCATCCATGGTATCCCACAGCTCAGGATGTTATTCTTGTGCAGTGCACAATCAATTATGTCTGTGTGGAATGACTCCACTCCCTCTTTTTGGGTCTCCGGGAAATCTTTGTTCAAATTGAGGATGGTTTTCTAACAGGCTCCACTCTTTACCCAATTTTCCAGCTGAGTTGACTGAGGCCCAGGCAGGTCAAAAGGCTTACCCAAGGTCAGGGAGGGAATCAATGAGTTGGGTCAGATTAGATCTCAGCCTGTTCCTCGCTTTTCATCCTCTGCTGTTCCTGCTGGACCACTGTTAGAACCAGGTTAACAAAAATGTCATGGATATGCTTTAAAAATATATGTTTTTAAACTTGTTATCCCAATAAGAATTAAGTTCTTTAGTCAGCACGCTATGTAAGATTAGGTTTCAAGAGGTGAGGCCTTTGCTGCAAGGAATTCAATATCCAGCACAACGTAAAATATCCAGCAGGAGAAAGACTTTTACTACTGTATAAAAATAATAAAAATGCAGAGAAGTCAAATTCACAGATCAAATGCTGAAGTGCTCACTCGGGTCAAGTTCTGCCTGGCTTTAATTGTATTTTGCCTTGGGAAAAGGCTTCAGATCTGGCCATAAATTAGTATGCTGATCCCATGGCATGAGTGGTGTTTTATTTACTTATTCCCTGGAATATGCTGTAGAATTCAAGTAGCAGTTCAGCTAAAAAGAGTCACTCATCCGAATCTGAAGGAACTGTGGTGATTGTGAGAATAATCTTGGGCTGCCTCTTCCAAGCACCCGCTGTGTAATTTGGCATGAATTGCCCAAAATAGCCCATTTCCCCCCAAGGGATCTGTGTGTTTCCTGAACTTAGGCACCGAGAGGCACCAAAAGCTCTGGATTTTCAGGAAAAATGTCTTTGCTGGGAGGGCAGAGGAATCACAGGACAGGCTCCCTGGGACAGCTGAGCCTTCCTCATCCCTGGGGATTTCCACACCCACCGAGGGAAAGCCCTGAGCAGTGGGGTCTGACCCAGGAGCTGGTGATGGCCTGGAGAACTCCTCCAACCCAGCCAGGACTATTTCCCAGTCCTGCAGCATCACTGGATATTTTCAGGATTAATTTTTAAAGATCACTTCAGGGGCAGTTTTTTCCCCAGCTATCCATCCATGCTGCCAGATCCTCCCTTGCCAGCTCCCCTGATGATACAGGAAGATGTGGCATGGAGAGAGAGGAATATAACTTTATTTCCCAGCTATTACTCCATAAATAAAAAAAAGAAAACATTCATCAAACCGTGTTCCTTTTTCCTTCATTCACTTTCATCCCACCAAACCACAGACAAACTGTTCTGGGCATTTTGTTTTCAGACAATGGGGAAAGATTTGGCTTTGGAAAGTCCAGTCAGGAATTCTCTTTTCCCGATTTTCAGATCCTGAAATCTCTCGGAACTCTTGGCAAAGTTCAGCGCTGAGGAAACTGCGCCTCATCAGTTCTCATCTGCAGATCAAAGCAATTCACTGGCAACATGAAAAGCCTGTATTTAAAAACTGACAGGATACCCTGAAAAAAAATATTAAAAGAACGAGCTTAGAAATTCTGGGAAGAATGCATTTGGAGTTTCAAGCAAAATAAAACAACATCTAAAAAGCAGCATTAAAAATATCCTCGGACGCAAGAGAAACATTTGTATTTGCCCAGTGCTGAAACAATAAACGAATGAAAACGATCTCTGCTCCATGTTCCAGAGCAGGATAAAACCATTCAACCATTAAACTGGGTTCAACTCTGCTGGCTTTCCTCTTGTGCTTCCATAAAGGCCAGAAAAACCCAAACCAAGCAGGGGATGATGGAAATTTGGAAGAAGTGTCCTGAGAGCAGAGAAATTTGGGGAGTTTTAAACGAGATGCACAAATTCAGGAGCAAAGCAGTTGCTCACCTGCTCCTCCTGACTGCTGGTGCCTTTCAGCACTATCAGAAATAGAAATGTTTCCTCTCTTTTGACTGGCACAGTTCCCCTCTTCTTCCTCGGGCTGGCTTTGGAGCTGCCTTTGCCTCCACTTGTTTTTTGTCAGAAGTGGCAGCACACGGAGCTTTCAGCAGCTGCCTGACCTTTCCAAGGTGTGCATCTCCACCTTCACCACCCAGGGACCTCCTTATGCTTAAAATCTGCTCCAGCCTCACTTGAATTATTTCATGTGAAGGTGCTTAATGTCACAAACAAATTTTTTTCCTCCTGTAGCAGGTCAGTTGGCATTTTAACGTTTATTATTAAACTGCCTTTGATAGCTGAGCATGGAATAGATTTGCCTCCACGGATGGACACAGGGGAGCATCCCAGCCCAGCTGTGCACCAGCCACCTGCTTTTGCTGGACTGTGGCCTCGGGAGCATTTTGGAGGGATGTCAGCTCCCTGGAGCTGAGGGAGCACAGCCAGGTCCAGCCCAGCCCAGCCAGGGGATGTTCCAGCACTCGGCTCCAGTTAACCAGAGAGCTCCTCTGCTCCCAGCCTGGACATCAGCACCCTCTGGGAGCAGGCCAAAGGGAATTTCACCCATTTTCACATTTATAAACACTTTATCTATTTATCTATTATATACTCAGGCTGCTGTTTGAATGGGGAGCTGAACCCAGACTGAAACCAGAGCCAGCATGAGGGACAGAACAACCCTGAGTATGTCCCATCACTATTATGGGACAATTCATGTCATAGAGACATTTACAAGAAAAAAAAAAAAGAAGATAAATATTTTCACTTCCATTTAATTTTATTTTCATTTTAGGTTACTGCAGGATTCTACTCCCCTCACAGTTCACATTGTATTTATGTAAAAATGTTATTAAGACAAGAAGTGAAGACAGAATTTCTTCATAATGTCTAATTTAAACCTACTCTTCTTCAGCTTAAGGTCATTCCCCCTTGTCCTGTCCTTCTATCTCTTGTCCCCAGACCCTCTCCAGCTCTCCTGGAGCCCCTCTAGGCACTGGAAGGGGCTCTGGGGTCTCCCTGGATCCTTCTCTTCTCTTCTCCAAGTGAGCACCCCCAGCCTGGCTCCAGAGCAGAAGGGCTCCAGCCCTTGGAGCAGCTCCATGGTCTCCTTTGGCTTCATTCCAATGGATCTTTTTTGTGCTGGGGACCCCAAAGGTTGACACAGCCCTGCAGGTGGGGCCCCACCAGAGCAGAGGGAAGAATCCCTCCCTCTGCTTGGGATCCAGCTCAGGATGAAATCTCCTGAAGGACTCTTCCCTCAGCTGCCACCAGATTCTCACAAAAGCACCAGGACAATGAAAATTGCACACAGGTGACCCAGAGGGAACTGGGAACTTCAAGACAAAACCACACACCCCTACCTGTGGAGAGCAATTCCATGCTAACATCTCTGACTGTTCTCCAGTGAGTGTGTGTTGAGGTTTGCCAGCACTTGGAAGATTCCGCCAGGCTGGAGTTATACCCAGTTTATAAAATCACACACAATTCATACATTTCACACACACAGGCTCCCCAAAGTGTCACAGTGCATTTTAGCATCTGAACTGCCTGGGATTCAGTGAAAGAATCCTGCTCCTCTGCCATGGATCTCGGGCTGTGCAAGCTCCTCCACGTGCATTTATCATCCCTGCCTGGCGAAGGAGCGCGCTTGGCTTGAGGGACAGAGGTGCACCTCCTGTAATGGTTTATTCTACACTCTGCAGCAACCTTTCTTCTCATATTTCAGAGTTGAAAAAGGCCTGTCAAAAAGGGGCTATTATGAAAGGGAATTTGAAGACATTCATAAACATCGAGACAGAAAATTGCATTTTCAATATGAGAACCTCAATAGTTAAGGCTACATTTGGGAGATCACTATGGCCCTCTTATTTTCTGCTTACGCTGTCAAAGTTTGAATTCATGTTGGGTTTTCGAGCAATTCAAACAAAGGATACTTTCATAAACATCCATTTCATAAACTACAGCATATCTAATTCTTTGGGTTCTGAAGGCTGAGCTGAATGTAGTGTTTGTGGTCTACTGAGAATATGTCTGGAAAACATAAAACAATCTACTAGGTAAGTTACAAAGCTGTTGACATAGGGAATGAAAATGGAAATTCTGCAGTAGTTTCCTCCATCCCCGGCTTTACGCTGTACTTTGCCTGATGTGAGCTGATTGGTGCCGTATATCTTGATGTTAGGATCCCATTTCAGAAATGTTCTGACATTATCTATTTGGCAGTTTGAAAAATAGTATCAAACTCCCAATGCATTTGAGCGCACGTTTCAACCCAGCAAGCGTAATATCCATTTCCTCCGGTGCAAGAGGCACATTAGGACCAACTCCAAGTGGATTCAATTCTAGGAATGCAATATGTGACTCCACACAAACCCCACACAGCCTGCTGAGAGGGACCAAAAGGAATTAACTTGATTTGATTTCCAGTCCCTCCCAGTGAACACACAGGGCTGTCCCTAGCAAGGAATCGATGCCGTGAGTTCTGGGGGTGCAGTGGCACAGCTGGCACCTGCCCACGGCACAGGGAGGAATGGAGAGAGGAAACCTCATCCAAAATAAAATGAATTATTGGGAAAAATTCAATTAAAAAGAATTATTAGGAATATTTTCACAAGGACACGCAGAGATGGGACAAGGGAGAACGGCCTTAAGCTGGAGGAGGGCAGGGATGGATGGGATATTGGGAAATAATTGTTCCCTGGGAGGGTGGGGAGTGGCTGGGATGGAATTCCCAGAGAAGCTGTGGTTGCCCCTGGATCCCTGGGAGTGCTCAAGGCCAGGCTGGACAAGACTTGGAGCAGCCTGGGACAGTGGGAGGTGTCCCTGCCATGGCAGGGGTGGCACTGGATGGGCTTTGAGCTCCATTCCCACCCAAACCCCTCAATGGTTCTGTGATTTCTCAAATAACTGACAATGATTTTGAGGTTGGGGACATCCCTATCCAGGCTACAATTACCCAGTCCCCTGAAGGACGTGTTCTCTTGCAAATATGCTTAATATGTCAATAGGAAAAAAATATATGCTGTAAATTTTGCTGTAATAATTATTGGAAATGGTTGAGCCTTGCTGGGATTTGGCAATAGCTCCACTAAATATAGGACTCCAGGCACACTTAATTTAACAGGAGATTTATCAGTGGTCTTATTGACCCAAAATTCCTCTTATTTAACATTTATAAGCCCTTTTACCACACAAATTTCTCTGTAGCACAACAGAGAAAATTTATACCGGCTTAGCTTCACCAATATTGTCAAAACATTTCCCAACAACTTCTGGAATAGAGCAGCCAGGAGATAACTAAAGCACCTGAAGTAGGGCATATGAAACACCATAACTTTTTACAGTTTTGCCCTAAAGAAAATGAAGCCAATCTCTGCTAATATCCCTTTCATTTACACGCTTTGCTATGAGATTTCCCTAAAGGCATTAGTGGCTGGCAAACAACTCCCAGCACCTTGATTACAGGAAATCATATTTCTCCCAATCCCAAGCTTCTTCATAAGTACTGAAAAGGCTTTGCCTACTAAAATACATTTTCTTAACTTACCAGTAATTCTACACCTTGAACCACCCAATTTCCTTCCTCTCCCAGCACAGGAACCACTTGTATTCCTGTTCAATATATCCCAGCTCCTACTTTACTCTTTGTTGTTTTCAACAGAGATGACTCCGTGCTTCCACATCAAAAGTGGTATCAAACAAGCTTGGAGAATATTTTGGGGGAAGAGGGAGAAAAACAAGATTTATTAGAGAGGGTTACAAAGTACTTCAAAGATGATGGCAAGTTAAAATGTACAGATTTTTATCTGAATTCCATTGAACTTAAAGAATTACGGGGGTTTGAAATGTTCCAAGTGCTCTGAGCCAGATTGAAGGGTGAGCCCCAGAAAATGACACATCTTCAGAACAACCTCTTTTCTTATACACAGACCACAACCCAAGCCATCAAAATTTAACTCCTTGCCCTCATACACCCATCAAGCTGCAGTTCCCAGGGATTCCCAGTGACCCAGGTGCTTCCCAGCATTTCACATCAATTAAAACACAGGGACAAGCTCCCAATATGCTGCAAACAAAAGTTTCGTGCAAGAGATTACTTCTATTATTAAAAACCTGTTAACCAGACTCGGAGTGTTTCCACGTACACACTCTCTCCTTCAGGGCCAATTAAAGCACATAATGTGCCCAGATCAGACAGCTCTGCATGGACAGGAATATTTCCAGATATAAATTTGCAGGACACATCCCTGCTGCTGAGAAAACACGAGCGTCTTGGCAAACAAAATCGCAGTTTCTGGTTTCGTTCAGGCTGCTTTCTTTTTATTTATTTTTTTAAATTTTTTTTATTTTTCCTGGTGATTCTAACTGTGCAAGGCAAGCCTTATTTACTGGTTGCAGTGAACTCACACCAGGTGACATTGCTGGGGCTCTCTGCAGCTGAGCAGAGGCCGGCGGAGCAGAGGAAATGCTCCAGGCCAGGCTCTGACTCACTAAGGCACACACACACAAAGGCAGAAGGATTTTATGCCTCTGCTCCAATCTGACCATTTTTCTCTGGGGGGAAATTAAGGATCTACAAGTGAGGTCCAAATCACAGTGATTTTCAATCCAGCATCTTCCCCCAGGCTCCATCTGTTTGTCTCTCTGCCTGGCGAGAGGGTCCCTCCAGCTCCAGTGCCCGAGCCTCTCCTCCACAGCAGATGTTGCAGAAAGGGGATGCTTCCAGAGGTTAGTCCTTAACAAGGAATTTAATCCAGGCTGAAATAGTTGTGAATTCACCTCTCAAGGCATTTAATAAAACCCTTTCTTTTCAGTTTTCCATCCCACCCCATCACAATCTTTGACTACAAAGTTCGTGTGTTGGTTTAAGCCATGGTTTACTTGGATGTAAATTCTCGTGCTGGTGCTGGAAAACAACTGCAGACAGATGTTCCAGTCCTGAGGAAACACCATCCTGGCCCTGAAAATGCCACATTAAGTCAGCAATTAACAAATGAAGCAAAGAACTGAAAGGAAATGCAACATATTATAGGCAACAGGCTTAAGTAAAATGAAAACTGAGAGAAAAGGCCTGAAATGAAAAACCGGACACGACTTGAAAAACATTTTAGAAATTTTGCACCTTTCTTACAAGGTCAGTGTTACGAAAATTCATTCACAAGTTTTAGTTTTAGTGAAACTGACTGGATGTGCCACCACTGAATGCTGGGATTCTCCTAGGGAGGAAATTAGACACATCTAACAAGGCACGGTCCCTCTTGTTAAAGAACTGGAAATCCAAAAGTTCCGTGGTTGAAGTGATACTTGAAGTGACAAAGATTCAAACTCTGGCCAGCAGAAGGGTTAGAGATTTGAATAAGTTGTTCATAATTCTGAGGGCAGGGTGAACACTGGTCAGAAGCACCTTTTTCACCTCATTTATAAACAGGAATAATGACACTTAATCAAGTTCCAATGCAGCAAAGTTTGAACCAGCACAGAGAAACTTCCCTTTATAGTGCAAACACTCGACTTGTGGATCCATTGCTAAAGCCCAAGATGGTAGGATTTAAGAAAGTCTGGATATTTTACATTCCCTACTCAGACCTGTTATAATGCAAACTAAAATCATATTAAAGATAATCAATTTTCATGCTCCAGGCAATAAGGAGATCACCTTGGGAGAGGAGGCAGAGAAGATTAATATGTATTTTGGGGAGGTTTCCACTTATAATAAAGTTTCAGGAACTGGCTACTTTTCTGACAAGGGTATCAGGACAGAGGGAATATTCCAGCCAGTTTAGAATAACCATTTCTAGGGCATCCCATCCAGTGCAGAGCTTATGGTTTTTTATTTAGAGAGGAGATCAACCTCCCATAAGCCACTGCCTTTGTATGGACATGCAGTGGCAGCACCTTTTAATTGACCATTAATCCAAGCTTCATTAGAATTAGGGAATAGCTTCATTTTCTTGTCAGTAAATGTCAGTTGTTCCAGCACAACTATTTTCAACTGTATTGGGGAACTTTCTGTACTTTGCACGGTATTCTGTATCTATATTTCTTTTAGAAGTCCGATTTAACACACAGGCACTATCTCAATGCTGTTAGTTCTGTATTCATTTAAATATTTTCCCTGTGTGGGAAAAAAAAAAAAAAAAAAAAAAAAAGGATTTCCTGAATTCTGCAATTACTTTTTAAATATTGTTCTGACCCTCCATTTTGTGGCAGTTTCTAAGTCATACAGAAAAACTCGTAACATTTTTGCTGACGTAACTCAGATCGAGACTGAAAGATTCTCCAGCTTGAAAATGAGTAGTTTCTTGCTGCAAACTTTATTGGCACTTTGTATCTTGTTATTTTGGATTTTGCTACCTCAAGTAAACCTCAATGTAAGCTCACTTTCCTTTGGCATTTCACTCTTTTTATCCCCTCCATGTCTTCTTTTAGGAATGGTATTTACCAAATGCTTCTCCTACACTCAGTTCTAATTCCATGCCCATAACTTCGAGAATCCCAGAATGGTTTGGGTTGGAAGGGACCTCAAAAATCACCCAGTGCCACCCCTGGATGGGCAGGGACACCTCCCACTGTCCCAGGCTGCTCCAACCTGGCCTTGGGCACTGCCAGAGATCCAAGGGCAGCCAAAGCTTCTGGGTCCAGGGCCTCAGCACTTTCACACTGAATAATTCTTTCCCCAGTTTCCCATCAAAATCTCCCCACTTTCACTTTAAATCCATTCCCTGTGTCCTGTCCCTCCATCCCTTGTCCCCAGTCCCTCTCCAGCTCTCCTGGAGCCCCTATGGGCACTAGAAAGGGCTCTAAGGTCTCCCTGGAGCCTTCTCCTCTCCAGCTGAACACCCCAGGCTGTGTCAGCGCGCACAGATCGCTGTTTTGGGATGGATTTTTACAAAACTCCGCGTTTTTCCCACGCGTGCGCTCCGGTCCGCAGCCCCGGCCGGGCTCCCCCGGCGGCGATCGCCCCGCTCGGCTCCGGCCGCAGCAGCGGGGAGCAGGGCCCAGGCCCTTCCCTGGATCCCTCCCGGAGCCGCCTGAAGCTCCCCGGCTCTGCCTCTTCCCCTTCCCCCGCCCGGCTGCGGCTTCCGGGCGGCTCGGGCCCCGCCCCGGCAGCGCGGCCTGTGCAGAGCGGCCGCGGCCATCGCCTGGTGCGGGCAGGTGCGCGGGGCCGCGGCCGCCGGGGACATCCAGGGACAGCCACAGAGCCCCAGGGACAGCCACACACCGCCAGGGCTGACAGGGAGAGCCAGGGGGCGGCCCGGAGGGTGGGCAGGAGCGGGGGGTGAGCGGTCTCAGCGCGGGCAGCGGGGGATGCTCGGCCCCGCTCCCGGAGCGCTCAGAGGTGGGGAGCGCAGACCCGCCGGGTTTGGGGATGCGGGGCAGCCCGGCCGCACAAAATGGGCTGGTTTTCCTTGGAGTAGTGCTGGGGGGGGATGGATGGCAGCGGCCTGGGGTCACAGCAGCCTTCTGTGAGTGTCCACCTAAACAATTTCTCCCGTAAAGGCGGGACTTTGCTCCCTGGGGACATTCTCGGGCGGTCCGGGCGCGGTGTGGATGCGCCAGGGATGGGGTGGGTGCGTGGCCGTGCTGCTCTGAGCGGCTTAGCGCAAAACTGCGTCAAAATAATCGCCCAGAAGCTTGCCCTGAGTTGTGGAGGATACTGGGAATATTCCAGAAGTATCTGAGCGCCGTCCTGTGCCATGTGCTCGGGGATGGCGCTGCTGGGAGCACTGGGCCCGCTGTGGTCCCTCCCAGCCCCACCCGCTCTAATACAGAGCGAATTAATGTTAAGGTAAAAATATCCTTTCACCACTGATGTAAAAGCCAAGCTCTGCAGGTGTTTTAAAATAATTACAATAATGTAACTGCATGCGGCTTTTAAAGCATGGTAAATGTAAGGAACTATATAATTTGTTTGCCCCTCCCAAATAAACCTTATTTTTGGTGGTGTGTATCTTATTGTTATGGAGCTCATATTGAGGTGCAGCCTCTGCAGTGTTTCACTTTGAAAAATCTCAATTTTATGTACTGGGGCATTACCCTGAGGCTGTTACAGTCATTTCTCAGCTGCCTTTTGTGTCCCGGCTTCTGCTTGCCATGCACAAGGATCATCATCTGGAGGGCTCTGTTGGAATGCCAGAGTTCCCTTGTGGAACTTTGCCTGTGTTCCTGGTGCACTGTGGATTAAAATTTGGGATGTGGGCTTATTCTTTCTGGGGCAAAACCCACCCCTTCAATGTGGGAAACTTGTAAAAGCATCATTTTCTCGTGAATGTTGCCAGTCTGTGATGTAATTTCTCCTGGTAAAAGTTTTGTTTGCTTTGTTTTCAAACAGAAATATTCCGAATATGGACAGTTCTTCAAAAAGCTTCAAGTTTCAGCAGGAAAAAGATGTGGCTGTGTGAGCTTTTGAGGTGGCTTTAGCAATTCCTATCTGCCCATGACAAGTTAATTACACCAATTACTCCAGCAAGTGAACAGAAGCTCCGTAGGAAACTGTTGTAGTTAGATAGCAACTTGTGTTACCGTGGCTGCTTTACCTCTTGATAACTCTGTAATTAACTTGTCACCACCGTTTAATGCTTCACGTGTGTGGAGGATCAGTTCAAGGCATCACTGAGGGGATCAGAGCCTGCAGGAGAAGCTGCTGCCCTTTGGGAGGGCTCCTGGGGTTGCCCTGAGTTAAGGACTGGTGCAGGAAAAGCAGGGAGTTTGTTCTGGGAAGGGTGGGTGAGGTGGAAAGGCTGCACCTGAGCAGTTCAGGTTAAACTGCTGACAGGGGAAACACCCTCAAGAAGTAGCAGTGCCTAAAATCCAGAGGAGAGCAGGTCAAAGACATGGACGGCTGCTTCTGTAGTGGGCTTTTTCCTATACAATAGGGATTTTGGGGGAGTGAGAACAGCTTGTGAATTAACCCTCAGGGTGCTGGCTGGTCTGGCAGTGCATCATTCCCTTGTTCTCCCCCTCTGGTGGCTTCCTCAGCCCTGGTGGCTGCAGGGTGGGTGTTCAGGTGTTGGTGCTGGAAGGGCTTTGTGGGAGTAAATTGGAGGTTCAGGTGTGTTGAGGTGTCAGAATTAAACAGCAGCCTCCAGAGCAGTCAGCTGCTCTGCCTGGGACACAGCTGACCTAAATTACACTTAATTTCTGAAAGGAGAAGCCTTTCTGCCTGTGAGTTGTTAACAGCTCTCATTCCATAGCTCACAGAACAATATCAGACAACGGTTTGGGTTGGAAGGGACCTTAAAGCTCATCCAGTCCCACCCCCTGCCATGGCAGGGACACCTCCCACTGTCCCAGGTGGCTCCAAACCCCAATGTCCAGCCTGGCCTTGGGCACTGCCAGGGATCCAGGGGCCACAGCTTCCAGGACCTCCCCACTCTGCAGGGAACAACTCCCAGTATGATGATGGGGCAGGAGTTCAGCCTTCTGAGCAGGGGCTCTGTGCCCACCTCAAATCCTGAACACATGAGACTTCTAAATCCATCCTGCAGGCTTTAACCTCCCCCCTAACACTGCAGAGATTCCCTGCAGGATGCTCCCTGCTCCAAGTGCTGGCACTGCCCATTCCCAGAAGTTGTGGGGGAAGCTGGAAACGCATCCCAGCCGTGGCATAACTCGGAGGAGGCAGCACTTGTTAACTCTATTTGTTTTTATTATGGACATCGATCTGCCAGTCGCAATAATGCATTTATGGACATTTTTCTGCAAGCGCAGCGCTGGTGGCAGTTTTTACTGACAACTTGAGTCATCTGGACAGGAGTTGAAAATACGTTTATTTTATTGACGGATTGTGCAATTCTCTCGTTTACCCAGTGTTCATAAGATATCTGGACTGGTGAGGAGGATGTAACTGATGGCAAAATGGAGGGTAAAGTTTTAATTTCGGGAGGTTTGGGATCTTTTAGGTGGTCACAGGTTTTGGTGTGGGTTTGGGAGCTTTAACTTTATTAATGCTCTAATTAAAATGTTAAAGGCTCGGTGTCTTTAGAGCAAAATTCCAGACCTGAATTCCCTCCCTCTGCTGATTGCTGGGAATGTTATTGACTGGTAATGGTGCTAATTTATCTTTAGCTATAATGAGTAAAATCCCTGTTAAATGTAGTCACCTGTATTTGTGACATATCACCTGCACAGGTGTGCTTGGGCCAGCAGGAATTAAACACGCAGCTGGAGGAACAACCAGGCTATAAAACCAAACCTGTGCTGAAGTGTTTCTCATAAATGCAAAATGCAGTTTTAAATCAGAGCTGCTTGTGGTCCAGGACACTGCTTAAAGTGTATTTGAATGCCAATAAAGCTTGTGTGGGTTTGGATTTTAATGGAGTAATTGTAAAAGTTGTTTGGAATATGTCGCTGTTTTGATGCTTTTTATTAATCCTTTTTTAGGTTGTTTCCTTATTTATTATTTTATGTCTGCAGAACTAAGTTACCATGTCCTGGTGGCTGTCAGGAGTATCAGTTTATATTGGGCCAAATTGAATGATACAGATAATTTCAGGTATCTTTTCAAGTCACTTGTGAAACTTGGACATGCAGCTGAAATTGTCCCTGTTCTGAGGTTCTGAAGGTGATTAAAAATACCTGGAAAAATCACCTTTAATTGCAAAGAAGAAGAGGGGAGTTCATTAAAACAAAGATTCTGACTTCTCTGCTTTTTAAGTGAAATGAGAGTTAAATATTAAAATAGCATCATTGACCAGTGGCCTGGAGTCTTGAGCAGCTTGGCAGCGGGGAATAAATAATAATTTGAGTTTTGATCTGGTGGATGCATTTTAGCTTTCCACTTTTATACAAATGCCACCTTTTAGTGCAGATTAATGCAATCAGTATTTTATTACATATCTTAGCACAGCCCACTGGGGTCAGAGTTGTTTTGTTGTGTGACTGCTGCCATCTCCATGCTCCACGTGCAGATTTAGGTCCCTCCAGGTAACCCTGCATGAGCAGATAGCAAGAATTAGTGCAGCCTTGTCAGTGCTGCTGCTGCATAATCATCATCAGGAATGCTGGAATTATCTGGGCGCTTCAGATCAGTCAGCACAAGGCAAACAACGCTCTTGGCTTGTTTGTACATTCAAGTGTGCAGAAGGTCTGTTAATTAGTTACACTTTTTAATAAACACCTAAAGTATACTTAAGGCCCTGTTAAAAGATTAATTTTTCTGTTTCACATCATAAAAGCAGCAGGTGCACGTTCAGCTTCTGGCAGTACAGGGGCAGCACGAGGCTGCTTTGGCAGCCCTGGGCTGGTGGTGGGGACAGGACAATTCTGCTGTCACCCATGGCCTGGAGAAACAATTCCCAAAACTTCACATTCCCTGCTCTGTACTCTGCTGGATTTAAGGATGAGCAGATGTGGTGCAGTGGGAAGGGTTGGGGAAAAGGGAAATCCCTTGTACAGTCTCCTGTTGACAGCAGAAATACCTCTGGTTCTTGGCTGACTTCATGAAACATCATTTCTGGTTGATGGAATTTATTCAAGCTGGCCACAGTTATGGTTTGGGTTTGTTTTTTTTTTTTTTGGGATTTTTATCTGGAATATAAAGGGATTAATTGGTTTTGGATCCAGCTGAGTGGGCCTGGATCATCATTTCCTTTTAACTCTGAGGTTTGGGCAGTGGGGTGGAAGTAAAATCTGAGTCTGTGGCCAGGGTTGTGCTTTAAGGAGGTGAAACTGGGGTCCAACAAGGCAAAGTGCTTCAGCTGAAACAAACTTTGAAAATAAATCATGGAATCCCAGAATGGTTTGAGTGGAAGGGGCCTTAAAGAACATCTGTTCCCACACCTTCCACTGGATCAGGCTGTGCTAAGCCCTGTCCAGCCTTGCCATGGGCACTGCCAGGGATCCAGGGGCAGCCACAGCAAATCTGGGCACCCTGGGCCAGGGCCTCACCTCCCTCACAGGGAAGTCAAAAATGCTTGTTCTATAATTTTTTTAAAACATACCAATAATACCATTTTCACTGATTGCACGAGTTTAATATACTTTATTTTATATTATTGTTAATGCACCTGGCCCTGGATTTAAAAGCTTTCCAGTTGCCTTTTTGTGCCGTTATATTTGATTCCACAGCGAGACTTTCTAAGAATATGATTAACCCTCTGGGTCATCTTATAATGTAATTATTAATGATTGATTCTGTTTATCCTCAGGATCAATATGAGAAGCAAAAATGCTTTGGCATATATTTGGGGTTGATTTCTTGCACTCAGTAAACATGATCTGGTGACAGGAGCGCTATTGGTTTATTACTCAGAACGTGTTTGATGAATCTGAAGTGTGTAATTAGTTTTATATAATGATGGTGATATGTGGGGTTTTTTTACATGACTTATGTTAATATGGCCAATAGTGTTAACATCTCCTGCCACTAATAGTTAGGGTGGGGATGTATAGTAATTGATCTTCCTGGGAGTGCTGTAATGTAAAAACAATTCCGGCTGTTTGAAGTATATTTTACAAGTGTGCATTGGGCCTTTGGGATGTTATACTGAAAAACCCAATTGTACAGTTACCATGGGAACCCAATTAGAATAGATTGCTGGATTTTTTTTTTTCTTTCCAGGCTTTCATCTTGACCAAAAATCTAATGTACTTTAAATGTTTTCATATGGAATTTTGTTCCTATAGTCACTCGGTGTAATGGCTGGTTTTTAATTTTAGTGCTGAACCAGAGTGTTCTGTTGAGGATCCCGAGGACTTATCCTTCAAGGAGAATCTTCCTTTAGTGTTTAAAAGTTGATGAACTGAGAAAAAATACTTTTTATTAATCTAAGTTCTTACAGCCATCACATGTACTCATCAGGCTGCAGCCCTGGGGGGAAGAAAGCAGGGAAGTATCTCAAAGCCCAAGGACTTCTGCTCTAGATCACCAGCAAAACATGGCTGAAGGATTTCCTGCCCTTCAAAGATCTGTTTTTGATGTCACCTCTGAGTTTCCTTCATCTTTTTGGCCTGGTGATGTATCCAGAGGTTTGGGATGCTCACAGGGTGGGGCTGTGCTGTGTTTGCTCCCTGCACCTTTCAGCATCTGCAGGTGTTTGTGTGTCCTCCGGGTGTCCTGGGAGCATCCTGCTCCCTCTGTGGAGGTTGTGGGGAGCTCAGGAACATCTCCCTGGAATGGCCAAGGGGAGCTGGGGCAGGAGAGATGGAGATGGACAACCCTGGTCCTTCTCAGGCAGCTCTGAGCTAGTGAGGATGTTGACAAATAGCTCTTTTTCCACACTACTCGTTAATCCCTTCATTTTATATCCCACTCTGCAAATGCAAATGCCAGGAGTTTTCCATTTTGGTGAATCCATTTTTTGAGGTTTGGTTCTGGTGTCTCAGTTTCACTGAATTTGGTGTCCCTGAATTTGGTCAGTGTCGTTCCAAAGAGGTTTTGGCTTCTTGCCTTCGCAGTCAGCCTCAGGAGAACCCTTCAGCTCCATGTGAAATATTGATCTACAACAAGGCAGTCTGCAAGGCTGAGGGGCATTTTGGAGTGATGGTTTGAACTTCCCAAGGGTTTTGTGTGGTTTCCCCCTAGAAGAGTTTTAGCCACCATTGTTGGGGATTCTTGGTTGTGCCCAAGTGCTTGTCAGCCCAGGAAAGTCTTGTTGGCTGAGCAGGTGGAGCTCAATCTGGGTTTGAAATGAGCTTCTGGAAAAATCTGATTATTGAGGCAAAAATTTCAGCTTTGCCCTTCAGGAAGATCTAAAAAAACTGAGCTTTGCTGGGTGCTTTGAAAGGCAAAGCTCTGAACTGATGATAGAATGAAATTGCTATTTTATTTTTAGCTCTATCACAGATATTTTAAGTAATACTATTAGATTGCTCATCTCCCTGACCTGCATTTAAAAATGCAGTGAGTTCTCTTTGCAATGCCTGCCTTGTTACTGGAGTTAAAATCCTAATTACTCATCTTCATTTTAAACACTTCATAAGATGCAATATTAAGATTCAATGTTGGTGTTTGCTTTTAAGTGGCTGGGAAGGGGCCGTGTGTTCTGTCAGTGCCTTGGACTTCAAGGAGAGGTCTTGGAGAGCCTGGGGTGTTCCTGTAATTCTATTTTTGAGAGATTTGCCATTCCTGAAGTGGATCCAGTTATCCCTGCCCATGGAGTAGTGAGTTCCCTGATTTAAGTGGAGCGGTTCCCACTGAGTCAGGATTCTGGAGCTGAGCTTTGGCACATAAAATCCCTGATTTAAAAAAATACAGTGTTTACACCACACCTTTCAAAGACAGAGTGGTCTTAGCTGAGTGGCACTAAAAAAAAACCATAGGGGGGGTGCTAAATGCCAGAGAAAGAAGAAATATCCTTTATTTCCAAGGGGAGAGCAAAGAGGAACGAGTTGTATTTCTTAATTATATAAATAATGTAAAAGGCTAGAATTACAATAATTGAAGTTAAAATGCTTTAGGTACTCAGTGGTGTGAAATCTGTGCTTTCAAACCCAGAACATATCACAATCACTCGTTGTAAAATCACTTTCATGCCTTAAAATGTGGCATTTCCTAAATCACAAAAGGCTCTTCGTTTTACTCAGTCACTTAGAAGTACATGACAGCCTGTAAAAATTATTCAATTAATACTTTTATCCTTTGAGGCATTCTTATTCCAAATATCTGAGTTGTGCAGTGCTTGTTGTGGAAGAACTCTTCAATGTGCCATCTGTTGATTTTTTTGTTTTGACTCGTGACGAGTGGGTGACTTAACATTAAAATTCCGTGTTGTTTGTAAAGAACCAAACTCCCTTTGGAAAATCTGTGTTCTGAAACTTGGAGCTCATTTCAAAACTGATACAGAGGTGTTTATAGGAGAAGTGATCCTGTGGATATTCAGCTCTCCCTGTGGAATTCAAATTTAATAATCTAACTGGGAATTTATTTTATTTTTCCTTCCAGGTGGAGCCTTTCCTTCCACGATGGCATCGAAGCTCGTTCCTAAAGTAAGTTCCCAGTGCAAAATCCCTTTGCAAGGAGGTGTCCACTGGAAGTCCAGCATTACAAAAGAGTTCACGTAACATAGTTTGTTTTTTCCCCAGTGCCCAGCAGTCAGGATTAGGAACCCAGTTGACAAGATTGATGCTGCATTGTAAATCTCTGTAGCTCTGTCATGGTTGGTAACAGGCATCAGTGGACCTTTCCCCAGCACGTATCCATCTGCCACAGAGCATAAATAACAGCACAAAGCCACTCTCTCTGGTTTGTGGCTGTTTCCATTCCCTAATAATGAACACCTCCCTGAAAAACAGGCTTAATTCTGAGGCTTGATGCTTCAGTGATGTAAGTGTGGGTCAGTGACACTATGGTAAAATAAGGAAATGTGGGTGTTTATCCAAATATTCAGACAATTTACCTTGCTGAAAGAAGGGCATCAGCAAATTGTCAGGCTGTAACTGTCTGCCTGAAATAGCTGAAATGAACTTTGAAGACACAAATACCTTTTTTTTTTAATATCTATTTTTGTAACATTGGTGATGCTCCTCTAGGAAAACATTTCAGGTACAATCACACCTGCATTTCCAACTATTCTTGTTGGCAACTTCTATCACTGCTCTAAATGTCTTAATAGTGGCATCTCTTGTGGTTTTAATCTGCTTTACATAATGTCATGTGGCTTAGCAAAGGAGTATTTTGCTGTTTGGTGTTGTTTACCTCTTTTCTACAAAAGCAAATCGGTTTTGTTTTTAAAACAGAATGGTTGAGGAGGAAATCCAGGTAAATAAATTCTTCCTTCACTTTTTTCTTTTGAACAATCACCTCTTTAGTTATATTTATGCATCTTTCAGTTGCAAACACCTTTTAGCAGAGAATTACTTGGTGGGAAGAATCCCAGGTTCCCTCTCATTGCAGGCTAGGTGTGATAGAGCTGGCAAGTGACACCAAACTAATAATTTATTACCTAACCCATTTCCCCCGCTCTCACGTGGAGTTGAAAGGTGCAGCTTGAGCTGTTAGGGGAGTTTTCCCCTTTTGATACGTGGGAAGGCAGAAGGTTTGAGTAAAACACTCCACCTCTGCTGTGGGGACTGTGCAGACACTTCCCTCTGCTCTGGGTGCATATTAAATATTTCTGTGCTGATGTCACTGGTGATTTTGGGGCTGTTTTCAGTGTGTGCTCAGTTTGCACAGCCCTGCTTTGGGGTGACACCCAGCGTGTGCCTGGCCCTGCCTTTGCAGGAATCAATTATCACCCGTGCAATGTGCTGAACAGTTTTTAAGCAGCTTGCTGAAAAATGGTTTGGGGAAGCAGCAGACGTGGGAATTTTCCATAATCACTGCCTGTGTCTCCCACTCCATCCCTGATTCTGTTGCAGTGACCAGAGATGAGTTTTGGGTTTGGTGGTTGGGCTGTGGGTGACCAAACCTCAGGATATCTCCATATTTAGGAATTTTGGGGGCTTTGGTGTTCTTGTGACAACGTGGCAATTTTTGTATTCCATTAGAAAATTCTAAGTGCTGTTCTGTTCCTCTCTGGATTTCTTGTAGTTAAATTTGAAGTTAGTCAATGGATTTTTGTGCTAACCCCAAAGCTTTGCTCTGTTCATAGTGGAACCCTTATCCTGAATCAAGCAGGGATGGATAACTGTAGGAAAATCCAGATGTGTGTGTGCCAAGACTGTACTCTTGTATTTTTATACAAGTGCTCACAACACCTCTTCTGTGTGTATTTATTTCCCTGTATTTTGTGTTCTTAGTGAATTCCTGATACACATTTTGCTGCTCTGCTCACTTCAGAAATTTCAGTGAAATCCTTCCCTCACGCACAACTCAGATTCCTGACTCTCCTTCAGCTTAAGGAGCACTATTAATGGTTTTGTTCATATTGCTTAGATTTATTTTGTTATTATTCTCCAGCTCCTACTCTTCAGGTAGAGCTATTTTGGTATTATAAAGAATGATGGATTATATAGGAAAGTTTCTTTTGAAGCACTCCTGATATTGTGCAATGCACTTGGGGGTCAGCTACACTTGACTGATGCATGATTTATCCCATGTCCCTGCCACTTCCTGAGATAAAGCTGCTATTTTATCAAAAATGCCAGCAAGTGTGATTTAGAATTTATACCCCTCCTTTTTCAAATAATTGTTCTGATTACTTTCTGGCACGGCAATAAAATGATAAAGGTAATTGCACACAAATGCGAGATAGCACCAAAATACAATAAAATTAACCTGAATTAGCTTGACTTGTCGATGAGAAGTATTTATGAAATGTATTTTTGCAATAAGGGAGACTGATATTATAGCTGGAAGGTGAGTTATTGCCTTAATGTAATACTGTTTGAAATTTAAAAAAGAGACTGTTACAGTTGAGGGTGATTGTGCCTTTGAAATTAAGTTGAAGTGATTCTTATAATTGGCAGCAATAATGCATTGGGAAGGTAATATCTTTTATTGTGTTATGCCTAGTTGCATTATCTTTTATTTAGCTGGTCCTGACTCCAGCTCTGCAGAGCAGACAAGCAGGAGCAGATCAGGAATTTTGTGGATTTAGGTGATAAAAACTTGAAATGTTACCCAATATTAAAGTCATTCTTCTGCTGGGTTGGTTTTTTTTTTTCATTTTTAGCCCATTTTCAGTTCCCCTGAACCTGATAGGAGGCTCATTTGATTAAAATTTCATCTGTTTTCCTTGTCTTGGAGTAGTTGCAGTGTATTTACATCAGTGGGAGCTGAGCATTGCAGTCTCACTGTGTGTGTGCTTTTATATCAGGTGCTGATTTGGGCAGTGAGTTTTGTATTTCTCTGTGCCTCAAAGTCCAACCTCTTATGGAAAGGTGTGAGCCCACTCTCCCAGCAAGCGCCTCGATGGTTTTTAAGGAGTAGATCCTCAAATCCCAGAATTACTGAGGTTGGAAAAGCCTTCCATGATCACCCAGTCCCAGCTGTGCCCATCCCCACCTTGTCCCCAGCCCAGAGCTCTGAGTGCCACCTCCAGCAATTCCTGGCACACCTCCAGGGATGGGCACTCCAAAGCTCCCTGGGCAGCCCCTGCCAAGGCCTGAGCTCCCTTTCCATGGGCAAATTCCTGCTGATTCCACCCTGAGCCTCCCCTGGCCCAGCCTGAGGCCGTTCCCTGCTGTCCCTGTTCCCTGGGAGCAGAGCCCGACCCCCCCTGAGCCCCCTCCTGTCAGGGACTGTGCAGAGCCACAAGGTCCCCCCTGAGCCTCCTTTGCTCCAGGCTCAGCCCCTTCCCAGCTCCCTCAGGAATTCTCCAGCCCCTTCCCAGCTCCATTCCCTTCCCTGGCCACTCTCCAGCCCCTCCATGTCCTTCTTGTGCTGAGGGGCCAGAACTGGACACAGCACAGAGGGAATTATAACTATAAATAGATAACTAATAATATGTTGAATTTAATTCTTGAAGTGATGGACACATCTGGAAAATTCAGACAACTGCCCCATGACTTTTCCTGTTCATATATAGACTCATGGAATATCCTGAGTTGAAAGGGACTTGCTAAAACTCAACCCAGTAACCACAAAATAGTTTTTTTGGGGACCTTCTAATTGTTAAGAGACAAGACTCTTGATTCTTCATTTTTGATTCTTTAGTATATTTGTTTCTTTAATTGTTTGGAAGCAAATTCCTTAATTATTTTTAAAGCTATGTATTATAAGTATTAAAAAAATCAGTGTTTTATTCCCTCTGAGTGAATGTTTAATACATTGAACAACTCAGTAAAGTACAACACTGCTTTGTAGTGCTTCCAGTTGAACCTTCTGCCATAGGATTTCCAGCTTCAAAAATGAGGAGCAGAGGGATTTAATCCCTTAGGTAGGTCCTTGGTAGGGTAAGAGGGACAATGGCTTCCCCTCCCCTTGGAAGTGACACCAGGACATGTGGCTTTGGGGCTGCTTCCTGGTGGGGTTTGCAGGTACCAACACATTTGTTGCCATAATCTGGTTATTCCAGGAATATCTGGCCCTGTCCTGTCCACTTCCCCTCCTCCTGGTGCTCCATTACTTACCCAATTTGGCTGTAATTAATTACAATATCCCTTGGCAGCCCCCAGTTTGATGAGATGCCCTGAATAACTCCATGTCCCCTCCATGATCAGTAATTTTGGCTAATTAACGCCACACTTCTTAATGGCACTCTGCTTCTGTGCTGGGTGTAAATAGAAGCAGAGAATTGTTTGGGTTGGGAAGCACCTCAGAGATCACCAAGTGTTAATCTTTGCTTCATGCTATTGATATCAAATGATATCAATATCATAATTGATAAATGTTTGGTTTATTATGGTTTCTATGGTTTCAGTGCCACGTGGCTGCTGTGCTTGCATCCCATTTCAATTTCCTGTGTGAGTAATAGCTGGGGAGAGATGCAGGATGTGTTTACTTGTTTTTGGAGAAGTATTGGAGGAAATAATCCATGAGAATTCCTGTTTGAGCAGCCTGCTGGGGTCTGGTGCTCCAGTACCTGCTGACGCCGGCTCCAGTCCAAGCCTGGCACGAGCAGCAGATGGAGTCCAAAACTGCACTTGTTGAGCCTGGAATGCAGGAGCAGTCACCCAGCAGCCCCTTCCCGAGGAGTTAAACCGGGTTTATTACAATTGAAGTGCCCTTGCAGTCAAATAAAGCAGTCAGGGACAGCCCTGGGTGCTGGGAATTTGTCGCTGCTGCCGCCTGCCAAAGCAGCCGACTGAAGGCGCAGCCAAAGAGCCAGAGGCGACCACTGCTTGGAAAGGCTCTTCCCCAGCTTGGCATTTCGGGGGCTCCTGGTTGCCATCCAAAGAGGATTAGCAGGATAATGCGATGGGACAACAGAAACTTGCTTTTGTTGTCTTTGATTGTTTAATAAAGAATTACGTGTTTGCTCTCGTCGAAGACTTCTGAAATGCCGTGGAAAGCAAATGTTGCTCCGTGTGAACACGGATCCCCCTGGTTTTTGTGTGAAGTGGGCCTTTGGATCAGGGGAGAGGGGCACTGATTCTGAGTGTTTATGCCAGTGTATATTTGTATATGTTCAGAATATGCAGCATATTTGTGTATGTACAGAATACTCTGTACCTTCACATTTTTTATGGGATTAGTTCTTTGGAAGGTAAAGAAATTGCATCACCCCAAACTAACCCTGGATTTGCTTCCAGTCTGTCTGACATTTCCTTTCCAAACCTCCCTGCGCCAGGAAATGAGGAGGTTTTGTTTTCATACCCTCTGAAGTTTCAGGTTTGGCTTAACCAGGGTTAGATTGACTCAGAGGAGCAGTGAGACACCAGGAGAGCACTGCAGGGTTTCAGTGCAGCTTTTGTTTGAGAGCCTCACCTGGATTTCAGCCCTGCTGCTCAGCTGGGGAGGTGTTTATTGCTCCTGCAGCAAGGAGAGAATTCCATGGACCTGCATCTCCAGTGCTTTATTCTGGAAAGGTGAAAGTTTGGTTTGGGTGCTGTAGGAAGGGGAAATTCACCCATCAGAGAGAGATTGTGGAGGGGGAAGAGGTGTCCTGTGTCCAGCTCAGGGGTGGTTCAGTTCACTGGATAGAAAGAACTTGTATTTTAGAACATTAAAGGTAATTTTAAAAGTTATTTTACTTTTTAGCAGGTTATATTAACAGAATTGCATCAGATTAGATACCGTGAGCGTTGTGTTGTTACAAGACTTTCTTCAGGAATTTAAGCAACAACTGCAATAGCATCTTTTCCTTAAAAATCAGCTTTTGCCTTAATTTAAAACCTGTGAGGCACTTGGCTCTCTTTGGACTGAGGGTTTTCCATATTTTTGGAGGATGCTGTGGGTGAAGTGTGAGCGTGGTGATGCTGGCATTGTGCATTACCTGGTTCAGAAGTTATTTTTCTATTAGGGATGTTGGTCAGAGCTCCCTGTGGAGCAGCAGCCATCCCTTGGTTTTTTTGGACAAGAAGCTTCCTGACTATCAGGACAACTTTTTCACAACTTCATCTGTCCAGAATAAGATGTCAGACCTTCAGGGGTGTGTTTGGATCAGGATTTCCTTATCCCAGAATCCCAGACTGGTTTGGGTTGGAAAGGACCTTAAACCTCATCCCATTCCACCCCTATCCCAGGTTGCTCCAAGCCCTGGCCTTGGACACATCCAGGGATCCAGGGGCAGCCACAGCTTCATATTTTTTGGAGTTCACACCATTCTATTTAATTGGAAATTTTTGGACTCTTTTTCAAGAGGAGGGAGCAGCTTTTAGCAAAGTTCATATTTTAACTTTGAAAGAAATCAGACATTTCATAGTAAGCAAAAAGACTGAGAATTAAACGTTTCTCATTCACTGTAACTTTTATTCCAGTATACAAAATGATATTAATATTCCAATATATTAAATTATTTTTGGTGTGAAATATCCAACACTGTCCCCTTCTTTCTTCCCTGCAGTAATAAAATCATTTGTAGTACATACAACCTTTGTTCTCCTGAAACAGTAGCTTTTGTAAGGTGAAAATATAGATGATTAATCAAGATATTAACAGGAGTAGATTGTTAGATTGTTCTGATTGCATGGATCCTGTCTTCTATTCACAGCCCTTAAATCTTTCTCTGCTTTCAAACACTAAAAAATGGCTTTTTCCTCTAAGCCAGGCCCCATAAGGTTGGAAAATCACCCTCCACCCTTCACTATATGTGCAGAAATACATTACCTTTACTATTAATATCTTCTCCCATATTCTTAACGTACAATGGATTGTTTCCTTTTAAATAAACAGGCAGAACCCAGTAAAACAAATACAGGAAGTTTTAAACTATTAAGGAGATGTTGAGAGAACCATAATTCAGTGAAATCCTTGGGTGGGCAATGCCCTGCATGGGCAGCCTCCTCAGTGGGGTGGCAGAAGCTTTTTGGCACTAAATCATTTGGCAAACATTGGTTTATGGTGGATTTTTGCCTTGACTGGTGGGATTTGAGAAGGATTTTGTTAGGAGAAGGATGCAAACTTATTCCATCAGGAAGGGTGACTGAAACGAGGGAGCAAATTGCCAAACTCTGAAGCATTCCACTTAAATTTAAATCCAATATTTGAAGCTTTGATTGAATTTTCATTCAAAACTTGAATCAGTAGCAAGCAGGTTTGAGAAAAGAAGGACTCTTTAGGAATTCAGGGCTGGTGTTTTGTTTCCTGTAATTAGGATGAAGCAGCAGCTTCCCTGACATATATGGATCATCCTCAAACTCCCCAAATTCCTGGAACTGCTTTTTTTGGAGAGTCCCTGATGTTCTGTGGCACCATCAAACCAGGGCAGGTGTTTGTGAATCGTAGCTCATTTGTTGATGCAAATGTCAGGACTTTGATGGAGTTTTTAGGATAAATTTGTGAAGAATGGGAAGTGATGGAGATTTTAAGGATAAATTTATGACAAATGGGAAGTGATGGGGATTTTAGGATTAATTTATGAAGAATGGAAAGTGATGGAGTTTTTGGAATAAATTTTTGAAGAATGGGAAGTGATGGAGATTTTAGGATAAATTTTTGAAGAATGGGAAGTGATGGAGATTTAGGATAAATTTATGATGAATGGGAAGTGATGGAGTTTTTAGGATTAATTTATGAAGAATGAGAAGTGATGGAGATTTTAGGATTAATTTATGACAAATGGGAAGTGATGGAGTTTTTAGGATTAATTTATGAAAAATGGGAAGTGAAGGAATTTTTAGGATAAATTTTTGAAGAATGGGAAGTGATGGAGTTTCTAGGATAAATTTATGAAGAACAGGAAGCAAATGAACAAGGTGGTGCCTGGTCACACCTCTGGTGGGGAGGGAATCAGCACCTCCAAGGGAATCACCTGCAGGTAGTGATCTTATTGGATAAATAAGTTCAGAAATTCAGATTTCATGGCTTGGAATTCCTATGATTTATGCCATTTGGGGTCCTCTGGCAGTAATTTTTAGTATTTAAGGCAGTGTGTGATTCCTTCCTAGCCCAGCATGGGTGCAGGGTTGTCTGGAAAACCTCCTGTGGCATCTGGGTGAGTTCTTCAGTTCCACAGAAGTGACTTCTGTGGTGTGGAAGAGCTAAACAGAAATTTCCAAACGTGCAGCAGTGGCTTGGCCAGAAATGGTGGAAATTGAACCATTTTGGGGTCTGAGAGGAGGCAAGGGAAGCAGGGGGAAGAATCGCAATGCAATTTCCTGCTGTTGGTTGGATTTCCATTCACAGGTAGCTCAATTAACACTTCGTTAATCTGAAGATGATCAAGACACCCCTTTCTTGGAGGAACTGGGACATCTCCCTGATTAATGCAGGGCTCTCTTGGTTTGACAAAATCCAATTGCAGGATGTGTGAGGCCACGTTCCATTTGCCAGCTGAATATGTTATTTTTGCCTCGATTCTCAGAAATATTTGAGGGAGGGGGAAAAAAATTCCTGAGGACTTCCATGCTGCAGCCTAATGGAAATCCCCTCTTAAATCAGATGCAGAGGGGATTATGGTGAATATTTTGATATTGGTGTGGTGGGTTTATATTGGAAAAGCAGAGTGAAGGAAATGGAAAAACCTGTGAAGGGGGAGATCCATCAGAGATAGGGCTCTGATGGGGAGGATTCAGTGCTCTGTAATTCTGAAAGGAAAAACAGGGTTTGCTCTCTGGATTTTTCTGGAAAACACAGTTTGTTTTCTGGGAGAACACGGAGCATGGAAATGCTTTGCTACAGATTTTTTTTTTTTTAAACCTATTTGATTCTTGAGTTTTCTCTGCATTTTTTATTTCTCTGTTCATCATTATGGATATGAATTGTGTTCAGGGATGTCAGGCCAATGTCCAGTGGAGTTTTTTGGGGGGTTAGAAACAGCAGAACATAGAAATACTTGAATTGTTTACTCTAGTGTGAAAGCTGGTTTATGTGAATTTGAATAAAATTACAATCTTCCTGTTTTCTGTATTTAGCAGTGTGGTGAGGTAGATTTACAAATACTGGACCTGTGATTTTATTTGTTTGGTAAGACTCCAGAAGATGGGAAGAGATGTTTCCTCTCTGAAAGTCCTAATTTTTTCTAACTAATATCAAAATTACAAGGTATTTTGGCACAGATTTGTAGGTATTGCAGTGAAAAGGGAGAATGAAGGTGGAGATGATGCAGGAACTGATCAGAATTCTTGAAATCTTTCATAAATCACAAATGGTTTGGGTTGGAAGGGACCTCAAAGCCCACCCAGTGCCACCCCTGCCATGGCAGGGACACCTCCCACTGTCCCAGGCTGCTCCCAGCCCCAGTGTCCAGCCTGGCCTTGGGCACTGCCAGGGCTGGGGCAGTGTCCAGCCAGCACCAGCACCACATTCACCACTAAACCATGTTCTGAAGTGCCACATCCACGTGTTTTTGGAACACTTCCAGGGATGGTGACTCCACGACTTCCCCTTTCAGCCTGTTCCAATCCTTGCAACCCTTTCTGTGAGGAAGCCTCTCCTCCTACAGAGCCTAAATAACAAAATCAGTGTCTGGACAGAGGAGTGTGCATTGCACATCTGTCAGTGACCTTCGTCCTGGAGCATCCCAACCCATTGCATATGGATGTGGATTTATGTCCTGCAGCTTCAGTTTTTTTATAAAATAAACCTAAATATTGCTGCCTGATGAATATGATAAACAAGGCTGCAAACAGGAGCTGCACTCACTCAAGGCTTCATCCATAAAGCTTAGTTCAACTTGGAGGGAGCTCAGAGGGTTATTGATAGTTCTGTGCTGCTCCCTGCACCCCGGGTTCTGTTCTGATGGAAAAGCTGATCCCGGAGTTGTTACAGGCATGGAGCACATGGTGAGAGGTTCAGTGCATCTGGTTCAGGGCTGTCACACCAATAAACATGAAGAATGTGTGCTGCTTTGCCACACATGTAAACTTTTACTGCTTGTTTGCTGATTCTGCAATGAGAGGCTGCTCCAGAGTTCACCCATGTCCTCGAGGAGGGAGAAGGAACATGGGAAAAGTTGGTTGGAAAGGAGTTTCTTTTGTGATGCCACCAAACATTTGATTGTTCGGCAATTGGGATTGAGTCAAAGTAAATAAAGCACAGGGAACCTGCAGTTCCTGAGCTTCTCCAGGCTGAGTGAGGTTTCTCTGGTTGCTGCGTGTCTGGAATGGAGGAATTGCATAAGAGCTTCCCAAAATTCAGGGGTTTAGGTTTACTTTTGCCCTACTTAGGCAAAACTGTCAGTTTGATGGCTTATCTGCTCTCTCACACTGATTGTATTACTCACAGATGTGACTTCGTTCCACAGCACTTAATAATGGGATTTGAAAAGTTTCTCTTATTTGGAAAACAGCTAATTGTTGTACAGCTGTGAGCAGTGGGCGGCTGGAAGTCATCCTGCATGGACCTTCCTGGCTCCTGCTGCACCCCTGGGCTGTCATTCATGGGAGCCCAGAATGGTTTGGGTTGGAAGGAATCTTAAATCCCATCTCATCCCATCCCCTGCCGTGGCCAGGGACACCTTCCACTGCCTCAGGTTGCTCCAACCTTGAACACAGGGAGGTAAATAAAATAAAATAAATCCAAGAAATCATCTTGGTCTCCCAGTGGTGCAGGAAACCTCGTGAAGTTCAGCAGGTCAAGGGCAGGGTCCTGCACTTGGAGGGACAGGACACAGGGAATGGATCCCAGTGCCAGAGGGCAGGGATGGATGGGAGATTGGGCAGGAATTGTTCCCTGGGAGGGTGGGGAGGGGATGGGATGGAATTCGCAGATTTGCTGTGGCTGCCCCTGGATCCCTGGCAGTGCCCAAGGCCAGGTTGGACATTGGGGCTTGGAGCAGCCTGGAACACTGGAAGATGTGCAAATAAGTGGTTTTTGAGGTCCCTTCCATCCCAAACAGCTGTAGGAGCCCTTTATTCTGTGCTTGCTGCTGGAGTTGCCTTGTGCTGCCTCACAATTTCTCACTTGTTCATTTTTTCCCAGTTTCTCATGAGTTGAGCTCTTTGGAGCTCAGGATTTTTTGCCCTGGCTGTGATCTGGACCAAAGGTTTGGTGTCTGGGTGGCTGCAGTGGCCACACTGGTGTTGTGTCCTGTGCTGTCCTCCTGCACTGATGGTACAAACCAAACTGTAAACACAACTCACACATCCAGACTGGGGAGGTTTTTTTAGCCAAGATGAATTTGACAAGTCTGTTATTGTTGGTCTTGTCCAATATTGAGAAATACTTGGCAGCTGTTTCCAACTACATCCTATCAGTAATCGTAAAACCAGACTGGTAACAATGGGAATAAAAATATGCTTCTTTTCCTTAGGAATGATTGATTTTTTCATATGTTTTCTTTTCCAGCAGACATATTCTATTTGTGTTCCAGCTGTTATTTGCATAACACTGCTGCTCCAAACCACTGAATCTACTTTGTTGTCACAACAATCCTGTTTTAAATAAGTGTCACAACACATCGGGTTTTAGCTGATAAACCAGCCATGAAACTGCTGCTATTCCACATTTTTATGAAGATCACTATGCTCCTAGTTAATGTTTTTTTCTGAGACTTTGATTTAGGTGCTGACTTCTGAGGATGGATCATTTTAAGTTGGAATTTTGAAAGTGAAAGCTGTAGTTGAGGAGACTCGAAATTCGCTGCTTTCTTGCTTTTTTTTTTTCAAATTGCTGTTGAAAACGACTCAAATCTGTTCCTTGCTCAGAATCCCTGCAGTTAAAAAGGATTTTATTTCCTCGAACAGGTGATTCCCAAACAGGGAGGATCTCCATGCAAGGAGAAACACGTGGTTCTGCTCAGCCCCGTGGGGAAGATCGAGATATCGGGGTGTGAAACGGGCGTGCATGAAATAAAACTTCCCAAAATGAGCGAGCTGCCAAGTGGGTGAGTTCATGTCCTATTGATCCTGTGCTCGTGTTCGTGCTGCAGGAAGGAGATTGCCCAGAGCATGAAAAACCACACTTGTTTTTGCCACTTGTAGTGGGAGGAGCCTCCAGTGCCCTTAAAACGCATCAATTCCTCTGCTGCACCAAAAACATTATCAAACATTTTAAATTATAATTGCTTTTAATGTAAGTTTTGAAAGAACCTCCTGCCTCCCTTAATTTTTGGCACACATATAAATCCATCACTGAGGTTAAAATCTCCTTGCACACCTCACAAACGTTGCAGACTACATTAATTTTTGTATTTTGATATAATATATATATTTTTTGTATTTTGTATATATTTATATATTTTATATATAATAGATATAATATTTTGTGTTTTGTATATATTTTTCTGTGCTCCAACAGGTAGAAGAGCAGGGCTGACTGATTGTTTTAATTACTGTGTAGTACTCCTGAGAGCTTGAGTTGTTTTTCCAGAGCTGGAATGTGTTCTGGAGTTTGGAGCAGATCCCACATGGCACTGGAGGTGATGTCTCAAATCCAGGCCCGGCTGAGGAGGCATCAGTGCATTTTCCTGTTTGGTTTAAGTTGTGTTCAATCTGCTGGAGTCCATCTGTCCTGCTCACATCTTTGATTTTTTTTTTCCTTTTTTGTGAGGAAATGCTCAGTGACATTTTTAGAAGGAATGTTGAACTCATTCAGAGTTAGGTGCTAAATTTCTGTGCCAAATTTCTTCACCAAAATCAGGACTTCTTAGACTTTCTCAGGCTTCTCCAAGACTGATCTTTCCACTGGGTTTGGTAATTAAATTCGACGTTTCCAGTTTGCTACATCAATGTTTTCACTGACAAGACTCAAACAGGTTTGGCTTCTTTTCTCCACATTGTCTTTTTTTCATCCTGTCTTTGCTTCTGAAATTCTCCATGGATTTGTAGGATTTCTGTTTCCCTGTTTTATTCTCCTTGTAACTGCAGTGGGTGTAAAAATCAATCAGGAATATGAAGCACAATGTGTGTTCTGGTTGAAATCTGATTTTGCCTCCCATACGAAAACTCAGAAGCCTCTGGATATCCCAGTTTTGCCAACTGCAGTGATATGGAAATAACTGCTTCACTTTCTCCAGATTCTGGTTTAAGTCTTGGATTTCTGCTGGTGAGGAATGGAAATAAAGGGGTATTTAGGATAAAGTTGTAACTTGGCTTTCCTGCAGGGCAAAATCTGCCTGGAGAACAACCCAGAGGATGAGGATCTTCACCCTGTGAAGGGCAAATGTCAGTGAGTGGAATAAGAGTAGGAAAAAGATTTGGGGGTTCTCAGAGCCATTTGTAGGGGTGGGTGCTGCTCTTTTACCAGAACATCTGGTAAAAAATCTGCTCTTGTTTTACCAAAACATCTGGTTTGCTCACCTGTGACGTGGCCACGTTGGCTCATTGAAGGTTCTCACGATCTTGTTCTTCAGCAGAAGTTGGGCAGTTTAGATCCTTTTCCTAATTTTTAAATTGTTACCTGTTCTAGAGCTCCACTTTTCTCAGTGGTGAGCTGACTTTATCTTGAGACCTGTTCTAGATCTCCACTTTTCTCAGTGGTGAGCTGACTTTATCTTTTATTAGTGGCATCTTGGTAACTCTTGACCTCACAGGCTGCATGATTTATGTGCAAAAATTGTTCCATTAGAGGGTCTATTGCTCAGGAGTAACTCAGAAATTAAAGGTGGAAAGAGGATTTTTATGATTGCTTTAAGAATTTAAATCTGAAAAAGAAAGGTGGGACTTCCTTCTGTCTTTAGCACTGATAAAGTTCTAAAAATTTTAAAGCCATCTGTAAATGTTTGTGCTGAAGAATAACATTTAATCTCTTCTACTCATCGCCAGTGAATGTTGTTAAATCTGGCCTCATTATTTTCGACAGAATAAAATAAAAACAAAGCAGTGCCTGGTGTTTCTCCTAACTGGCTAATAAACGCCATGGCAAGAACATTGGGTGGAAAAAAAAAACCATAAGAAACATAAAAATTGATTTTAATGGACCCCTGTCAGAGAGAACCATAATGAGCACAAGTCTGGTAATAAATATTGGTATTCTGCTCCACGGTGCTTGGGACTTCTCATGTGGAATTGCATGGAACAATCAATAGAGATTTTAGGGTTTTTTAACAACAAAAATAAGTAAACCTTTGAAATATATAAATACTTAAGACTTGCAATCTGTCAGACAAACCTGGTGGTTGTAGGAAAATCTGATAAGAGCCCCTGGTTAATGGCATAATCGCTTCGTGGAGATCCCGCTCTGTTTTACAGCTTGTAAAATGCTGAGCAATTAATCACCTGAGATTACAACCTCCTCACTGATGGCTCTCCTTAAAACTTAAGAACACAGACTATAATGGAGCCTAAAAGGAGAAGCAACAAAGTAAAACCTGGTTTCAGTATGCTTGAAAGAAATTGATCTATTAATGAGATGAAACTAATTGTAATAACCCGAGGTTATTCTGCTCCTCGGGAAGCTGCCGGGGTTTAGAAGTCCAGACACGTCACAGTGGGATGGTTTCTTTGGCAGAGGAGGAATCTTTATCCAGGCTTTTGAAATCCATGGTGGGGATCCCATTCCTGGAACTGGATGGGGCTGGGAGCAGCCTGGGACAGTGGGAGGTGTCCCTGCCATGGCTGGGGTGGCACTGGAGGGGTTTAAGGGCCCCAAACCACTCAGGGATTCTGTGATAAGGATGCCCTAATCCTGAAGGTTTCACATCTTAATCTGGACAAATTTGTTTCTAAGAACTTTAGCTTCACAGTTCATATTTAAATAAAAAACGCAAAGTGTATGTGAGCTGTATATATGTGTTATATATATTATAATATACAATATAGAATAATCATATATCATGTATATATTTATTTCATGCTGTATCAGCTGTTGTAGTTTTTCTTTCATTACATGCAAATCTAATGATTAGTTTTTGATCAATATTCCTCCAACATTCCTGCCTGAAATACTGCAAACATTTTAACACTTTTTGCTCATGTCCAAAAGGAAAACTCCTTTTGTTTTTCTAAGTGTCTTCAGCAGCTTTGGAGTTTCAGAATTAGTTTTTTTTCCAGCTGGTCAGCATGGGGCAGGGGTTGTCTGGGCTGTGCATGTGCTGGGGCAGGGAAATAGTGGGAAGCTGGAGGATTTTAGTAAAAAAGCTGTAGTAAAACATGTTTTGAGGGAAACTAAGCAGCTTCCAGTGTGTGGTTGGAAAATCCTGCTGGGCATGGGGGATGAACACCATCATTCTACTGATGAGTGTGTCTGGAATTAAAGTTAAATTTGGCATCTGAAGGGTGGGCACAGATCCCAGGTGATGCTCGCAGCCCTAATATGGGACATTGTTTATTCACCTTGGGATTTGAGGACACCACCATGAGTGAAGTTCTCCTCTGCAAAGCTCAGCTGAGCTGCTGTGATCTGTCACTGCCATCCTCAGGTGGGACATCCCAAGGTGGGGATAGTTTGGTGGACAGCCCCTGCTGGCTCTGGGCTCCTGCATTCTGGGCTGTGGGACCAGCTCAAGCTTTCCAGGGGATCCTGAGCTCCCATCTCCTGCAGGACACAGCACCTGCAGGGCTGCTCCTCCTGCGTGGGCTGGGGAATTGGGTGTTTGCTGGTGTGAATGTGAATTTGTGAGGCTGCAGAGAAGGTGTTGGGTGCTTCCTGCATGTTTGGGAAGGGAAGTTGTGCAGCCTGACTTGTCCCGTTGTTTGAATGGTCAAACCCTACATTTTCCTGGTGCTGTAGGAGTATAACCAGACTCCCCTTTGCTTTCTTTTGGAAGCAGTGTGAGCCCATCTGCCCTCTGTGCTCCCTGCAGGTTGTTTCCAATTTTCCTTTGTGTTTCATTCCCCCCATCTGACTGGGAGAGATCAGAGGAGGAGCAACAAGGAGCCAGTTTGGCCCTTCCTGTATTATTAATCTGCCTAAACCTTTTAGGGTGAATCTGCAGTTCAAGAGGTTCGCCAGGGTTTCAGTCAATCTCTCTCTGCCACTGTAACATTATCAGAAACTCTGCAGAATCTCAGTTTAAGCAGGTTTCCAGCTATTAGGGATGGAAGGAAAATCTCAAGTGTGTGCAGAGGCAGCGGATGCAGCGGGGCAGGGAGGCTGATAAGGGCCTAGAACAATAACTTGGAGAGGTGTGAACCACTCTGCTCATCTCTGAGGTATTTAATCACAGCCAGTGGTGATGGTTTAAATGTCAACTTTGCTAACTGTTTCATTCCTCATACTGTAAAATTTACAGTGAGTGATATCTCACTTTGATGCCACAAGTGGGAGGCATTTGGGAGAGTGCCACTCCTCCTATTTTTCCAGTGAGCATCAGCCAAGGCTCAGAAACTTAGTGGAGCTCAGGGGCACAGTAAAAAACCTCTGAAGGAGGTAGGGGTGTGACTGCTCTGCTGCTTGGAGTGGATTCCTGGTTTACCATGGACATCTGATGTGACTTCTGTGAGTAGGGGATTGTTGGCAACGTGGCTTGGAAGAGGCTCCACCGTTCCTCATTCAGTTCCTCCTTGAGATTATTGTGTAACAGCAGAGATTTTTGAATTAAAATGGTGCAGGATAAAACCTGAATGAGCCAGAGAACATAGCTGGGGTGAAGAAATTAATGGGTTTGGGATGAGCTCTAAGTGGGGAGTGGGAGCAGGGAGAGGAAAGGTTGTGCAGAGAAGGGAATGGGGCTGGGAGGGGGCTGGAGAATTCCTGAGGGAGCTGGGAAGGGGCTGGAGAATTCCTGAGGGAGCTGGGAAGGGGCTGAGCCTGGAGCAAAGGAGGCTCAGGGGGGACCTTGTGGCTCTGCACAGTCCCTGACAGGAGGGGGCTCAGGGGGGGTTGGGCTCTGCTCCCAGGGAACAGGGACAGAAGGAGAGGGAACGGCCTCAGGGTGGAATTTAGTAAAAATCTTTTCATGGAAAGGATTGTAAATTGTTGGAATAGGCTGCTCAGGGAGGTGTTGGAGTCACCAACCCTGGGTGGGTTCGAGCTTGAGGACGTGGTTGCTGGTGCTGGTTGGAGTTGGTGATCTTACAGGTCTTCTCCAGCCTCAACAATTCCACAATTCTGTGTTGAAACACCACTGACTGTGGACAAGTCCAGCAGCCACTCCCACCTGTTCTTCACTTCTGAGGTACCTTGCTCCCAAAACCTTCAAGGTGCTGCTTTGGCTCAGAGGTTCTTTGGCACCTGGTTCTTCTGGGTGATGGGTGTTCAAATCCACATGAGATTTTAGCCTTTTAACCCCTCCCAGTGCTGACAGCATTGATTTTCACACTGATGAGCAAAGTGAGAGCCTGTTTGAGGTGCCTGTGTGGAGCAGTCACCAGAAGAAGATCACTCTCATTTATGTTTCTCTTTCAAAACCTTTCATTTCCGAGTATCTTTTAACTTGTGGCACAAAGCTCTCACAAATCTCATCGAGTTTCCTGCCACTTGTCTTGGAAACAAAACATGCAGATGCCTGGGTAATAGGGAGATGATGCTTGTTACTTCAAATTACTTCAAAATAACAGGAAAGTATATTCTAAAAAATAGGAAAGAAGGGAAAAAAAGAAATATTACCTTCTCTGGTAGGACTCTCTACAAATATCCAGGCATCAATCTTTATTTCAGCAGATTCAATGGATGTGGCAGGAAGAGTTATTATATAGCATAGTCCTCCTTTTATTAAAAATAAACTGGGCTAGGGTTTTTCATAGTTTCTTGTGGAGCTGCTGCAGATTGTTTATGCTGCATCAAGCTAAGAAAACTTTTTATTGGAAGTGGTGTTTCCAAAACTTCAACAAAATAACTTCCTGCGTGTTCTTAGGGTTTAGCCTGACACGTAGCACAGCTCAAGGATGTGGTTTCACGTGGGTTTAGAAATGGTTTGTGGGCAAAGTTTTACTGTCAGGTCTGGCTGGTGAATTTAATTCTGCATGATTAGCAAAAGCCACGTTTCTCTCTCACTGAAGCTGAAGTGAATCTTGAGCAACTCCACTGTAATCAATACTAGACTGTAGCTGTGTTATTCTCCCTGACAGCACGGCTGCCTTTCTATTCTCTGTCAAAGGCAGCATTGCAAGATTCAAATAGGAGTGGGTTTTTGCAAGTCTTCAGTTGTGGTTTTCTCCTGAAATCTTGGCAGAGAAGCCTTTGAGGGCTCTGTGTGAAAAAAACAATATAAAAATCTGGATTTTTTGATGGATGAGAGGCTGGACATGAGCTGGCGACGTTCACTCCCAGCCCAGAGATCCCCAGTGTGGGCAGCAGGACAGGGGGGACTCTGCCCCTGTGCCCAGGTGAGCCCCACCTGCAGGGCTCTACCAGCCTTGTCCCAGCACAGGAGGGACCTGGAGCTGCTGGAGCCAGCCCAGAGCAGGCACCAAATGAGCAGAGGATGGAGCAGCTCTGCTGGGAGGAAAGGCTGGGAGAGCTGGGAATGTTCACATGGAGAGGAGAAGATTCAGGGTGACCTCAGTGTGGCCTTGCAGGGCCTGAAGGAGCTACAGGAAAGATGGAAAGAGACTTTGGACAAGGGATGGAGGGCCAGGACACAGAGAATGGCTTCCCAGTGCCAGAGGGCAGGGTTGGGTGGGATTTTGGGCAGGAATTGTTCCCTGGGAGGGTTGGGAGGGGCTGGGCTGGAATTCCCAGATTTGCTGTGGCTGCCCCTGGATCCCTGGCAGTGCCCAAGGCCAGGCTGGACATTGGGGCTGGGAGCAGCCTGGGACAGTGGGAGGTGTCCCTGCCATGGCAGGGGTGGCACTGGGTGTGGGATTTAAGGTCCCTCCCAATCCCAGCCATTCCATGCTTCTCCAAATCCCTGCACTGCTGGTTCTCCTCACACCCTGCACGTTGCTCCCATCACAGCATTTGGTAGTCAAGGCTCTCCTGGTTGCTATTTCAGACACCTCTCAATAAAACTCTTCTGTGGTTCAGTTCTCTCCCTCAAGGAGAGCTGCAGGAAGGGTTCCTGTTACCCACATCCAGGTGTGTCTGTGCTCACACCCCTCTGTGTAATCCCAAAACACCTCTACGGCTTTAAATTATTCCCAGCATTATCTTTGCATCTAAATTTTTTTTGAGGACCCCAGAAGTCAGGGAAGAAACCCAAGATGAAGAGTTGCAATATTCGAAACACCCACTAATTCTGGTGCATAATAGAAACATAATCCATGTCATTATGCAGCCCATTTTCCCATCCTTACAGCAAGGATTTGCAATGGGAAAATGCTCCACTGCATTAATCTACCTCTGGCACGAGAAATGGGAAGGTTCCACTCCTGGTCTGAATTACTCCTGGCATCAGTAAAGCCACACCAGGCTCTGTATCTGTGGCACAGCACAGGGCAGGGCATCAGCAGAGGATTTATTCCCAGTGAAATTTCTCGAGGAGATGATGCTGCATAGACAAATTCTCACACTCCTCTTTGGTGGAACCATTTTTCAGCACTATTACAGCTCTACATCTTCCACACTAGGAAAAAAGAGTCATATTTGTGGTGTTTTCAAGTGGGTGTCTGCACAAGTTATATTATCTAATACAGTTTGTTGTTATTTTTGCCATTTTAAAATATCAGCGCTGTAAAACGTGATCACTGGGCTGTTGTAGCGTGTCTTGGTTTAGGAGGCTTGGCCAACCATGAGGGTTCCAAACACAGCTGAGCAGAAAAGCTTTGTGTTCTGCACGCTGACACTGGGCTCTGGTGCTCAGAAATGTCACTGTCCATGTTAATGTTTAATATTCAAGGTTTGGAAACATCAGCTCAGTGCCATGGGTCACTGCCCAGCTGAAATCATGGAATGGTTTGGGTTGGAAAGGACCTTAAATCCCACCCAGTGCCACCCCTGCCATGGCAGGGACACCTCCCACTGTCCCAGGCTGCTCCAATGTCCAGCCTGGCCTTGGGCACTGCCAGGGATCCAGGGGCAGCCACAGCAAATCTGGGAATTCCATCCCAGCCCCTGCCCACCCTCCCAGGGAACAATTCCTGCCCAATCTCCCATCCATCCCTGCCCTGAGGCAGTGGGAAGCCATTCCCTGTGTCCTGTCCCTCCAGGCCTTGTCCCCAGTCCCTCTCCAGCTCTCCTGGAGCCCCTTCAGGCCCTGGAAGGGGCTCTGAGCTCTCCCTGGATCCTTCTCCTCTCCAGGTGAGCACCCCCAGCTCTCCCAGCCCAGCTCCAGAGCAGCTCCAGCCCTGGGATGATCTCCATGGCCTCCTCTGGATTTGCTCCAGCAGCTCCAGGTCCTTCTCAAGTTGAGGAGCCCCGAGCTGGACACAATTCTCCAGGATTCTCCAGGGCAGAGGGGGAGAATCCCCTGCCCTGAGCTGCTGGCCACACTCCTTGTGATGCATCCCAGGAAGGGTTTTGGGTGTTGGATGGCTTTTCCCAGCTCCAGCTGGAGTTGGCAGCAGCAGTTCCTGGTCTTCCCTGGCCACTTTGGCTCACACATTTCAAAGATCTCACCCTGCCAGTGCTCGTGCTAATTATGGCTGTTCTTAAAATGCCTCCCGTAATTCCTTCTATAAAAAGAATTTAAGACTTGGTAGGACAAAGCCCAGTAAATCAGCCTGGAGCTCAGAGCTGGGAGGGAATGTGTGTCCTTAACCCCCGGGTGCTTCTGCAAGGGCTCATCTCTGCAATTCCAGGGATTTTCAGGGAAATGGCAAATGCTCCTCAGCACCCCACGCTGGGAGAGAAAGAGTTAAATTCTAAAACCTCACCCTGTAACTGTAAATGCCATTTTTCTTTCTTCACAAATGTAACCTTTTAACATTTATTTTTAGCTTTTACATTAATATATGTAAAAATATTAAAAGCTCTTGTATATTACATTAAAAACTTATGTCAGCTGCCCTGCTTTTTCCTATTTATTAAAACTTTTCAAGCAGTGAAAACATTTTACTTGTTAATGAGGGGAAGAAGGAAAATTAATGACATAGAGCTCGGATCTTCCAAGATGTCTCCTTTTAACCATGCAAAACCAGCTCTTTTCCCACACTATGTAGTTTAATTTCTGTGTTAGGGTTCAGTAAGCAAATGCAAATAGATTTAATGATTTGCATCAGTAGATCACTCCTCAGTTTAATATCCTCTGATATTTTGGTCAAGGACTTTTTCTTTGGAAGGCTACTGCTGTTTTGTGGAGGAAAAATATTAATAATGGTGGCATTGTGAGGTTCAAGTAAAGCAGGGGAAATGTATAACTTATTCAAAAGCAGCATCTCCCATTATCTTCTCACTAAGATCATGCAGTGGAAAAAGTTATCAGGGAAAAGACACTTAAGAAATAATTGTGAATTGCTGATCATATTAAACATTTAGTGCTGGTTTCCATCTCACATCTCATTCTCATTTTCTATCAGAGTGTTCAGAGCCTGATCAGATCAGCAGTGATGGAAGGTGCCTCACCCTGGGATGGGGAGTTGTGTTCTCTTCACCAGGAATAAACAGGAGCTGTTCATCAATCCAGGCCTGGGATGGTTTCACTGGAGCCAGCAATATTTGCTTTACTTAAACCTAACTTTCCCAAATTCCTTAAAATGTTTATTCATTCAATGAAAATAACCCAAGAATAGATCTCTTGTAGATCGACCCCACCAGCTCATTTTTGTTGGTTCTCCCTGATTCTGGGTAAGCAGAAATAAATTCCTGTTGGCTTTTGAAGAATTTAAAGTTGTTTAGTGCTCATAAATCCTTCAAGTGATAAATACTCATAATTGCCTCGTTGTTATTAGAATAAGCACTTGCTGGTGATGAAAACTTTTTGATTGCTTCTCAGTTTCTCAATAAGTGTTGTGATCAGCTGATCAAATAAGGTTTGGAGCATTTCTCAATTTGCTTGGTTAATTTTGACCTTTGAGAGGCTTATTGCTGTAGGCTGCTGGTATGTAAATTTTCACTCGCACTAATAGATTTTTAAATTGTGTTTTATTTTCCTGTTATTACCATCACAATGTAGATTTAGACACAAAAGTCAGGATTGTCTGCAGGCTGTGGCAGAGGACTTCCCTTCTGCCAGCTCAGAGCAAGAAATAATGAGATTAAGTCAGAAACTTTGTCCTTTAGGTTCCCAGCCAAGTTGTTTTGCTGTCATTTGTTTTTGCTGTGCTTTATTGATGCCCGTCCCCCCGGTTTTGTCATCCCACAGTTGGGTTTTGCTTGTGCTCAGGTGATGATGATGAACAGCCTCTCTGAGTATCCTGCTGCTGGCAATGCTCCATCAGTGTCACAGCCCGCCAGGGTGCACGGGTTTATTGTTTCATAGGTGCTCTCGTGCAGCTGTACATTTAAAATGTGCACACACACTCTGATTCTGTCATGGAGGTGCTGGGCAGACACTGCCAGGGTGGTTCCTGTGGTCAGGAGTGGTGTCCAGTGGTTCCTGACAGAGTTTTAGCTGGAAAAACGCTGGCAGCTTTCTGCTCCGGGTGGAAAGCCTGGCCAGAATTTGAAGGGAAATGTTCAAAAAGATGAGGTTTTTTCCACATTCATGGACCCACACTAGGAAATGTCCTGATATGTGTCAGGACCGAGCTGCCTACCTTAGTAAAATTCAGTATCTACAGATTGTCCATCCAGATTGTTTATATCAGTGATAAACTGATATTCCAACTCTTTTATTTTAGGATTTGAAGTCACTGAAAGACCCTGAAAGTTCCCATTAATATAGATGCTCTTGCAGCCATTCCTGCTCCAACAGGAAATGTCTGGGTTGTTCCCAAAAGTGGGATCATGTTTGTATCTCAGGTGGCTGCCCAGGAGAACGAGTCTCCCTGGAAGAGTGATGGTTCCTGGGTGGGAGCATCAAAAGCATTCCTGGTGCTCCCTGGGAACGCTCATGGCCAAGAGACCTCTGCAGTTATTGCTGTGTGAAGCATCACACCAAGGTTTTGATGGTCACTAGACACATCCAATCCTGTGGTACAGGATGCTGTAGGAAACCATGGAATCACCATCTCTGGAAGTGTTCAAAAACCGTGTGGATTTGGCACTTGAGGATACGATTTAAAGGTGAACACAGTGGTGCTGGTTGATGGTTGGACTTGATGATCTTAAAGGTCTTTTCCAACCTTAACAGTTCTGGGATTCTTTGATTTTATTAAAATCTGTGCTGACCAGAACCTTCTCACTGGGTAACTGCAGAAACATCCTGGTGTGCAGATGCCTGGATATGTGCACAAAGGAGGATGGAGAATTTTTCCTGCCTTATTTTTTAAACTCTTCAAGTTCAATGATCTGACTTGGGGGAGGAGTTGTGCAAAGTTTAAACGCTGTATGAAACTTGGCCATAAATATAAATCAGCTCCCATTAAGGCAATTTGAGCTGTAATACCTCAATAATTTGGAAGTAGCCATTCTTCACGCTCCTGAATGTTCTTCACCTCTGAGAAGAGTTTGTTCTAATTTTAAATGGACACCTGATGAATATAGAAAATGTCTTCTGTTTGTACCTCTGGAATTCCAAAGTCCACACTGACCTGATCATTGCACCATGGAATGTTCCTGGCTCTCTCCACCTCTACCTGAATGCTTTGAAACAGCCTGGTTTCCTGTAATTTCTTCTGCTGATGGTGGCAGGGATGACAAACCAAGGTGGATGCAGTTGTTTGTGGGGTTTTTTATTGATTTCTTGAATATTTGGGGAGGTTTTTGTGCCTTTGCTGCTGTGGTTGTGTTAAAGCAGATCCGTGTCCTGTGCTGGTTGTGATTCCTGTCGGTCATGGTCGGGATCACCTCTCAACTCCTGCAGGTCAGGAGTTCTCTGCAGGCTGGCTAATATTGCCTGTGACTCTGAGCTTGTCCAGATGCTCCTCATTGATGCAGAAATCCTCTGGGCTTTGAGATTTATGTCCCAGTGTGGAACAGAGGATATCCTCAGGGTTGGGATGGCGTGTCCCACTTCCTGCCTGTTCTGGGAAATTCGCCTTGGAATTCTTTCTTGTAGGATTGCAGCAATAACAAAAGCAGCCAGGAACCAAAAAAAACCTTCCTGATAGGTGTGATTGCCAGGGCGTGCAGGTAATTTGAAAATGAGCAAGGAATGTGTTGTCTGAAGTGAGGATAAATCACAATAAAAAGATGTCAAGTGGCCAAAAAAACAACCCCCAGGTATAGCAAAGCTGAAGGAAAACAAAAATACACGTTCTTGATAACACTTTTTACTTGCTGATAGCACTGTGTTCACATCTGGGATGAGGCAGACTGAGCTTCCCTCTGATGTGGATCTAAAATACTGAATTCTTTTACAGGCTGCAAAATTGCTTGTACAGTAAAATTTCACACTTTGAAAGCAGTGTCACCCAAACAGTCACTTACAGGGATTTTTAGAACTGAAGATTTGCTGCTTTTTTGTTGTTGTTGTTGTTTGATATTTGTAACTTGTACAGGAGTGGCAATGAAGGGCTGCTTTGGGTTGGGTTTGGCATCTGGATCACTGAAGGTATTGCTGAATTTATATCATTTGCTTATTGATATTTATTCCAAGAGCTTGCTGCATCCTAATTCTTAGTTTTATGGCAATCTTGAAAAGAACCATCAGAATGAGCTCTTATTTACTAATTTATCACATATTATCATTGCAGAAATCATGAAATAAATCCTATTGATTCTGCCACATTTTTTCTATTACCTTTTTGCTTTGTCTGCATTCACATTGTAACTTTGTCTTCACTCCATACATTTCTTTCAGGTCTATCACTTGTTATCAAAATTCCATAGTAATTAGGATGATTTATGACCAAGGGAACTCTAACTCACACGACTGCAGGCTCTGTCAGAGTGGCACTGGCAGAATTGGAAGGTCTGCTTTGTTTTGGGCTGCAGAAGACACATCTGTGAACATTAATTGGGAAATACCTTTTTATTCACCCAGCACTTCTAAATTGGGAGTCTTGTTAAGGAATGACTTCCCATCTCGAGTGAACGTGACTCATTATTTCAGTACATTTTTCCTGCTTTTCAGAGTGATTCTTTTCTCTGGCAACTTCTGAATGTTCAACCATGATAAAGTTGTGAAATGTTGTTTGTTGTGCGGGGGAAAACACTCATCCTTCTCCTGGTGTGAAGGCATTTCTGGAACCTGAAGGGAGAAGGAAATTTTATTTTATTTTGTATAGGAGTAAAATTGATTCTGGAAATAAAATTAGTATTTTTGGAGGAGTTTATTTTTCAACATAAATATATTTTGTAGATATTTATGCAACGCATGGAGATCTTCAGTCATGGAGCAGCTTTCAGGTCTCCAGTAATGGAACAGTTAAATTATGCCATAGTTGACCATAACAAAAAAAGCTGAGCTCTAAGGGGAGCTTGAAATCCATCCAATGTCCTCTGGCTTTGTTCTGAGAAAACCTCATTTAGGGTGAAGCCCTCTTTGGTTTGCAAGGGCTGAAGCAGCGCAAACGCCGCTCTGTTTGCAAGATACAATATTTAGCCATAATGCAGATGCCTTCCCTCGTAATGGATGTGAATGGACCTCACATGAATGCCAATGAATGTGTAGAGAAAAATTAAGCTGCAGTTTGCTGCTGTTATTGCACGTTTTACAACGGAATTGCTGCCAGTTGTGTGAGGTCTTAAGTGTTTGACATCGGCTCCGACGCTGCCGGAGCGTGGATTTTGATCTTCGTGTACCAATAAAAAGTTGCCCTTCTTTATCATCTTAAAATACCTTCAAGGATAGGAAACTGTCTGGAGCCTCTGGCTGCGGGGTTTAGGAATGTTAATGTGTAGTGATGAGGGAGAAGAGTTGATGGCAGTGTTTTAAAAAGGCATGAAAATATAGCCAGTTGTGTTAATGAACGTCCTCAATGAAGATTTAAGCTCATGTGCTTTTTTAGTGTTCTTCTCCCCTAACTAAACACATTCCAGTGTGTTTTATTTGAGCTGCTTTTGCTCAGGCATCTTAGAATCAAAATCCTAGATTGATTTGGGTTGGAAAGACCCTTAAAAGCTCATCCATGGGCAGGGACACCTTCCACTGTCTCAGAGTGCTCCAAACCCCGTCCAGCCCCATCCAGCCTTCCAGGGATCCAGGGGCAGCCACGGCTTCTCTGGGCACCCTGTGCCGTGGCCTCCCCACCTCACAGGGAAGGACTTCTTCCTAATCTCTAATCTCAACCCATCCTGTCTCAGTTCAGAACTGTGTGAGTTGTGCTCAGAGGTACCGGGGTTTGTGCTGAGGAGCAGCGAGTGGTGCAGGACTGGAACGTGAGCCCTGAGAAATGGAGCAACAGCAGCATCTCATCTCCCTGGTCAGGACAGTCCTGCTCCAGCCAGCACTGCTGTGGTTCCTGATATCAGAACTGTGTGGGATTTCCTTGGAGCAGTGGGAGCAGCCCTGTGTGCCTCTGTCCCTGGAGGTGTCTGTGGTCAGCCTTCACCTGTCTTTGTCAAGGTGCAGGAGGGGACTGTAGGGGAGCTGAAACAATTTCCAGGGAGAGGGAAGTAGTGGGGCATGGCAGGGAAGGAGCAGTGCCAGCAGTGATCTGTCACAGAGAGCTGGAATCCGGCCCTGCTGGGCTGGCAGGGTGGGTGGCAGGTGGTGGCAGTCCTGGAGGAGAGGGGACATGGAGAAAATGTCCTGTCCTGTGCAGGGGGTGGCACGTCACCTGAGCACTGTCCCGTGTGATACTCGTGTGGCACCTGGGAGTTTGCTCATTTGGCATTAACTTTTGGCATTCTGGGATGGCAGTAAATGAACAGTTAATGTGTGACAGCACAGGAACAGTGAGGTGTGGATGAAACACCTCAAAGAAATGGGCCATTGTTCACCTGGGACAAGTGTGTGGTGTAGTGGTTTCAAAAACAGGATTATCTTCATCACATCGGTTCCTTCCCCAGATTCCTTGTGCTGGCACAGCACAGGGCTGTCTTTCCCAGCTGGAAAATGTTTCTGTTAGGGCATGGAGCTGCACATGGCCATACTTGGAATGAGTCCCCACAGCTCCCAGGTTCTGTGCCCAAAATGTCTCCTGACAACATCCCTGTCCTCCTGGAAGTTTGAAGCAGTGCAGCAGGACGAACACCCCCTCTGTGTACAGTAGGAACTGTTCTGTGAGGATTCTGAACTATTTCTCTCCATATGTACAGCTTTGTGCTTGGAAGAGGGTTGAATATTGACCTAATTTGTCTTTGGAAAGGACACAGAGTTTTACTGGAATACTTATGCTATTGGAGCAGACAAATGCAGGTGCTATTCCTTGGGTAGCCGGTGCAGAAGGTTGATGTGCTCTAAGATTTACTGTGCATCACCTTAGCCATCATTCCCATAAGTATTAATTTTAACTCCACTAATAAGAAACTGAACAAAAGTGGAATTATGAGTTCAGTAGTATTCTATGAAAGGTCAGTTGTTAAAAAGGCAGAGTCTGACATTCTGTGAAAAAGGTGCCTTCATTAATCATCCTGATAGGATAGCATAGGATATTCTTGACCAATACCCACCATCCTCGCTGTGCAATGTGCTGAATTCCATGTAGGAAAACAAGGATTAGGGCAAGGAATGCACAGTGACCATTTTTTTACTACTGTAACGTTACCATTTCTTTATTCAAACTATAGAAAAACGAATGGAGACACTTTTATAAGGCAGACTGTCAGGATTTTAAAAGTTTGTTAATTTTATAGAATCACACATTGTTATGGGAGTAATATTTAAATACACACAGTCTGTAAGAATATAAATGCAGTAATACCAAAACACCAATATTAATGTAATTTATAAAGTATTTATGACCTCTTAGAAGAATTTTTCTTATTATGTTGTTTAAATATGCAGCTTTGCTTCACAATAATTCATCTCTGTAAATCCTGAACGATTACTCCTGCACGAACCCAGCGGTTTTAATTGCCACGTAAAACGTTTTCCCGGGCGAAATTATTGTATCGAATTGTTTGTGTGTTTTTCCTTGTCCACCACGGTGATGGCAATTTGAAAGTTAATACAAATTATATAAATTATTAAGCACGGGCCTAGTGGAACATTAATCAGGAGAACATCTTTATTGTGACCGCTCCTGACAGATTATGTTCACCATGATGCCCATTAATGCACTGCATTGTGAGAGCCCATGTCCATTACAGAATCCCCTTTGTTACCCGTGTCAGGTCTAATTCAGGGCAGCAAATCTCAGGCCAGGTTGAATTTCTTTTGGATATTTGATGGGAAAAAAATGCTGTTTCGGAAGCGAGGGGGCCTCACCTGTTTAATTCTCTCCAAGTTATTAGTCTGTGGAGCAGGCACTGTAAAATGCAAAGTCTGCAATAGTCTTTTTCCCTTTAATGTCATAATTTTGCATAATGGCTGTTTGTGCTACATTGACTAAGTCCATGGATTGCTTAACATAAGTGATTACATTTCCCTTTGATTATAAACTCCCTCCATTAGAACTACTGCACAAAAACTTGTAAATGATTTGTTGTTTAAGCTTTCTACTTCATTAGCTCCAACCCGCACTCTACAAGAGTCGTTGTCTAAGAGTTACTAATATTTGTAATGAGCTGTATAATATGGGCCCTTTTACTAAATTTAAAAACAGATGGTATCTGTTAACAACAGTTTATCATGCAAATTGAGCCCTGGCAAAAATTCCTCTCAGTGGTTGCGTTGCTGTAGGCCAAATCCTGGTGCCTTGCTTGGGTTTTTTGATGTAATAGCAAGAAGAAATAATTGTTGTTATCAACAGTTGTGACAGATGCAAACTAACAATGGTCAAAAGTGCCTGAGAAGTAAAAGCTCCAGATTTTTTTTTTTTCCTCTGGTGAAAGATTTGGATTTCCTTTCATGCCTTTAGCACATGCTTTAAGATTTGCTTTCAAAATTTGTCGTTTTTGTACATCCTGGCAGATTTTAGAGCTCTGTACCTGTAATTTCTCTCATTTAAGCCACGGAGCAGGTGTGAAGGAAAATTTCCCTTTTGTGAGGACTGGCACATACTGATCTCAACAAGTGGAGAGATCAGAGGATGTAATATACACATTTTTCTGTAATATACACATTTTTCTGTAATATACACATTTTTCTGCAAACTTTGAAAACAAAAGGAAAATTGGCTCACATTACACCAGCAGGCCTGAAATTTTACTACCAAAAGAATCCTCTTGCATGATGTGTTCCTTGCTAATCCTGCATGGGGGAAGACTTCAAAATTGAAGTAGAGTGAGGGCTCTGCTTGTAAATATTCACTTGTAATACCAGTTTTTCCCTTCAAACTCTAAAATATTTTAACTTCTTTTAAGGTGAGGCATTCTGAGTGCTTGAACTTCTGCTTTTGGAAGAATGCAGGGTCAGTCTTGTCTTTGTGTGCTGGAATTAATGCTAAAAAATGGCTAAATCTGATCCCTTGGCCTGAGTGTCCTGCAGTTTCTCGTTGCTGTTGGTGAGCATTGACTCCCAGGATTATCTTGCTTTTCCCACTGCCAATCCCATCCATTTGGGAAGAGGAATTTTGCTTGATCAGCCCCTTTCCTGCATTCCCAGCCCTTTTTCCTCTGGAAGGGCCAGGAAGGAGATGATATCTGATGGGAACCACAGAAAACAGGAGGTACCTTTGAGTTTTATCAAAGGAAAAGCTTGATATTCCAAGCCAGGACAGTCCATTAAAGCCAGGACTGTTCCCAGATGGAGAAGAGCATGGCAGGTGAGCAGAGGAAGAATTTTTGGAGACCAAGTCTAGTGGAGGTTGGAGCTGATTCTGGGGAAGATGCTCTGAAGGATCAGTTTATCAATTTAAACTCAAGCTGATCTCTCTATTACAGCAAAATCTCAGGTGAATAAGGATCCAGCTTCCCTTTACCAGGCAGCAGTTTGGGCACTTGTCATTAAATAGCACAAAAATCATCATTAATAAGCTCTGTAGACACAATTCCAGGATAAAGGATATTTGGTGGCAGGTTGTTGGTCCACAGGTGGTCAAATAAACACCTGTTGAGGCACAGCCATTCCTTTGGGAAGGATTTAAACCTCCAGCCCCTTGTTCCTAAGACTGGCTTGGATTAAACTGAGGTTCGTAATGGCTTGAGCTCATTACTAAATTATGGTTATTCAGTGTCTTATTTAATAATTTATAGTCCAGATTAATTGTCAAGCTCACAGTGCACCTGAAAAGGTGTCACATTCTGCAGAGGTGGTGGGAACTCCTCCATTTAATGTGGTTTGTTCAGGTCAGGTGATGTTTGCTCAGCCCCTGGAATGTCCTTGTTCTGTCTCATCCTCCTCCACCTGTGATTTATCTCAGCTTTTTTGGTTTATGGTGGTTTTTAGCCCTTTTTGGTTGGCTTGTGTCTCCTTCCTGTGCTTCTGGAGGAGGGGTGAGGTGGAGGTGGGTGGTTTATTCCCATCACCTGTGAATCAGAAGGTTTGAGACTCTTGGAATTGCGGTGAGACACCTAAAAATGAAACGAACTGCTTAATTTTGATTAATGGTTAGTGAAATGGTTAATTTTGGGTGTGCACTAACAACTGAGGCAGCCCCTCCATGTCAGCACTGTCCTTTGGGAAGATGTTTTGCATCTCTCTGTGTTCCCCTGGCCCCGTGTGCTGAAAGAAACACAAAATAAGTGTCGTGGTGGGTGCTGTGCTCCTGCTGTGCCCCCCAAAACTGCAGGAGCATCTCTGCTGTGGAACAGGGGGCCAGGCCTGAGCTCCCTGCTGTGAAACCAGGGAACCAGGCAAGCCCATTCCCTGAATAAAAATGGGAAATGCATTGAAGTCGAGATACAGTATCTTTGTAGTAATAAAAGCAGTAGTACAGATTTACTGGGGAAGGAGTTTTAACTGTAATACTGTGGAATAGTGGGTTATTTTGTGTTCAAGAGCTACATTTATCACAAAAATGATGATATACAAATCACTTCCATATCACAAAATGTTCTTGGTCAAAATTGGCTTGAGGCAAGTGATATCTTCGAGTAAACAGTATATGAAGACCATATCTTAAAATGATAGATCACCTAATTTTGTTCTGACAGAGGTTTTTGCCGCAACAAACATCTGTCACTGAAATACCAATTCAGAGATATGGAAGCCAAATTGTGGAGGTTTTCCAGTGTTTGTCGCTCCCAAGTTAAGAAAGGCACTGTTAGTTGTGCAGATATTTGGAGATAGGAGGCAGCCCGTGGGTTTAACACCTTCAAGTGTTTAGTTAAGTGTTTTAAGAGGTGGAAGGGTCTCTAAATGCAGATTAGCGACTTGGGAAGGGCTTTGGAGCTGTGGGAGAGAGGGGAGTCTCTTAATGCAAAGGGTGTGAGTCCTAAACACATCTGACCTGCCCTTGGAAATCAAATTTCTGACCCTGCTCTACACCTGAATATAAAATAATCATCAAAAATTGAAATTTTGTCTCAAGCATTGATTAAATTTTATTCGGATGAGAGATGCTTGGGATATAAATGCAGTAAAAATATAAATACCTGTTAAAAACCCATCTGTTTCAATGGAAGTAGCTATTTGTGTATGTCTAATTGCCAGCTAAAAATTTTTTAAAAATGCAGATCACTCCTGACATGAGTTTTTAAGTCCAGTTTGTGTTGACTTGTGGTAGGAAAATGAAATTTGGCTGCAAGCTGCCACCATTCTGTGATATTTTGCAGACAGGATGAAATGGCAAATACCAGGTCCTTGGAGGAGGAAAGCACTTACTGGTCATGTCAGAAACCTTTCCAAGTTTATTATTATTATTATTATACATCACATATTTTAGCCTAATTACTTTCAACCCCATTGATCTTTCTTTAACAAGAAAGTCCCTACCTCTACAATTGCTTGGATTCTATTTAAATACATACAAATTCAATATAAATATGCAAATACATCACTTTTTATATCTTTATTTTAATTATCAGTCCTTTTAAATGGTGCTGTGATCAGATCCAGAGTCTAAAGAATCTATAACAACTTCATTTGCTCCTCAAATAAACATTTTAAGTTACTTAAATTTCTCAAAGCTGTGTTTAAGTCAGATTTCTCTGGCTTCACTTAGTGTGGAGAATGGAAGCCAAATTTGAGCTTGGCAAACTGCAGATAATAAACAAGGTAGACCCTGAAGTGGAGTTTTTTTAGTTGTGTTATCAGTCTTTATAATTAATGGTTTTGGTGCATTATTTTATACACACAGTTTATGTGCTCGTTTTCAGGGATGTACTAATCTAATTAATAAAATAATAATAATAAAAGGGTTTAAAATAGTAGTAACCACCCAGTGAGTTTAAGCTGTTGTAAGAATTACTGCAAGTTTGGGGATGTTAATACTCAAATTAGTGGGTTTCACTAGAGCTTGTGCAAAAATTAATTTTTTTTTTTTAATTACTCATCATCTAAAGTGCATTCTGAGGTCAGTTTGCCCAGTACAGGAATTAAAAGTGCTGCATGTTCCCCTTCAAGGGTATGAAAATAGAGATCCATTTTCCACCAAAAAAAAAAAAAATTAAGGAATGAACAAAGAATATTTTTATTTATTTTTTCATGTAGCTTTCTGATCAACCCCTTTTACTCAGTCTTTAATTCAAGTTATTCTCTTGGTTTGATTTGGCCCAAAAGCTGAGGAACTCTTTCTCAGGCTTTGCTGTGCAGTGTGGGGGCAGATAATTGAGTAAAATTCCGTGAGGTGCTGGTGGAAGGGGATGAGCTCCTGCCTGTGTGGGAAGGATAATTCCCATTTCTGTGGGAGCTGGGGGCAGATCTGCTCATGCGGTTCTGGGGGGGATGGGGATGGGAATGGGGATGGGAGTGAGGATGGAAACGGGAATGGGGATGGAAACAGGGATGGGGATGGAAATGGAAATGGGGATGAAAAAGGAAATGGGGATTGGGATGGGAATGGGAATGGAAATGGGGATGAAAATAGGAATGGGGATGGGAATGGAAATGGAGATGGGAATGGGAGTGGGAATGGGGATGGGGGTAGGAATGGAAATGGAAATGGAGATGGGAGTGGGAATGGGATTGGGAGTAGGGATGGGGATGGAAATGGGAATGGGGATGGGGATGGAAATGGGAATGGGGATGGGGATGGGGATGGGGATGGGGATTGGGAATGGGAGTGGGAATGGGAATGGAAATGGAAATGGAGCTCCTGCCTGTGTGGAAAGGGTAATTCCCATTTCTGCAGGAGCTGGGGGTGGATCCTCGGCCCCTGGGATGGGAATGGGAATGGGGATGGTAATGGGAGTAGGAATGGGAATGGGGATGGGGATGGGAATGGAAATGGAAATGGAGCTCCTGCGTGTGTGGGAAGGATAATTCCCATTTCTGCGGGAGCCGGGGATGGATCCTGGGCCCTTGGGATGAGGATGGGGATGGGAATGGGAATGGGATTGGGAATGAGAATGGGAATGGGATTGGGAATGGGAATGGTTGTGTCCTCCTCCTGTTACCAGGTGGAAAACACAGACTGGTGCCACACGAGCAGCTCCTGGTGAAGAACCAGCGACGCCGAGCACGGGTTGTGCCGTGGGCTGCGGGGAAGGGAGGAAGGGGTTAAAGAATTCATAAAAAATGAAGGATCCTAATATTAAAGTGGGGGGAAAATGTGGGTGAATGACATATTTTTTACACACCTCAACTGTCAACATTTCTAATCAAATCATCCAGCCTTCTTGCTTCTTAAATGATACAAGCAATATTTCCTGTAATAAACACCCCTAAGTCTAATGAGAGGCCCTAAGGCAACTTCAAATGTATGAATTCATTATAATTGAACAACATAATCTGCAGGGCAAAGATTCCTGCTACCCAGTCTTTTAACTTCGCACGGCTTGGGTGTTCTATGAAAAATGTTCTACATTTTGTTTACAATGTATTGCTGCTATTTGAAGTATTGTATGTTCCTGTAGTACATAAGATGGGGACGCATAATGGAGGAAAAATCAAGGAGGCAATCTTTCATTTTGTTCTGGTATGAAAAATTCAAAAGACTGAAAACTCACCCAGAGAAATTTTGCAAGCATATTATTTTCCGATGTTTCGATCAATTTGTCTGTCAACCATGCTGAGAGGTGGAAGGGGCCAGCAAAAGCAATTTAGCTTGTGAGGTCCAAAATAGAAATGTTTTAGGAAACCTTGTCACACATTATTTTTTTATATGAGAACCGCTGTGTTTTTTATTTGCTAGTCATATTATGAAGAGAAATTGGTATCAATCATCTAAATCACCTATGAATATCTGATATAACTGTTACTTTTGTGCATATAAATAAGGCGGAAAAAAATATTTAAATGAAGCTTTTAAAGCATAGCAAAACCTTTGGGTAGACAACAGGCTCCCCACTCAGGTTTTCCCATTTAAAAAATATCCTGTGCGTTTTAATTGATTGTACCCAAGTGACATCATAGTGAATCATCTCGCATATGAACATATTGACCTCTCTCTGCCTTTAATTAAGCTCTGATTGCTTTATGATAAGTTTGCTGTGGATTGATAGGTGTGCCAGCCCGTGTTCAAACTCGATGCTCTGCGTGTGCACGGGGCTGGGGAAGGCAGCATATGTGCAGGAGGGAGATTAATTCTCTCATTTGGGGCTCCCTATTTGTTTGTATGATAAATACATCTCCTGTCACTCGTGAGATCTTGTCAGTGCAGCTGCAAACTGCAAGTTTAGTGGCAAACAGCAGGTTTTGGTTCAGTCTCTTGTCCACTGCACTTTGCTGGCACTGAAATGTGGATGTTTTGGAATGATGGAGAGAAAGTTCACCTGCTGTCACCTGCGGGACTGGAAGGCAGATGGGGAAAGGGGTTTCCACAGACCCAGGAAGGTGTGTGGTCACTCAACTGACTGCAGGACCTTGATGAGGCAAAGACTGGGTAGTTTGGGTGCCCTTCCTGCAGAATCGACATTTTTGGGCAAATGCAGGGACGGGCAGCTGTGGAGTTGGTTGTTGAAGGCATTGGATTGGCCTTGGGGGGAGGAGGAGGTGGAGAAGATGGGATTAAAACTGGTGATGGAGTATTGAGTCAGAGAAGGGTTTTGGAGGAAGCAACAGAGATGTATTTGAGGGATGATGGGATAATTAGAGTCATGAAGGAATGGGGCTTTGTCAATATTTGAGATGTATGAACAAATGTAATATAAAATTTCAGCAGAGCAAGCAGGAGGGTAGATGAAACTTCCAGCACTGGGAGTGTGATGGACTTGGGTTCATCCAGACTCAGCAGTGTCAAGGATGACACTTTTGTAGGGAAAAGATTGTTTCTAGAGGAAAGCTGGAGAAGTGCTTCTAATCAGGGGAAGCAACAGGAGATACCTGAAGAACAGAGAAGAAAATGGAGAATAGGAAAAACAACCCAGACACGTGGTGTGATTTTTGGGGGTGTCCTGAACAGGACCAGGAGAGGGACACGACTGTGCTGTGGATCACTTCTAACTCAGGATATTCTATCCTGTGATTTATTTTCTGGTGTTCTGTGAGCAGCAGGCCGTGAGTCAGGGCTGTGAGCAGTGTCCCTCACAGAGCACAAACCCATTTCCCTGTTCCTAATGGAAGATACAGTGAGAATTGTGTCTGTTCCTTGCTGTCACCCTCTGGCACTCGGGGCTGCTGGTGACACACTGCACGTGCTCCTTAATGGCTGAGCTTTTCCAGTTGTTCTGTGTCTGGAATCATCTCATCCTGCTTGTTTATAGCCCTTGATGTCTCAGGCTCTGTAGCCTTGTGATGTTTATATCCTTTGTCATTTTTCGCTGCCTCTGGAGGAGCCCCCGAACGTCGATGGCTCTCAGGACCGTGTGGTGGAGATTGCTGAGAAACCACCCAATTACTGCTGCAGCCCTGTGATCAGAGGCTTGTGCTGCTAGGCATGAGGACAGCCCACCTCCTCTGTTGTGCACTTTAGGCTGGGCTTTGATTTTCCCAAGGGCAGGGATTGCTGCAGCTCCCTTTGAGAGGCTGTGCCGTGGCTTGGCAGATCCCTGTCACCCCTGCGCCGCTCCCCGCAGACGCTCCCGGAGTGTCAGGCTGTCATTCCAGGCTCCCTCATATTTACTTACCTAATTCATGCTCCTTGATCATTGGAGATTGTACATTTTGAAGGATATAAACTGTTTAATTAGCACTTTTACCTCCTGTTGTTTAACATTATGTGCTGCACGTAGTGTCATGTGAAGCCGGGATGTTTATTTAATTTTCTCTTAGATCAGCTCTCGCAGCTTTGATAATCTTTGCTCTGCAAGTTGGAGTTTTCCAGAATAAATGGATCACTCCAGACCAAAGTCCCATGCAAGTGGTGGAGAAAGATGTACAGTATTAGCCAAATAGGATGGTCTTTGGGTTTGGAAAGATTAAATTCAAGATGATTTGTTAGGGAGGGCTGTGTAGTTATTTGTAGTTTGTGTCAGGGGTGGGGATTTACAGCTGTTGTGATAAATTTATATCCTTCAGAATAGATAGGCTGTATTTTCCCTATTCCCAGCACACAGATGTGAGCGTTGCAGTGGGAAACAGAAATTTTAGTGCTTTTAATATTCTTTGTATTGTGCTTTAGAACAGTTTTGCTTTTTAGTAGAACATTCCTCTAACAAATCAATACATTTTTCTGTAGAACTTCAGTTTTGTAGAACTTTATTTTACTTTCCTTTTTTTTTCCTATGTTTCCGCTTGTGGTATTAGAAATTTCAACTTCCTGGAATTTCAGAAATGGCAGATGATCTCTAAGTTTCTGATAATTTAAGCATCACCTGAAACACCTTCAGGTTTTCCTACACATATGTTAAAGCTGCTGTTGCATCTCAGAAAACTTTTCAGCCATTTCCTTTTGGGCTCAAACTGGTGTTTTATAAACTTTACTGGTTTTCCATCATGGGCAAAAACTTGGGTGGGATAAGGCCTTTGTAGAAAAGCTTTTTTTTAAAAAAAAACAAACTCAAAAACTTGGAACCTGAAAGTGTCCAAGGCCAGGCTGGACAGGGCTTGGAGCAATCTGGGACAGTGGAAGGTGTTCCTGCCCACGGCAGGGCAGGGAATGGGATGAGCTTTAAGTTCCCTTCCAACCCGAACCAGCCTGGGGTTCTACAAACATCTCACAGAGCTACAGAAACGCTTTCAGAACTCCACAGTTAATAAAAGCTATTCCATTAACATTGGCCTCTAAGAACCTAAGAGATGTTAGGGTGGAAAGGCAAGGCCAATAAATGGAAGGCAGGGGTTTGATCTTCACCTCTGTTCTTGTTGCCTTGGGTTCAAAGGCAGGTGTGTGGAAGGGTGACTTCAGCAGTGGTGCAGAAATGCATTTGATTGACTCCAGATGTTGGAATCATTGGGTTCAGGATGGAACTGCTCAAGGACTTGATTTATCCTTGGTTCAGTTTTCTGCTCGTTGTATTGCCAAGTTTTGGTCCTGCTGTAGCATGAGCTCTTTGACTTCTGTCAAGACCCTCATCTCCTTTCTCATGGTGTTTCATGAATATGGAGAGCTAAAATATTGAATGTTGGGCAGTTTTTAATTGGAGGAAAACAAAGTTGTTCCTTTCTGTCTCCACCGTCTGGCAGGAAGCAGGAATTTATCTGCTGGGCATTGCAGGAGAAGAGCTCCATGGAGCTCAAATTTCCGTTTTCCCTGCATGATTTTTTTTTTCCTTAGATTTTGTTTTGTTTTTACAAAATATTGGTTTATTGAGAGATGTGTTACCCTCAATTGACATATTGACATTTCCAGGAACTGTGGTTATTGTTTTGAGAAATACAATCCTACACTGACAGATTCCTATCATTATTTGGAACCGTTGCTGAGGGTTAGTGAGACAAGTCTCATAAATAATGAAAGTGAATCATATTGGGGAGAACAGCAGCGAGGAGCAGCACAGGGGAGTGCTGACACCGGGTAATTTTTGCTCGCCGTGACATCACGCAGCGCTCGTGTCACGCGGCGCGGCGGGGACGAGGACTCGCAGGGCTGGGTAATTAACTCGTGTCACTAACTACCTGCCAGAGTCATTAACAGCACAGGGGACAACTGGGCTCACTCTCCTCTCCTCCCAGTCCCCCCAGAGCACCAGACACAAATGCCTGTGCAGGAGATGCACTTGAACCTGGAATATTTCTCCCGTAACCCAAATTCTCTCATCCCGCGCTTTCCCTGACTTTATTATTTGACAGCTGGGAAGAAGTTTCACACTGGACTGCATCTGATTTGCAGTTTTACAGGGAGCAATTGGCAGCCAAGGTAAAAAAAGGGAGAAATAGGGTTGGTTCTGAGGAGTTACATAAGGCAGAGGCTCATCAGCCGAACCGGGGCTTGACCTGGATTTGGGATGAGTTTCTCAAGTTAGCAGGGAGCTCTAATTAACCTCCTGTTAGAATCAGGGAAATCATTTCATTTATTCTGAGGTAACAAATTTCTCCCTGCTGTTATTTCTGGAAGCAGGTAAGTTCAATATCAAATGCCCTTTGCATGCCAGAGATGTGTTTCCATTATTATTTCACCTTATTCCTGCAAGGCTGTTGCCCCTGTATGTGCTGTGAAAATGCCAGGCTTGAAGAGAGTCTAACATACATTGCCATAATTATTTTAATGAGAGAGAATGGAGGAGACGTTTCTCTGCCATCTGTCAACAGGCAGCAGTCATGGCTCAGGCTGGACTTTATTCCCTTACAAATTTGTTCTTCACTTCTGAATACTGAATTCTCTATTACTTCTCCTAGGTCAACAGCATTTATAATCTTCCCTGGTTCTCTGTGAAGTCTACAAATTATGACTCCAAAGCTGCTGATTAATTTTGTGGTGTGCCACTGAAGCTCCCAGTGTGTTACCTGCAGCTCCCTGCACTCACCTGCCTCCCCAGCATCCCACACACAGAGGGAACCCATGAGTGGCAGAAGGACTTGTGCCACTTCCTAATGTGGAAATCCCATCGGCAGGAAATGCCCCAGGAAGTGGGGAGGGTGCTTTGAATTTATTTAATTTTTTTCTCATTCATAAATTTATTTAATTAATTAATTTATTTAATTTATTTCTTTATTTCTTGGATTTAAGAAGGGAAAGCCCCTCTAATGCAGTTTGCCAGCAGGTGGTTGGAGAACCTGAGGGAAAGGATTGGCAGTTTTTTGTATTTTTCCATACCATTATTCTCTGGACTGGTTTGAGCGTTTCTTTAGTGGCAAGGGATATGTTTCATGCAGGATTACTAAAAGTCTGCAGTTTTCTCTACCCATGGAGCAGCCACCTTGATGCTGCTTGGTGAGATCCCATCAAAGCCAACTGATTTTTTGAATGTTATTTATAAATTGCCAAAATTAGGACTTTAGGGTAACATTTGATGGCTTTGGCTATGGTTTTGGTTGGCCTTTATTTATATTATCCTTCAATATTTGCCTCTCATTAATGTCCTCCACTTAATACACAGAAATGTCCTGGACCTGAGCTGTGCCTTAGCTCCAAACCATAGGAAATACAGTAAAAGTTCTTTTCTTCTTCAGTATCTTCTTCTTCACTTCAACTCTATGGACCTAAATTGAGAAGAATTTATCATGCAAAGGCCTACACTTCCAAAATATATTAAGCAATACGACCACTTCCACCTTTATCTTCCATTCTTTACATCATAGCCTCAAGTGGCAGAAATATTACATTTAAAAAAAATCACAGCCTTCCTTAAATATCTTTGAAAACATTAGTTCACATTTTTTTGTTCTCCTGTTCCTGTTTGGAACGAGGCTGTGATGCTTAAAGTGAACTTGATTTGCATTTGCAGACTTGGTGATACTGATACAGCTCACAACTTTCACCCACCCTAAGACCAATTGATATTTATTTGTAACTTCAGTTTATTGGGTAAAGAATAAAACATAATATGAAAGAACCAGTGAAACCGAGGTTTTACTGGCCTAGTTTTTTGGTAAGTCTACAGCAAGTTTTGCAAAGTGAAACTGGAGTTGGAATATTATGGAAAAGAATTCTAGAATCCCAGAATGGTTTGGGTTGGAAAGGACCTTAAAACTCATCTTGTTCCAACCCTCTACCATGAGCAGAGACATCTTCTACTAGAGGTTAAAACTAAAAGGTTTTAAATTAAAACTTTTAAAAACATTCATAAAAAAATCAGTTTTCGAGCTATTTAGTTTTACATTTGCCTTATTTAATGTCAGTTAGAAACAAAACTAAAACATAAATTTATTCTACATCCAAACTAACATGAGCTTCTCTGAGCAATCCTGTCGTGTTTGAAAACCAGGCAATAGCGACCCTGGTTTGTTTGTTTTTTTTCTTTAACTCTCTGATTCTGAACTGTGAATCTTTTTTCTCCCTTGCCCTGCTCAGCCACTACAAATCAGCCTTCCCATGGACTGTGTGATATTAATCTCCGTGGGGCGGACACCTCAATGCAGGTGCTATAGCTCTCCCCCTCCTCCAGTTATTTCAGGTTTTAATCTCACTTCCTTTGATTTATTTACTTATGTCATGTGGAATGTGTCTGGCTCCTTGCCCTCTCCCTCTTCCCCTCCTGCACGCCCTGGATGCCTCCTTGCAGCTCCATTGTTGTGAGCGGCTCTGGCTGCCGCTCCTCGGGACGCGCTTGTTTGCGATCGTGTTCTGCCGTGATGAATTTCCTGCAGCTTGCTCGCTCTTGTTTAACTTTCTGTCGGATTATTACACAAATTGCTTCTGGTGTTTGCTTCGCTTGAAACGTATGAATCAAAATAACGGGGCTTGGTGGTGCAGGGGAATCCAGGCTCTGCTGCGGAGGGGTTTGGTTGTGGTGGATTTCCCTAATCGCGGCATCCTCCGGCCGCACGCTCGCCCTCCCTCCTGCAAAGGGCTCTTGGGACCCTGATTCACTCTGGAAATAAAAGATGTGGGTGGAGGAGAGGGCAAAAGGAGGCTCAACAAGGCAAATTCGTGGGGTTTGTCACTAAACAGCAGAATTTATGGGATTTTGGCAGAGTGGAGGTGTTCATGAAGGTATTGGTGTGTGTGATGTGCAAAGTAACCCCTGAGCTATTTACAAGAGTCTGGAGGGACAGGACACAGGGAATGGCATCCCAGTGCCAGAGGGCAGGGATGGATGGGATATTGGGCAGGAATTGTTCCCTGGCAGGGTGGGCAGGCCCTGGCACAGGGTGCCCAGATTTGCTGTGGCTGCTCCTGGATCCCTGGCAGTGCCCAAGGCCAGGCTGGACATTGGGGCTGGGAGCAGCCTGGGACAGTGGAAGGGGTGGAACAGGATGGGCTTTAAGGTCCATTCCAACCCAAACCATTCTAGGATTTTCTGAAGTCAATCCTGTGAATTCTTCACTATCTCAGGTTGCTCCAAGTTCCGTCCATCCTGGACCTGAACACACAAGGGAGCCACTCCAGGCCCACAGCAGGGATTGACCATCCACCTCCACCTGCTTGAGGTTTGAGTGCCTGGGAAAGCACTCAGAAAAGCAGTGGTTTCATTTGGGGGATATCACTGAAACACAGGAGGGTTAGCTAATTGCCTAATATTTGTATATCTATTTTAAATTGCAATCTAGGAAAATATTTCACATCATTTTTCCATGCTGTGACTCTTTTGGTGACTCCATGTGATTTTTACCTCTCTAACCCATCCAAACATCTCTGCTGCAGTGGCCTCAATTGAATTTCTTGGTGCTTCCTTGCAGAGGAAACAAGATCTCTGTTTATCATCTGGTCAAATGCCTGTGTCATTATTCAAGCTACACGTCTGAGGTCAGAGATAACATCAGATTTTTGACAGCATGGCTGATTCAACATGAGGATATTTTTCTGAAATAAAAGCAAAGTTTGCTTTTTTTAGAGGGAAAAGAAAGGAGAAGAGAACAAGCTTCAGGTTAATTAGATTATTTAAAGTTAAGGTTGGGGATATTGATTAGAGGTAGAGTCAAAGTTCATTTTGGTCTGGGGTTAAGGGAGGTGGAAATCTCACCATGTCCATCTCCATGGTCAGTCTGTCTGTCTTTGGGGCCTTCCTGACTTCATGACAGACAGATCCAGGGGAACAGAACACAATAGTTTCCCTTTGCAATGTGTAGTTTAATATTTCAGTGAATACAGGTGGCTGCTGTGATTACTTTTTCATTAGTATTTGGTCCCTTTTCCTGCTCCACACTCCGCTCCCATAAAGTTTGCTCTTGGAGCGATGTTTTTTCCCAGCTTCATTGAATGGGTTTAAAGTGTAACACCCAACTGTTAAAATTATTGCATCTTTTCCTTCAACACCTTGTCAAATAAAATGTCTCATTACCATGCAAATAGAAATCCTTGCTGTTGCCAGGCAGGCGAAATGTTCGGGTGCAGATTACAAGTTCCTGAACCCCGGCGTTGCTCCAACACGTCGGGAACAAACACAGCTTCCATCCCAGCAGCCAGGGTTTGATGGGCTGGGAGTGAGCAGGAAATGTCAGGCTGAGGCCTCAGGTTGGAACAGCTCAATTCACCTGGAAGCTCAGCAGGGAGGGGCTGGGGTGGCAGAGCTGAGGTGCAGCTCCAACGTTGGTGGGTCGGGATGTTGGATAAGGATGGGCTCAGTAAAACCCTGCTCAGCCCCAAAGGAGAGCAAGGCTGGAGAGGGACATCCCTCTGGGACATGGGGTGCTGGGACAGGGGGAATGGCCTTAAGGTGAGGAAGAGTAGGGATGGATGGGAGATTGGCCAGGAATTGTTCCCTGGGAGGGTCGGGAGGGGCTGGGATGGAATTCCCAGAGAAGCTGTGACTGCCCCTGGATCCCTGGCAGTGCCCAAGGCCAGGCTGGACATTGGGGCTGGGAGCAGCCTGGGACAGTGGGAGGTGTCCCTGCCATGGCAGGGTTGGAACAGGATGGGCTTTAAAGTCCTTTCCAACCCAAACCACTCTGGGATTCTGTGATGGGAATTTAATTTTATTCACTTCAAGACACCAACCCTGTCTTGCACCAGGGACACGTCCTCGGACAGGCAGACCTGACACAAGTTGGTGAAGCAGCTGATGGCTGCTGTGCTGGCTGTTGTGTATCAGCTTTTCATGTACTAAAACATCGATTTTATACATTTTACATGAATATATTTGTTTAAAATTTGGACATTAAGATCATCAGCCCATACTCCTGTTTAGAGACGTGTTACAGTTCAGACAAACTTTTGTGGGAGTCTCACAAAACCAATTCCTCAATGCCAGTGACCTGAACCAGCTGCTGGTTTGTAAAGTCAAATCCCCCCTGGAGTACCTAATTCACAGCAATTCCTTGGCAGGGAGTGGGTCACAGTTTGTTTCACAACCTGAACCATTTCTTTGGGCAAAAGTTTTGAGTGATTTCCAAAACCTCCACCACCTTTTCCTTGCTGTTTATTCTTTCTAGGAAAAACAATTTTGCATGCAAACAATTAGCACTTCTCTGCTGGTGTCTAGTATTTAATGTCAATATTTTAGCTCTCTGTCTTTGCTGTTCAAAACACTAGGAATGGGTAATTCATCCAAAATAAATATGCAATTTTGAAGCTGATTTTCAAGCAGATGACTGTGAGGAGGTGCTGGAAACAAGCCAGTGGCTTCTCATCTTGTAGTTCCCAGAATTAATTTCCTCACAAGTGTGAAAGGCTACAATACAAAATTAATTCAATCCCCACTAAATGTTTGCCTTTGCCAGTCGCGTTCCATTCTTTCGAGAAATGTTCATTCTGGATTTTCTTTCTTTCATTCTTTCCATCTCTTTCCAACAGCAGAAAAAATAAACCAGCAAAGTCCTACCTCTTAAAAAGAAAAAAAAAAAAAAGCTGGTTTCCAAAGTTTGATGGTGTTTGTCCTTGCTTTGGAAGAGGGAAGTTTTCTCTTCAGGAAACTTGTGCGAGGATAATTTTTTGCATTTTGTGGTGAGTTTTCTTAGAAACCAAATTCTCCTTTCCAGAGCATCTCCCCTGTGTTCTCCTCTCACTCCTTCATTAGGGAAATGGGTTTATTTAATTACAGGACACCTCTTTAAAGAGGGGAGATGGAATTTCAGTTCAAGTATTCCAGGTGCCACACTCAAGATCAGTTTTATACCTCTCAAAAACAACACCTGGTTCAATGAACAAAAATATGCCATAAAGGAGGAATTTAGACATTATGTTAGAAACTAAAAACTTGCTCAATTTTTTGTCCCACACTACTGAAATAAGGGGTTTTTTTAAGTGTTTAATGTTTCTATAAAATCAAATGTTATTTTAAATGATTTTCAGAGTATCTTCAACAGCTCACACAGGTTTGAGATGTATAATACAACTTCATTCCTGATAAGACTTCTGTGCTAAGCTGCATTAAAACAGCAGATTTTATTGGGAAAGAATTGGCTGAATGGATGGGATTTCTTCAGCTGTAAATACATGACAAAAGAGAGCTTTTTGTGGCTTTTTTTTTTTTTTTTGAGAATCCTCTTTGTTACAAAGTCACAGTTTGAAGTTCTGGATTTGATAACTGTAGATATTAATATGGGTTAGAAAGTCAGAAATCGCCTTGAGAGCCTTGTCCTCTTGAATCCCCAGTGCCAGAATATTTTTCTGGGAAGCAAAATTGCCTTTTTCATGAAAGAGTCAGAGTGTCACCAACTATGGATGAGTGCTATCAGCTGTCTCCTGAGACTATTTCATGGAATTTTTATTCTTGCCTCCAAACTGTGGCACCGCTCCCTCTTCACCTCTCAAATTGAATGAAATAAGAAGCTTTCTGTCTTTGCGACTCAAAATCCTCTGGTGCTTCCAGTCCCTCCTTGTCAGGCACACTTGGGTATTTTCTTTTTTTTTCCTTTTTATTGACTAAAAATAACTGGAGGATTTATCCTCCAGCACGAGGTTTCTTGACCAAGTTTTCAACGTGGATTTCTGCCGTCCTTGGCTGAGGAATCACCAAGGAACCTTCTGTAGCACAGGCTCCTCCTGATTTCTGTCACACATTGATACCAAACAGCCAATTTTGGGGTTTTTCACATGGATTTTAACCTACAATTTACCATCAGGTATGTGATTGATGGTTTAACCCCATCTGAGTGCCTGAAGCCTGCATTTCCCTTCAGTTAATTCCACGTTGTGTGATTAAAGATGAGTTTACTCACACAGTCGTGTGGTTTGAAATTCACTGCTGAGTTTCTTCTGCCATGTGAGACCTCAGCAATATCTTACCTCCTGCAGTGAGTGTGGTGATTTCAGGTAAATAACTGAAATACAGAAATATCTGACACCAAACATATTTTCTAAGTCAAATGACCACATTCTGGAAGATGCAGCTGAGTCCCCGTAGCATTTTCTGTTTCATCTTCTCTGAGTGAGACATTGAATTGCAGCTTGGCTTTCCCCAGAGGACAAAAGTCTCCTGCCCCCTGGATCTTTAAAACTGAGCACTAATAACCCTAAAATCTTTGTGGCCAGAACTGTTTTAATGGCAGAGATTATTCAAATCAATGACCAGGATTTATTTCATACAAAATTCAGTAATACTAATGTCATCTTGTAATTTGACTTTGCTTATCTGAGCTAAGATAGGTCCTGTAGTAACAGTGAGAAGGTGCAGAAGGCTCCAAAACTTCTCTGGAGGGAGAAACTCCCCCTCAAAGGGTCAGAAAATATTTCTTTCTAGAAGTGTGATTGACTTTGACCTCTCGAGTGCGAGAGCTGATGCTGTGGAGGTGAAAGGAGGGGATTTCCACGTTCAGGGTCTGTCAGAGAATGAGTTACGGGTATTTTTTTTTTTTTTTAAAGAAAGCTGTGCTGTGCTCTAGGTCTGTCCCAGCTCTGCTGGCTTGTGGCATCTTCTGAAGAGGCAACTCCAACTGCTCTGGGGCAAAATGTAGTTGATAATATCACAGGAAATTCTGCTTTTCCTGCGAGCAGCTTGGTACGGATTCTGCTCAGTCCCAAAATCACTTGGGCTGCTCAGAAATAATAGAAATGTCAGATTAGCATTACTGGACACCACAAAAAAATTCATTTCGAGCTTCCCATGTTCCTCAGATGGATAAACATTGGAAGGGAATGTGACATTGGAATCTGATGGCAACAAAGGAAAAGCATAAACAGATTTTTTTCAGATATTTGTTAGTGGGAGGAATGCAGAGCATTCGGCTCCAGCAGGAAACCCAGCTTTTGAGAATGGGAAATTGGCTTTTCTGTCCAATTCTGTGTGCAGATGCAGAACTGGAAAGCTCCATATCCTGTGCTGCTGCAGCCCCTCGTCACAACTAGAGCGGAATATCTGCCAAACCTCTTTGCTTCATTGCTTCCCGAGGTGTCTGGACGTGCACTTGTGTGTGGGCAGCTGGGGCTGAAGGCAATTTTTATAATTATGCACCTCTGAAAAATAAAATCTTAAGTGTAAACCTTGGCACGCTCCCTGATAGTGTGAAAAACTGTTCTGGGGAGGCACGAGTGTGTATTGGTGCATTTTGGGCTATTCCCTTCTGAGCTGCCACATGAGAAGTGGCAGCGTGGCTGTCAACAGAGAGGCCAAGGACCCTGAGCTTCACAGCCTGCTCCAAACCCCAGAAAAAATTACTGTCAAAAATAAAACCCCTACTTTGTAAAGCCATAAAAAATCCAACAGAGCGAGCGCCTCTTCCGTGGTGTGTTGGAGATGGGCTGGGTGTTAAATATAATATCCAGGCTGCTTTGGTTTGCTGTGTTTTGGGAAAGTTTGGGGTTTAAATCCAACTTTCTTTAGGTGTGTTTTTAGGTGTATTTATTTTTCAGTGTGAAGGATTTCTGCTTCCCACTGATTTTCGAGTTTGCTCTGCCCCTTTTGGGGTTTTGGGTGGTGGGAGGGGAGGGTACAGAATTAAACCACATGTAGAAATTGCTGCGTTTTCCTGTTCATCTCATCACTGTCCCAATATCAAGTAAGAAAACAATTGTTTCAAGTTAAAAAGTTCCAGTGTTTTCCTGTTTTTGTAGGAAAATTACTAAAATTTGGATTTTGAACTTCAGGACAGTTGGATGGGTTCAGTGTCACTGAATTGCCTTGAATAACTCACTCCTAAAACCTTTAACTGCCAAAAGAGTTGGAAATACAGCATTAAATTTTACTGTGGCAGGTTTAAGGAGCAAATTGATCTTTCTTTAGGCTTTGTAAAATAGATTAACCCTCAGGTCAGGTTGATCACGAGCATTCAGATGCATTAGTGGAGTTTGCCCAAATTTAAGGACTCTGGTTGAAGTATTTGTAAATCCTCATTTAATAATTATAGACAATTATTCTGAGCAAAAAATAATTATGAAGAAATTTGTGATAAATAAGCAAACTTTTCCCACAGAAAACTCATTTTAATGCAAGTTCAGCATTGTTATTTCCTGATTTTAACATGAAATAAGTTTATTTTCAAATGGAAATTTTGAAGACTCATTAGAGCAAATTATTTTGTCTTCCTTTTGCCTTAATCCCACCAACATAAAAAAGGGGATAAGAGGAAAAGGAAAACATATGAGAGGAAAGAAGGCAAGAATGCAAATCTACCTGCACTGGTTGTGGGAATCTGATGTACCAAACACTGTTTTACTTCCTACGCATTTTTGTTTGGAGAGGATTTGTGGGATTATGGATTTATTTTTCCCATTTAAACTTTCACAAGGCAGAGGGAAAGTTCCACCTTTAAAAGCCAGAGTGGTGAACTGGAGGAGTTTTGATTTTAGGTGCTGTTTAAAAGTTTCAAACATAAGGAATATCATCATTTTGTTGGGATTAACTACTAAATCTGGTATTTCCAGTAAAATCTCTATGTTTAAAGCCACACATTGGAGGTAGAGGGGGGAAGAAGATCCTGGATTTTTATTCTGATTTAGTGGGTTTGAGTCATGACATAAAGCTGGAAAATGGAATAAGTGGCTATGGAAGTGATGATCCACAATCCCAAAGGAAAACCAGGAAAACCTGGAAATTTAAGGCAGTGTCCTTGAAGAAAACAGGGAATAATAATTCCAGATGGAAAGCAGAGTTCTTACAGGAGGACAGTTCAGGACAGAACTGTAAGATCTGTCTCTAATAAATGGGGAGGGAATTCCAGTGCATGGAAAAGGTGGAGCATCACTGGAAACCTGCAGGGCTCCATCATGGACTGGCCCTTCAAAGACCTCAAATACCAGCAAGAAAAGAGAAAAAGGGCAGCTCACCTCCAGGAAAGAAAGGAATAGCAGCAATGAACAGAGCCAAAATAGGGAAGGAAGGGAAAATCCAGATGGAAGTAGCAAGAGACAGAGAAATCCATTGATAAGAGCATTAGGAATAAGAGGAAGACCAAGCAAAGCGTTTGGTGAGCTCCTTGAGGGAAGCAGGGAGCCATTAGCAAATGAGACTGAAGTGTTCAATGACTTTTTGCATTTGTTTTCAATTAAAAAGAAAAAAAAAATCAAAAAGTGAGCAGATGGTTTGCACAATTAATACCGGGAGAAAATGGATGAGATCTCAGCCTAGGAGATCTACTGACAGAGTCCTGCCTCTTTTAGAAGGCCTGATTGTTTTAATCTGAGGATACTTGAGGGACTGGTGCAGTGCTTGCAGCCACACCAGCAGACACTCTGGAAATTCCTGGAGGCTGGGAGAGCTCCTGGATGGAGCAGGGAGCAGCACCTGGCCTCTGCCTTTGGTAGAGGGGCTGGGGTTAAAGGACAAAAGGAATCTAGGGAATGGTAGGATTTGGGTTTATTCTAAACTTTTTATTGCAAGCACTCAGGTGGTACCAAGGGAGGTGTTCCAGGCCAGGCGTGGTGAAAGGTGTCCCTGGCCATGGCAGGGGTTTGGAATGAGGTGATGTTTAAGGTCCCTTCCACCCCAAACCATCCCATGATTCTGTAAGGGAGGATGCAGCAACCATGGTGGACCTGGCAAATTACAGGTTCATCATTTGCTTTTTCCATGAGTGAGAAGAGGGAGATGTTTTGATTTTCAGGAAGGCTTTGGAGCTCCTCAGGTGGTGGTTTTGGTGCTGAGTAGAGGAGTGGCTCGAGGTGGCACAGCCCTTAAATTTGCAGGTGGGAGGGAATGGAGATTCACTACAGGATGAGTCAGTGTGTAAATAATTCTTGTACATTAACAAAACAATCTCAGTAAGGGTGATACAGCTGAAAACTGGCAAAACATCTTTATCAAGATTAATCAACCACCAAGTCCAAGGCAGACAGCTTTGGGAGAAGACTTTCCAAAGGAATTTTTCCAGAGTCAAACTTTCCTGTAGTTTCTCCATTTCCTTGATTGCTTGGGTTAGTGTCTTCTGCAGGTTAGTTGCATTTGATTCGGTTTTTATGATTTAGGTGACACTTATTTGAACCAAAAATACGACTTTATGACTAGGCTAGAGTGCCATTTTGCATTTAATTCCCTAACTGCTAAGCTTGCTGCACGGAAGTTAAAAAGTTTTAAGAAGTATTGGGGGGAAAAAAAATGAAGGAAGACAGTGTGAGAGAATTTATTTTATTACAGTGCCAGTGATCACTTAACACATACAAATTATGAAATGTATCTTGGAGTGTAGATAATGTACCTTAAAGCATCTCGTGTTTAGGTTCATGGAGAGCTGTACTTAAAATTAGAAATGCATGTTTTATGGTGGATTAGCACGTCCATCAGTGTGTAACCAG
>JAVTVJ010000297.1:1537500-1555000 GCA_034509425.1 Eopsaltria australis
CAAAAAAATCCCTACAATACTGTAAAATAATTCTTTTCAACAACATAGTGGATCATGTTTAAAAAAACATTGAGAGGGCGAAACGTGCCAGGCGACAATTTCTCTCTTTATTGCACTCCTGAGGGAAGACTCATCTTACTACAGCGCCTTTCCGCCAGGCTTGATAAGTTCATTTTTATTAAAAACATAGCGAAAAATTGCATTTTAAACCAATATGAAAACACAGGGGGTGCTTGGGGTTGCACCAGAGCGATGACCAAGGCGGGACATCCCAGAAATTCCACGTACTTGGCATGGAAAAGGAAAAAAAAATCGCAGAAGGGAGATTCTTCCCTTTTTGACATTTTACAAATAAAAAGAGATGCGGGTTATTTATGCTGGGATGTTGCTGCAAAGTCCTTATCTCCATGTGGCACTAAACAAGGATTTGTTGTGGGATTTGAGAGGGCTGTGTAGTGCTTCAGTGTTAAGCACCCAAAACTCTGGGGGACTGGCACTAATTTCCTCTCTCTCGTAAAACAACATAGTATTCATAACAACTCGAGAGGCTTGACATAAGTAATGATGGCATATGCAGGCGAAGATTACCACCCCAACAGTGTAATCAAGGTGCTAGGTACTAATGCAAGTTAAATTGAGACAATAATGCTGAAACTTGCATTGTGGGATTAGGAGAGTACTTGAAATGCTGACATCGGCATCTCCTGGAAGCGCGCCTGTCTTCCTTTCAATTCCTGTTTATACTTAATGACCTCAAAAATTTGTATGTCGTTAACACCGTGTTCTGAAGTAGGAGAGAACAAGGTTTGGGAGGGAGAAGATTCCCTGCCTTCGTTGACTTTTGTCTCTCCTGGTAATTGGCGGCGCGCCGGGGCGGGCGAGCTCGCGGGGGGCCCCGGGGGCCGGAACCCACCCACCCAACCCCTGGCAGCGTCCAAATCAAGCCCTATTAAAATTTGATGCTCAGATCAATATTGTGGCACCCAGGTAATTAAAGCGGGTTTGTTTATTTGGCTCCTTATAAATAAAAAGGGCTTAATACAGACTAATTACACCGAGCCCTTCGCCTACCGTAGGATAATAATGGCGGCAATTTAAAGTGATATTAAATGAGAATTAATAAAGGAATATTGAGTCACTTTGACTGCATTAAGCTGCGTGAAATGATTTCTTATCTCAATTTAACTTTCTGTCCACAGTTTAATGATTGATAAGCTTGGAATTTTTATAGAGGTAATCTAAAACAATATTTGATTGCTACGTTGAATTAATAACAACAAGCCCTTTCTTCTTGTTTATCAGCACATCGGGAGAGATGCTCCCTTTCACTTTAATGATGGTAATTTGTATAACCCTTCTGCTGGATATTGTGCTTAGTTTATGCATTTAAATGATACTTTGACAGTATTTTAATTAGTTTTGCAAAAAATGCATGTTTTCTGGGCAGTTTGTACTTCTGTGTAACATGTGAGGTTTGTAATTTATTCCAAGAGAATGAAAACAGGTTAAAGAATAGGTACAAGTCATCTTCAGCTTCAAGTGAAAATTGAAATCACCCTTAAATTCTGAAAGGAAGATTGTAGTTAATCATGATCCTCTAAAATCACCCCTGGAGAACTGCATGGCAGAAGGAAACACTGGTTTGAATGTTTAAAATCTGAACATGCAGTGGCCTGGATTTACTCCCCAAAAACAGTTGTTTTTGCCACCAGTTCATGAGGCAACATGTGCTGGGATAAACCCCTGTGGTGGGAGAGGAAACTTTACAGAGGCACTTTTAAACTCTGAAGGGGCCAGAAGGCAAAGACACAGATTTTGGGTGCAAATCCACTTTATCTGTGCAATTACTGCATTTAGATATGTTTAAGTTCTGGTCTTTTGTTGCAGCTCCTTGTGCCTCGTGTCCCACCCCGTTAGCACCTCGGCCTCCTCCGAGCTGCAGAGCAATGCAGGAGGTCAGGACCTTGTACCAAGCCCTTTTTTTATATCTCTATAACAAATTGCAGGTATTGTTCATTAACTTCTGTCTCCAAAATGCCGTGTCAAGCCTCCCAAGGAGCCCACTGGTGTCCCCTGGACAGCTTCTCACCATGGGCCAGCGCGAGTTGCTGATGAAATTACAGGTGCAGGGAAATGCAGAATTAGAAATATATCTGATGTTGCAATACTTGTGAAGCTGTAGCTTTGTTGATGACAGGACAATTCCGTTTTTGACAGTTTAATTTACTGTTGCCAGTGGACAAGAGCAAAAGGAGAACGTGGGGTTAGGCACCTGCCCCCTCGCGCTGTGTTTCACACAGTAGGTTGCAAAATCATGACTCCCTCAACCTGTCGTGCTCAAATGAGAAGGTTTTCAGCTGGGGAAATGGAATACATCAGTGCAGGTAATATTGCCTGACCTCATAAAACAAAAGGAAAAATTGCAGATTCTGACAGCCATTATGAATCTTGTATCAGCATCCAAACGGCTCCGAGCCGAGGCGCGGCGCGTGTTTGTAATAGGAAAAAAAAACCCGGGCTTGCCACATTGACTTGCAATACGGAGCAAAAAAAATGACTTGTCAGTAATTCGTTGTGGGATGTTAAAGAGGCTGTTGGGTTTCCTGGTTCTCTCCACAGCTAGAGTTTAGCCTGGAGCAGCAGGGAAATGCTGCTCGCCAAGGTGGTCTGGGCTCGGCCACGGGCTGGAGAGGACGGGGGAGCCGCGCGCGGGGAAAGAAATGCATATTTTAGGCAAGCTGTGCTGGGTCAGAAATCCCTGAGCCTTTTTAATGGGCACGCCATAAAAAGTGCACGCTCTCTTCCTCTTAAACCAGATAATTTTGGTTTTGAAAGCCTTTGAACTACAGTATTTTCTTGAAAAACATGGCAGGAGGGCTGGAGCTACGTGATCTTTAATGTCCCTTCCAAGCCAAACCATTCTCTGATTCTATGAAAACCCGAAGTGTTACAGTGTCAGACTCTACACCCAATTAGAATTTTATTTCTATTCAAAGAAGGAACTCTATTGAGTGCAGTTTTTTCCAGTTTTGTATTAAGGTTTCCTTTGCTCTTAAGTTCTTGACTACTCGTGTTTTTTCATATTTGATGGTGAACCTTCATCCATCTTGTTCTTCATTGGACTTCCTTGTTTTCTGTGTTTCAGAAAGCTCTGAAAATGAGCAGTGTTGCAGTGATTTAGTACAGCAAGTAAATTAAGGATGGAGTCCGTCATTAGAAATTAGTTAGGCTGTTTGCATACTTCAAGTGCCTGGAATTCTTGCAGGCTTTCAGTGGTTGGGCTGTATTTGACAATATATCCTGGGAAAAGTCTGCTAATCAGATTAATTTAGTATGCTTCCAGTATCTATTTTTATGTTTAAAATTCCTCTTTTCTCTAGTAAAAGAGTTTTGGACTTTATACGTTAAAATCTTCTTGATGCCTCTTCAAGCAGCAGAGGCTCCTCTGAGGGTGGGCTTTCAGTCGTGTCTAGGTCAAGGTGCTTCATCCTTTGCCCTCAGAGGTGAGACTGTTGCTTTCCATGGTTTTCTGTGCTATAGAGAACCACTTCTAATTGATAACAACAAAATTTCACCTTCTGCATTGCCTCCCCTTCCAAATTTCCTTTAATGGAATGGTGGGTGTAGCTTTAATGCTCGGTGCCGCACTGGACCACGCCGTAGCTTCATCTCTGGATGCTGGAGAGCCTTGCCCTGACTTTCTTCTTGAGCTCCTTGGGGAATCAAAGCTCTCTTTGCCTGGGCTAATTGGGCTGGTGTATGTGTGGGCAGGTTATCCTCTCACACCAGCCCCGTGCTGATATTTACCCAGGGCCCCTCCTCACACGGAGCCCGGCGTTGCCGCGGCTCCCGGCAGCTCCGTGTTTGCTGGAACTCGAGTGCTCTTGAATTAAATTGCAGCTCATGAATACCAGGAGAGAGCTGGGATGCTGAGGGGAAGGGAGGCTGGCAGGGTAGGGCAGGCAGTGCAACACCCATGCCCCGCCAGGAGCTGGCAGCTCCCTGTTCTCATCCCCCAGTCCCAAGACGGGGAATAAAGGGAGTGGGAAACAGTTTGGAAAGGTAAATACGGGAACAGAGCCTGGCAAATTAGATTTCAATATTATTTTTTTGCTTCTTTAACTGAAGATATTAAAAGCATCTGAAATACTTTTTTCGTTCATGAGGGTTGTTATTCATGCAAAGTGAAATATCTGCAGTTGTATCATAGAGTCACAGAATGTTTGGGGACATTAAACCCCATCCAGTGCCACTCCCTGCCATGGGGTTCTTCCACTTTCTTCCCTTTCACTATCCCAGGTGGCTCCAAGCCCCATCCAGCCTGGCCTGGGACACTTCAGGGATGGATGGGGCACCCAGGGTTGATCACCTTCATGGCCCTTCTCTGGACTCACTCCAGCAGGTTCATGAATTAATTTATATGTGAATTTAAGTGACTTGAAGGACCTTTACCACTACCAAAAAAAAAAAAAAGCCCCGAAAACCCAAACCTGTGAAAGAAAATATGTATTTGAATCCAAGTATTTGAATACATATAAGGTGCTCAAATTCAGTGAGACACATGGCAGATTAGATGGAAAGGTTATCCAACAAAACTGAGCGCAGCCCAGGAAGATTGAAAAACATTGAATTGCAGAAGGGTGTAAAATGCGAGATTTCCTATTCAAATACTGATATTTTAGCCACCCAGGTATTAAAAATGTCACTCTAGTCTGCAGCCAGCTCTGCCACCAACAGCAAACATGAACTTTCTAAATCTGCTCAGAGGTGGCAACTCCAGATTCCCTCATTAATTTAAGCTGATGTGGCTTTTGAGGTAATTAAAGCACAAAGATGGTGACACAAAGGAAGGATTAGGGCTGGAAATACCCTGTTATTAACCTGTGCCTGGATGTGGCTGCTCCTCAGGGCAGGCTCAGTGGGTGTTGCTTATGGGCAAGCCAAGGGTTGGGGATCTCAACCTCATTTGTGGTCACTGTGTGGGGATGGAGAAATCATGGAACTCAAATTATGGAGGAAGAAAACAGGAACAAGATGGGATTCTTGTAGGTTCAAAGACAATTAAAAATAGAGAAGACTCAGGGTGTGACAGTGGCGGGGTTAGAGGGCATGGAGCACCTGAAGGAAATTTGTGCAGATATTTGTTGAAGTGATTTTTTGGCAGCACATGATCACAACTGTTTTAGTGATATTGTGGAAAATCCCTGCAGTTGCCCTTTCACAGAGGTGTAATGTTCCTAATTGTAACAGAGCAGTGGCACTTTCTGTATTTGCAGCTGTTAATAAATTATAATTCCATTAATTACCATTTCATGTCTTCTGTTGGCACGAGCGAACCCCGGCTGAAAACACGATAAAGATTTTTAGCTGCTTTAGAAAGACGTTGCTTTTTTTTAAAATAAAAACAAACTCTGAGTAAAAAAAGCTACTCTTAAAAAAAATTCTCAGGGAGTGAAAAATCCCCTCTGGCTGACAGTGCTGCAGATTAAGGGAAGGCAGGCCATCCCTTTCCCCTTCCATCCCGTTCCACATTACGGGGTGAGCGTCGCTCTCCCTTTTCACGGCTGAGATGGTTTTGCAAAGGCCACTTCGAGTTTCTGGGCTTTTCAGTGCCTTTTGTGTGAGACTGTCAGCGCCCGAGCCCCGGCCATGACATGCACAGACCGGCTGGTTTTTCTCCTTCAGATCAGCGCCTCTGGACAGCTTCTCTTTCTCTGGCAGCCGCTTCAACCTGCTCTGTCTTGTCATCTTCGAGTTCAATATCTGCTGCTCTGAAGGAAAAAAAATGGGATGGGTTGGACCATTGTATTTGGTCTTTTGACCCTCCATGTTGCCCATGAGCAGTGAAGGATAACTTTTGACAAGCCATGTCAGATGTGACAGGCAATCTAGTTGGGTTGAGTGGAAATGTGCTGTACAAGTTTGAAGCCTTAGTTGGGGGCATTTTCCTGGTGTTCAGTGCATTTAAATTGACACCAGACCTCAGTGTTGTTCCTTGCAGAGCTCCGCGTTTCCAAAGCGTGCGGTTTTATCAGCTCAAATGAAAACCTTTCATATGCATTTTGCATCTCATTCCGCCAATCCAACGCAATATAGCCCTTCCCAGGGTTCGTTTTCCATCCCTCAGGAACGCACATTAAATTTAGTTTTCATCTGCGAGGATGTTTGATTTTTATTTTCGTGTAGGAGGTTGTGTTTTGCTGTTCCGTGGGTTTCTGTCTTTCCGTGGGTCACCTGAGTGTGATGTGATAACACAACTCCACGCACATCGTTGTGCTGGAAGTTGCTGGATATTGCAAATTATTCAAAAAGCGTTAGAGAAACCTTGCTAAGCTTCAAAGTGCTTTTATTTCCAGTTAATTATTCAGAAATGTTGATAGTAGAGCCTTTGTGGGAAGCACATTTTCTGTGCCGTTACATAGGCTGCAGTCAAGATCTGTTCTTATTGTATCCCTTCATTAATGGGTTGTGATATGCAGTTCCTCTTTTATTTAAATTAATTCTCATTATGGATGAGAAAAGCTGGCAGATAACATCCTCCCTGGTAGCCAGCAGTGGTGGTCTGGCTTGCTCTGAGTTTCCTGGCTCTAACCTGCTGCGAGCATCCCTCGTTGCTGATCCTGTGCTGCCAATGCCTTCTCCAGGGCAGTTCCCTCTTACCCCTCTTGGATCAGCCCAGGGCTCTCATCAGCACAGAGTTCTGATGGGAAGCAGCCAGAAATTGCATGAAATTCTCTTTGTGATATCCCAGCTCACTCCAGCCTGGGCTCTCAAGCAGTACCTTGATTTCTGTCACTGCTGCCTTGGTGCTGCCTTTCTTTTCCCCCTTCTGGTGTCACCGAATCCCAGAATGGGTTGGGAGGGACCTTAAAGCCCAACCCATTCCATGGACAGGGACACCTCCCACTGTCCCAGGCTGCTCCCAGCCCCAGTGTCCAGCCTGACCTTGGGCACTGCCAGGGATCCAAGGGCAGCCACAGCAAAGCTGGGCGCCCTGTGCCAGGGCCTGCCCACCCTCCCAGGGAACAATTCCTGCCCAAAATCCCATCTAACCCTCATGTCTTTCAGCAGTGTAGGAAAACCATCCCCATACATCATTGTTTTCATGTCAACTTGTGAGTCCTTCAGGAAACATGACATTTGAAGTGGTTTAAGGACATTATTATTATTATTATTATTATTATTATTATTATTATTATTATTACTATTTTCATTGTCTGTGTGAATAGTTTCCATTTGCCTTTAAGGTCCCTTCTAACCCAGTCTGTGATTCTGTGATTGTAATTTAGCTTCCATTTCTGGGATGGAGCAAAACATAACACCAAGAAGAGCACTTTTGTGCTGGCACTGGGCCTTTCAGTCATGCCAGCAAGGTGACACTTTTGGCTGATGATTATTTTTATATATTACTGATTTGTTTATTTCTTTCTTCGTAATAGATGTGATTTTCCTCATAAACCACTCCCATGTGAATTAAAAACAAATTCAACTGCTGGGTCAGTTAAGTTTTTAAAACAACAAAAAAAAAAAAGACACAGAGCAAGCAGTTGGCAATAAACTTGTCCTTTTTGGCACCTGGAATAAAAACAGTAACATAACAGTACCTTTATATAGCACATAAAAATATAATTCAGGATAAGAATCCAGAGGTCACGGCAAATGGTTACCTAAATAGCTCTAGGGAGTTCAAATAGTTTGCTTATACAAAGATAAGGTGATATTTTATGCAGAAAGCCCATGTGTGGTTCCAAAGCCTGATGGTTTTATACGCGGTAAAACAACTTTGAAAACAACGTGTAGAAAAAGTTAGAGAAAATAATTTTTACTGATTGTAAAACATAGACATCGAAACCTGGGAGGTGATTCTGCTCCACTTAAAAATGTCCATCAGCCTTGGCTTTAATTAGTGAATTGTGGCTGGATTGTTTCTGACTTACAGCTTCCTGCAATTCTTTGGCCACACGTTGTTGCAAACCCAAAAATGGGATTTCTTGTCCAGGGAGAACTTGTGGTGGAGCATTTTGAAGGTGTAAAATCTACAGGGGCTGAGGTTCCTCTCCCAGTATTTACATTTGGCTGCCAGATTGGGGCTCCTCAGGGTCCTCTGTACCCAGGGCTGTATCCAAGCAAATGTGTGGTTATATATAGAATATGGGTATGTGTTAAATTTAAATGACTTTTGCTGTTAACAGGCAGCATTAAGGGACTGGGGACAAGGGCAAGGAGGGACAGGACCCAGGGAATGGCTTCCCAGTGCCAGAGGGCAGGGATGGATGGGAGATTGGGCAGGAATTGTTCCCTGGGAGGGTGGGCAGGCCCTGGCACAGGGTGCCCAGATTTGCTGTGGCTGCCCCTGGATCCCTGGCAGTGCCCAAGGCCAGGCTGGACACTGGGGCTGGGAGCAGCCTGGGACAGTGGGAGGTGTCCCTGCCATGGCAGGGAGTGGGATGAGATGAGCTTTAAGATCCCTCCCAACCCAACCCAAGCCACTCTGTGATTATATGATTTTAAGTCATTTGTTCCGTATTTTGACACATTTTTTCTTGATCCTGTGGATTTCACATCAAAACTCCTGTTTGCAAACAGTCTTAAAAACCAACACTAGAAGCAAACCAGCAAGAAAAGCCCTCACCAAAAGCAAAGGCCACTGATTTTGCAGAAAGTTGGGCTTTGTAGCAGGAGATCCAACGGTGTTTTCCTCTTTCAGCTCTAAAAGTGTCGATTTTGATCTGGAAGCTTAATTTCTTTCATCAAGGAGTTAAGCACTCAGTTAAATTCCACGAGAACATATTTAAACATCTTGAAAGATGTATCCAGTACATTCCCCCTAACGCCCATAATAATGTGGCCGTCCAGGGCTCCGGGCATTGGGGCTTTTCATTTACATTGGCTGACCTCAAATTGGATGTAAGTTTTTAAATATCCAAATTAATGCATTCGTTCTCCCTTTACAGAGGGACCCTGGTGAGCAGGGCTTGGCCGTGGTCTCCAGCTGCAGGCAGATGTTTGAAGGTGGGGAGGGTCTGCCTGGGGGAAATTCTGCTTCACATTTTAGTCCAGATCCATCCCTTCAATGCTGGTAAAGCCACTGAAAGTAAAATAAGTGGTTTCCCTTTGTTCAATGAAAGTGCTTCTGCTTTGATTTAATCCTTAAACCAGGGATGGATGGCAGAGAAATTTGGACCAAAGCTGCTTTTCCCAGCTCCTTGCCCCTTAAATCTGCCATGAGGTAACTTTTAAAAAGAGAAATCTTGGGAGACCTTGGCTTCTCTGTTTCTCCTTGGCTGCTTGTGTAGGGGAGAGGAGAAGCCTGTGAGCAAGCACGACTTCCACAGCTGGAATCAGGGTTCACATTTTGTGTGGTCTCATCCTTCCATGTAGCTGGGTCATGGTGGCCACCCCGTCATGGCCTCCTTCAGAGATTCTGGAGTAGCTTTTCTACTAATGTAGCCTTCTCCACTGGGTAAAATTATAGAATCATAGAACAGTTAAGGGTGGAAAAGACCTTTAAGATCATCAAATGCAGCTGTCAGCCAGCACCACCACCATGGTCACCATTAAACCATTGCTCAAGAGCCACATCCACACATTTGTGAGCACTTCCAGGGATGGTGACTCCACCACTTCCCTGGCCACTCTGTGCCATTGCTTTAAAACCCTTTCCATGGAAAACTTTCCCTAATATCTCATCTAAACCACTGAGCATCCTTTCTTCCATGTCAGAAGTCCATGCACACCCATTACTGAGCAGGATGGATAATTGTATTTGATAAATAACATCCTTGCGTCATTGCGTGATCCTTATGTTCTACAACTCTGAAACAACATGGAAATCAGGAAGGATTTCTTCATGGAAAGGGAGCTCAGGCCTTGGCAGGGGCTGCCCAGGGAGCTTTGGAGTGCCCATCCCTGGAGGTGTGCCAGGAATTGCTGGAGGTGGCACTCAGAGCTCTGGGCTGGGGACAAGGTGGGGATGGGGCACAGCTTTGGCTCGATGATCCTGGAGCTCTTTTCAATCTGAAATGATTCTGTGATTCTATTCTATAATCATTAAATAAATTCCTTTAATTAAGGCAGGTTATTTCTGGCTGCTGCCGTGTCCTGCCTTTTCCCACCCCAGCTGTGCCCCTGCTCCCAAGCCACCATGAGCAGCTTGTCCTGCTCCTGCAGCAGCTCTGTGCTGGTGCCACGGGGCTGTGGAGGCTCCCCCAGCTCTTGTCACCTCGTGCTGGGGACCAGACTAAGGCTGGGGACAGAGGCTGCAGCACCAGGATGTCACCCAGAAGAGGCCTCTCCAAACACCCCCTCCCTGGGCATTAGCAGTGCTCCCTGCTTTGGCTCCTGTATAAATATCTGCTGCATTTCCACCAGGAGTTATTGCTGTTATATATTTTACAGACACTTTACTGTCATCTAAGTGGTTTATTTTATTCCCACAGCTAGGAGAAAACTACAAAAGGAATTTTGTAATCTGAATGTGATTGTGGGCAGAGAGTAATGTTTTGAAAAGGAGCTGAGAGTAAATTATATCAGTGCTTTATTGTGTTTAAGGAGACTTTTCTATTGTGCTAGGAGTTAACATTAGTTCTCAAAGTTATTAACTGGATGTGGTTTTATTATGACTGTGTGTTTTGTCAATATATGACTTTTTTTGTTAGGCTTTTCGGTGCCAGTTCGGCTGCAACTTTGGCACCCTCCAAGTTTAAATATGTAAACTCAGCTGGTGTTGAAAGTTTGTTTAGGTTTAACTCCCTCTCCCATGCAGCAGAGAAAGTAACCCTTTTTTTATCCCTGCTAGGCTATTTATAGAGGGGCTTTCTCCAGGCAGGCTGCCTTACTCCAAGTCATTTTGACAAATCCTATTTGGAAATTCGGACTCCAAATATTTGGGGCTGGTTTTTGGTGGGGATGGAAGCTGTGTGGCTGAGGTGACCTTTCAAGCTGCCTCTGAGTGGGTTTTTGGCAGGAGGTTTGATGTGAGTGACAAGAGACTTCACACTGAAGGTGTGGTTGGAGCCCAAGGTGCACCAGAAACTCTTGGCATCACCACCAATGCCCCGAAGAACACATTTAAATAATACTTGTAGACTTACAGAATATTTGGGGTTGGAAGGAACCTTAAAAATTATATCATTCCATGGGCAGGGACAAAATATCTGTTATAGATCAATCTCCAGCACATGGCATTTTGTGTGTCTGGGTTTTCAGGTGTTTGTTCCAATTTCCTACTTTTTGAGAAAATATTAAAGCCTTTACCTCTGGAGAATAATAAACAGCTTTAAAAAGGATAAGTTTTGAGAAAAAAAATTAAAAACTCAAATTCAGGCATGAGAATAATGAAGAGAAGTGTTTGAGGTTGGTTGGGGCTTGGAGCAGCCTTGGCTGGTGGAAGGGTGTCCCTGCCCATGGCAGGGGGTGGCACTGGATGGGCTTTGAGGTCTCTGCCACATTCTGTGATTCCCTGATTAATTGCCTTTCACTAATTCTACAAGGACACCATATGGCTGTGAAGAGGCCCCCACCTTCCTCCCATGGCATCACCTCCAGCCAGCCTCCACTGCTGCCCCAGGTTTTCCTCAAGCCATTGTGAAGATGAATTTGTTTCAGTGTTTATCTCCCTCTCCGAGCACACAGTAAAACCTCCCCCCACATTTGCAGCGTGGATTTACTGGGCTCTTCAATATGAAACATAAAGTGCAAGGATGGACCACGTAAAGTAAAAATATTTCGTGGCATGTGCAAGAGGATGGTTGATGGAGCTGAGGAGCTGCTCCTGGGCCGAGTTAACACGATCCACACAGAGCCCAGTAGATCTCCATTAGTAAATAAAGTGCTCTCATGAAGCCTAATGTGTTCCTGTGAATTACTCCATTACCTGGGAGGATCTGTGTGGATGTGGCTGCTCACGCTGCTCCTGGCCAGGCTGGTGGCTGTGCCTCAGAGTTTGCAATTAAAGCCAGCCATTCTTCTCAAATGTCCATTGCAAGGTGTAAATTGTTTTAAATAAGGATGTATTTTGGAGTCTCAGGAACGAACTTGCCTCGTTATCACAATTTTCCCTGTTTTCTGTCTCTGTGAAGGCTGCTGTGGTTGTGGGCACTGTGGACAAGCAGGAGGAGGAGTTGCTGTGTTTTAGGAGCTCTTCTGCCCTGTGATTTGCACAGATGTGTTTTAATTACTGAATTTAGCTGGTGTGGGGCAGAGGGAGCATCCAGAGCTGGGACCACAGCCCAGCACGTGGGGTTACCCCACCACCCCCAGTGCTGCTCTGGCTCGGGCATGGCAGAAATAAACACATTTTACTGTGGTGGTGTTTGGCAGCAGCACTTCAGGGCTGTTTTTCAGCACTGAGTTGGCTCCAGCCAGCTCCCACACTGCCATAAAATGGAATCTTTGTGTAGAGGGGGCCTGGAGAGAGCTGGAGAGGAGCTTTGGACCAGGGCCTGGAGTGCCAAGGGGAATGGCTCCCAGTGCCAGAGGGCAGGGATGGATGGGATTTTGGGCAGGAATTGTTCCCTGCGAGGGTGGGGAGGGGCTGGGATGGAATTCCCAGATTTGCTGTGGCTGCCCCTGGATCCCTGGCAGTGCCCAAGGCCAGGCTGGACAGGGCTTGGAGCAGCCTGGGACAGTGGGAGGTGTCCCTGCCATGGCAGGGGTGGAATGGGATGAGCTTTAGGATCCCTTCCAACCCAAACCATCCTGGGATTCTATGAATCCACCATGGTCCAGTCCAGACTTCATTTGCATTGCCAAAACTGCAGCGTTTTGCTCACAAACTCACTGTTGTTTCTTCAGGGCCTCAAGAAATTTGCCCATCCTAAATCACGGGTACAAGGAGATAATTCCTGCAGCCCTCACCATGGTTTAAGTCAGGCCCTGTGAAACTGAGAGTGATTTCACATTCCTTCTCTTCAAATGCAGACTCATTCTGTTCATTTTTCCTACCCAAGAAGCAACGTTCAGGAGCCTGAGAAAATAATTTCAGAATTCCTGGGCTTGTAAAGAAGCCCAAAGCTGGTGTGGAGTTATTTTCCATTATTAAGTGCTTTGTCTCAATTCCCTTTTTTTTTTTTTTTTGTTTTTGTTTTTAGCCCATTTTTGTTGAATCATGGAATATCCTGAGCTGGAAGGGAGCCAGAAGGATCATGGAGTTCAACTCCTGGTCCTGCACAGGACAATCCATCAATCCCACCCTGTTCCTGCAGACATTCCTCTCATTGTGTTGGTTGGTCCCCATTTATCACATTGGTCATAACCTCAGACACTTCCATGGTTTGTACCACATCTCTTGCTCTGGACTACCTAACTCAGTTTAACATTTCCTCCAGAACTGAGATCTTTCTGAAATACTGTTTTAATTATTTTTAATTAAACTTTAATTGTGGCTTCAAAAATTCATCTGCAGTTTTTGGATGCAGAGTGAGGTGCAGTATTTCAGGGAGTGCCTCCTCAGAGGGGTCTGGTGGGCAGTGACTGCTAGATCAGCCCTTCAAGATTCTTGGTATCTCTTTCACTCAGTGCTAATTCAGATCATATTTCCCTGCATTTTGAGGCTGTTGTGAGAAAATTTTAAAAATTGTTTTTTTTCTGCCGTCTCAGGTCTGTCACTGTGAGACCCATATTTAATCTTGCAGGTAATGATTTTCTTTATCATCGTGGTATCTCATGATTAATTGTCAGTTTTATCACATTCATATTCTACCTAATTATTAACAAGTACAGATTTGAAAAACAACAACAATCACAGAACAGGGGAGGCTGGAAGGGACTCTCTGAACTGCTTTTGGGTGGACAATTGATTTTTTTCCATTCTAAAAGCTGCATTCTGCACTTGTTCATGACCTTCCTCTCTTGCTGGCTTGGATTATTTCTCTTAATTCATCCAAATTATTTTGATTTCTTATTTTTTCACATAAACTGCTTGGTGTGCATTGGATTTATATGGATAATCTCCAATTAATTCAACCAAACATTGGAAAAGCTGGAGTTAAAATGCCATCCCAGTCGGCAACTGGTGTTTAAAGTTCATCTTACTGGTACTAAAACACAAAGACTGGGATTTCCAGCCCACATTACTGCAAAACACCATTTCCCTCTGAGCTCCCTGCCGCCCTTGTAACCACGCAGTAAAAACCCTGCTTAAATTTTTTAAAACTTTTCTTGGTGTCCACCTTGGACTCTGTTAATGTAAACTGTATTTCCCTCTCTTTTTATGAGAGTGTCACAGCAAAGGTACATAAAAATCCTGATAAAGTCAGTCTATATTTCCCCTCCTGCTGCTCCCCCCTTATCCATGAGGCCAATTATCTTGTCAAAGGGAAAGATTAGATTTGTTTGGTGGTTTATAACCTTATGAACCTGAGATGCTTATAAATATTTTAATAATTTGTTCCATTATCGCTCCCAATATCAAAGTTTGACTGGTCTATAATTTCTTCCTGTCTCCTTTTCCCCCGGCTTTGTAAATCCTCTGGGACCTCGTCTGTGCTCCAGGAGCTGTCAGAGATGGTCACTAACTCTTCACTGCTTCATCCTGTTCCAGTGAACTGTTACACCAGCAATTAGGAATTGGAGACTGGTTTCAGGAGAAAAGTCCTGGGGCATCCATAAGGTTTATTTATGGCAGTGATGTTTCCTGTTTGGGAAGGTTTAATATTTGTGATCAGAAAGAACTGATGGGTTCTTTCAGGGAACACGAGTGGTTGGAGGAGTTCAGTGTGGAAATGTGTGTGTAACTATGATTTTTAATCTTAATTTAGGGAGTTGGCTCACATCTCACACCTGCACAGATACGTTAATAAGGATTTAAAAGCACCTTGCCCAGTAAAACACAGAATGCACCGCATCAAGTTCAGTTCATGCACCTTCACCTCGGGCTGATTGCTGTAAATTAAATTTCATCTGGGTGATTTTGTGCAGCCAACATGGAATGCAAAATCCTGTGCTGGAATCGTTCTTAACTATTTTGTAAATTTATGGGATATTTTGGCAGTTTTGGTTGTCTAAAGTACCCAGTGAGGTTTGGAGAAGCTGAGGTGTGGTTTCTAAAGCTGAGTTGCCCATGCCCTTTGTCCCAGTGCAAATGTTGATCCCCTTGGGCCATCAGCATCTGGATCTTACAGACCTGAGCATTTCCTGCCGCTGCGAGTGTGAGCTGTTCCCACTGCTGTGGGCAGTGCCCAGGGAGGGGCTGTCCTCAGTTTTACATCAGTTTTATCATGTTTATATCCCACCTAATTATAAATAAGTTCAAATATTGCAAAGCAGCAGCAGTCACAGGACAGGTGAGGCTGGAAGGGACTCTGAACTTTGCTGGGTGAACAATTGAACTTTTCATTCCTCATAGTTGTGATCTGCACTTGAGCGTGACCCTCCTGTCTCGCTGCTTTGGATTATTTCTCTTAATTCTTCAAAATAGCTTTGATTTCTTTCTGCTTGAACTGTATCTGGGAGTAGTTTCTGGAGGCATCTCCAGGGCGATGTAGCTGGTGCATTATCCCAGTTAGGCCATACTGGTGCAGCCTGGTTGTGTTCAGACCAGGAAAAAAGGGTGAGATTTATATTCTGTAGTCCATCCTGTGTGCTATTCATGTCAAGTATCATTTAGACTTTACCATAAATAAAACCCATAAATATTTCAATGAAGAGTTGCCCATATTAACCTTTAAAATCTGTTTCCCTCCCCATTTGTGCAGCAAAACTTGTATGTTGCCCCAGCACCTGCGGTGAGGTGAGGAAGTGAGGCTGAGCACATGTCTGTGCATATATGTTGTGTATATGCTTAAATAATTAAATTGGATCTCCATTACAATGTTTTGTGCACTCCAGCAGTGTTTTTAGCACAGTAAATACCCCAGCAAGAGCCAGGGTGTCACAGCAGTGTTGCTGTGTGTGGTTCTACCGCAGGAAAGAGTTGTTGCAGTCACTGGTGCAAGGACCACACTTGTTCTAATGAGAGATTCCTCATGACTAAACCATTATGAATATTAAATACTTCCAGGAATAAGCTTAATATGCACTGCCATGGGTTTTGATACAGAACAGATATCTCAGAACTTGAAATTAATGGGTGCAAAGCTTTGTTGTTGTGCAGTTTAAGGGACCTACAGAAAGGAGCTGGGTTTGTTGTCCTGCAGGGCTTTAAGAGATGGGTTAAACCCAGGGCAAAGCTTTGGTGCTCCTGCAGAGATGGACCTCGAGCAGAGCCTTGGGGGCTTCACACCCTTTCCATGGAATCATGGAGTGGTTTGGGTTGGATGAGACCTCAAGGATCATCCAGTGCCACCCCTGCCATGGCAGGGACACCTCCCACTGTCCCAGGCTGCTCCCAGCCCCAATGTCCAGCCTGGCCTTGGGCACTGCCAGGGATCCAGGGGCAGCCACAGCAAATCTGGGCACCCTGTGCCAGGGCCTGCCCACCCTGCCAGGGAACAATTCCTGCCCAATCTCCTATCTAAATTTACCCTCTTCTCTCTGAAGACATTTCCCCTTGTCCTGTCCCTCCATGCCTTGTCCCAGTCCCTCTCCAGCTCTCCTGGAGCCCCTTCAGGCCCTGGAAGGGGCTTGAAGATCTCCCTGGAACTGATGGATCTCTGCCCAGGAAGGAGTGGGGTGAAGCAGGGAACTCATCCTGGAGAGGCACAAACCTTCCATGGGATCATCTCTGCCAGGATCGTGCATTACGGAGCAAAACAGGAGAGAACATTTTCTCCCCACAGATCTTTAAAAATGAGTGACTCTTTTAATTTTGCATTGTCAAGGAAAAGACAGAGAAATGAAGTAATATTTTTACTTCAGTGATTTAAAACAATTTAGTCTGTGGAGGAAGGCAACTGCAGCTTCACTCCAGTGCAATTGAAATAAAACATGATGAAATATTAAAATACTGCATACACGCACCACTAAGATTAGATAGTCATTAGGACTGGAATATTGGCACCCTGTTAATTATTGCATTGCGAATGTTTCAGGCAGAAAACACATGTTTTCTTTTTCCCAAATGAAGTCCAGCAAATTAAAACCTGACCTAGAAGTGATAACTTCAAATATGATTTATTTTGCAATAGGGAAACGGGGTAACCCCACAGAGATTGTCAACAGTCAAACAAGAGCAGTGATAAAACGAAGGAACGTCACCAGCTAGATGCTTTGTTGTATTTGCTCTAATGAAGGCCCAGGAAACAGCTTGTTTTCCATGGGACTTACAATTTTGTTTTAAAAGGGAATGGTCAGTGCTGCTGGAGCAGGGAAGTGTCTGGAGGAGATAGAGCAAGTTGGGTGAAGCAATGTGGTGGCTGATGGTGACTTTTGGCAGGTGTTTTATTTTGTTTCGGGGCTCTCTGTTAAAAAACACAGTACCAAAAACAAACTTACAGAAAAATAAAGTCCTGCTCCATCCACTCGTACAAAGCTGAGTTCCATTGCTGTCTGAATCCCTGCTGGAGAATCATTGAAACTGAACTGGAAACAATCTCATTTTATCAGTAGAGCTCCCTGTGCT
>JAVTVJ010000297.1:1560000-1565000 GCA_034509425.1 Eopsaltria australis
ATGGCTGGTTTTGGATGAAAGAAGCTGGGAAAAAGCTGATTTGAAAAAGAAAAATCAGGGCTGTTTTGCTGTATTTAAAAATTGGCTAACCAGGTGTCAATGAAGAAAAAGGCTAAGGAGTGTTTTTGTGGATTAAAAAAAAAACCCAAAAAAATCCCTATTTTAGCTTGCAGACATTATCATCCACCTGGGAAGAAGAGTGAGAGCGAGGGATATACAGTGAAAAACCTGTCATGCCACCAACCTGATACTCCCACAACAAAAAAAAAAAGCCTTGTTTAGAGCGAGACAGACGGGAAAAGCAAAGTTCGAGGAAGATTACTGAGGAAACAAAAAAAAACAAAACAAAAAAAATAACACAAAAAAAAAAAAAAAAAAAACCACAAAAAAAGAACACAAAAAAATAACACAAGAAAACCAGCAGATCTCAGCTGCTGCCTGTGTTTTTTGGCTGCTTTCTCCGTGCCCGTGGCCGTTCGTATGCAGGGCAGGGCAGAGCCCCGGCGCGGGGCTGGCGCTGCGGTGGCCCCGGAGCGCCGGAGGGAGGCCAGGGGGTTCCAGTACAGTGGGTCAGGAAGCAGCGCTGACAGCCCGGCTCCCCCGGGACCCCACGCTCCACAGAGGACACAGGGAGCAGAGCTGCCCTCCAGAGAGAGCACTGATGGGTCCAATGTGCCAGCCCGGCGGTGCTGGAAAACGCGAGTTTTGGGGAGATGGAGAGGGGGTTGTGTTGGAGGGCTGGGAAATGGGAGATGGGAGCATCACCCCTCACCGCCCGATGAGGTGGGGGGTGATGGTGAGGGGATTCAGGCTGGTGTTAATGGTCAGATTCAGGAGATTTCTGGATTGATTTGATTTGATTTGATTCCTCTGTCAGAGCAGGAGAGTTGTGCAGAAATGCAGCTCCAGCTGAATGTGCAATCCCAGGTTTGGGTGCAGCCACATCCAGGCAGGATTTGTGAGCGTTCTTTGACCCTGCCTTGGACCCACTGCTCCTCTGTCATTGTTCCTGAGTGTGTCTGTGCCCTTGAACCTTCATGGACTGAGGGGAAAGGCTGGCATCACCTGGCAGAGCCCACTGTGATGCCTTGGGGCTCTCTGGTATCTCCAGGTGAGGTGTCCATGGGCTGGGTGTGCAGCCTGGGGCTGGAAGGACGGATGGAGAGGGGACAGTGGGGACAGAGGTGCTGCAGTGAACACACCGGGGAACAGCTGCTGACAGAGCAGCAGGAATGGGCCAGGGTACAGAATCCCAGAATCACTCAGGTTGGAAAAGCCCTCCAAGACCCCTTCCCCAGCACTGCCCAGGCCAGCACTGCCCCATGTCCCCAAGTGCCACCTCCACACGACTCTTAAATCCCTCCAGGGATGGAGACTCCAGCACTGCCTTGGGCAGCTGTGCCAGGGCTGGACAGCTCTTTCCATGCAGGAATTTTTCTGAATATCCAATCTAAACATGCTGTGGTGTTGGAGGGACAAAAAATGAGTCAGAGGATGGGATCACACTTTGCAGAAGGTGGAGTAGGTGTTTTTCCACTGAGACAAAGCTTCTCCCAGTGCACTGCAGACTTTTTATTCCCTTTTTTCCCGTCTGGCTTCCCGTGGCACTAAGGCTGATGTGATCGTGCTGTTAGGTCCTTCTCGTTTCCTTTTTTCCAGTTACTTGTGAGTTTGATGGATGGCCTCAGCCCGCTGTGACCAAGGGCTAGGAACATGATTATATTCCTCCAAACCCCAGGCAGGCTGGTGGCCACGAGCAGGACAGCCTGGAGCACCCGGCCCTCCTCGGGGACATGGGTGGGCAGGGCCTTTGTGGACACTCAGTCTGGGGAGTGCGGTTCAATAATTTAATGAATCTATTAATCTATTAATTGCAATACTCGTGGAGCAGCTTCCCAAGAGCTGTGTGGGGATTTTCCCAAGCCCTTCGCAGCAGGTTCCTGCCGGTGGCGGGTTGATAATCCCACCAAATATCAGTCCCATCAACCATCCGCTGTCTCTTTTTGGTCCTTTTATAAATCCTGCGCTAAATTGCAAATCCCAGCCTAAGTGTGTGTTTGTCCGTCTTATCAATAATGCATCGGCCCGAAGTGTGGAAGGGGGAGCCACAAGTGAAACTGCCCACGGTAATTCAGGGCTATAAATCATATTTTCTGTTGGGTTTGGAGGCTGAGACTGGCTCAGCGAGATGGTTTGTGCCACTTTATTGTGATAGTTCAGGAATATGTTTTTATTTACCCCATTCCTCTATGTGTGTGTGTATATATATATATTTATATATATATATAAATCTTCCTGCTTCCTTTCCAGCTGTCAATAGAGGGTGAACCCTGGACCTGCAGAAAGTAGGAGCTTTCTTTTCATAAGGCAGACACAGATTGTCTCCAATATCAGGTGACTTGTATAAAATCTTCAAAAGAAATTACAGAGTTTTATTTTTGGAAGAGATGCAGAGCTGAGCCATGGATTGTTTCCAAATTTGGGACCTAATTGAGATGCTGATCTGTAAAATATTCTGTGTCCAGCGGTGCATGTCTGGAGTCCAGCTCTTATTTTCTGTCCTCAAGTCTGGCCTGAGCTCAAACACGATTTTCAAACAAAATATTAAAAAGGATAAAACCCAGATTCTTTCTTACTGGTATTTAAACCCATCCTGGGGTCTCAGGCTCTGGGGAAGACTCTCCACTAGCTCCTGCTGGAGCAGACTCAGTACTAATGCTGGGATCAGTGGATGTTTTCAGGGGTGGATGTTTTCTTTTTCCAGTAGTAGTTGCAAGCGAACACTTCTTGAAACTATTAATTCATATACTATTTTGACTTCAAAATTAAGATTTTCACTTCTATTTTTTATTTTTTAATTTAACTACTTGTGTTTTGCAAGGAGGCATCCACTTCTTTCTTGGTCCTTATGGCCAACTGGAAAGATCCAGATTCAGACAAAATCTTAAGAGTAGAATCACAGAATCATTAAGGTTGGAAAATACCTCCAAGATCATCAAATCCAACCTTCACCTGAATACCACCATGCCCATAAACCATAATAATATATATTACATAAAAATATCTGAAGCAGTCCTGTCATCAGTGACTTCTCTCACCAGACATCACCCCCCTGCGTTTTCCAAATTAGCAAAACTTGGACATTTTAGTTTCTAGAGGATGAGGTTGGATCCTTTTTGGGGTTGTATCTACCTCAACAAATCCACCTCGATGTCACTTGTACTTGCCATAGAATCATTAAGGTTGGAAAAGACCTTTCAGATCATCAAGTCAAGACCTTTCAGATCATCAAGTCCAGCCCTCAGTCCTTCTGCTATTGGGTTTACCCATCCCAGGCTGAGGTTATCCCATCCCAGCCACTCTTCTGGGATAATTTCCCACCCAATTTCCCAATGCAATGGGAAAATGTGGAGAAAAAACCATAAAAACATCTGGTGCAACACATTATTTTAGGGCAGTCCACGGGGTTGAATCCACCTCAACCCCACTGCACGAATAAAAAGTTGGGTTTCTGTGGAAGGACTTATTTCTGCTGTAAAGATTTCCTGACAAGCAGAAATATAATCCTTTTTGAAAACCTCATTAGAAAATCAATTATATCGTGGCACTTAATGTTGGGTTATTTACAGGCGAGATGTCTTGTTGGGAAAAAAACACAATAAAAATTCACACTTAATGCAGAGAAACGGGGGAGCATAAAGAAGAGTTAGGTTTTGTTATTAGCATGTTCAAAGGAGCAATTACCACAAAGCAGAGGGGTTTGTGCTCCATCAGGAACAGCCACGAGATGTGGTCGTGGAGGGACACGAGGTTTCACCCCCTCAGAGGGAAAAGGGCACAGAGATCCTTTCAGGGCAGATAATAATGAGTTTATTTATGGATTTGTGTTGATGTCCAGTGCCCAGGTTGTGCTCCTTCTCTTGCTTTTCCTCTGGAATCTTTAAGGCTGGAGAAGACCTCTCAAATCTCCAAGCCCAACAATCAACCAGCACCATGTTCACCCCGAACCAGGTCCTCAAGTGCCACATCCACACATTTTTTAACACCTCAGGTGACTCCACTGCTTTGGGCAGCCCCCTCCAATGCTTGACAACCTCTTCCATGAAGAAGTTTTTCCTGATATCCAACCTAAACGTCCCCTGGCACAACTTGAGGCCATTTCCATCTCACAACCCTTGATATCTTTGGGTTTAAATGCCTTCGAAAAGAAAAGTTCAGCTTGGCACCTGGGGAATGGCTGCTGGGAGGCTGTGGCTGCTAAACCAGCAGCTTTCTTTGGAGAAAAAACGGGAAAACTCTTCAGATTTCATGGAAGCACAGAATGGTTCGGGTTGGAAGGGACCTTAAAGCTCATCTCTTTCCACCCCCTGTGCCATGGGAAGGGACACCTTCCAAATTTCTGTGCTGCTAATTCGGAACATAAGACCTCAATTGTTGATTTTTTTTTTTTTTAAACCTTAACAGTTTTTAGAACTGGACTGTTTTCTTCAAATGGAAAATACTTGATCTGAAGCAGAAAATGTTGTTTGTCATGCAAATATGAGCAAGATGCAGCTAATCTAATATCCCCTGCATCGTTCCCACTGAGGGAACTACAGAAAGAGGCAAATTTCTGGCTGAAATCCTTGTCTTACACAGCCTCCAATCTGAGTTTGCATCAGATGCAGAACTAATGGTGCTTATTTCCTGCAGAGTTAAACCTGAAACGTGTAACTGCAGGCTCATGTGTGTGTTTGTGGCAGAAAAGAAATATTATGTATTTTCATCTTTCATTCTGCATAATGCCTGTGGTAGTTCACTGTCTGCAGCTGTAAAGTTTCAGTGCTTTCCCGGGTTTTTAATTTAAAAATCCATGGGATTGATACATTCACTTCATAATGATCAATTAGGCCATGAGAAGAACATTTTTGGCAGTAATTAAGTGGAGGAAAGGTGACTTGGAACATCAGAGGAGCATTGGAGGTGAGGCTGAAGGGATCCTGCAGGGCAGATGGAGAAGG
>JAVTVJ010000297.1:1570000-1595000 GCA_034509425.1 Eopsaltria australis
ATTTAACATATTGCAGCTGCCATGGTAAATACAGGCTGGTGACAAGGGACACTGAGGAAGAGCATTACACGAACTCCTCCTTAGGTTAAATTGCTGGAGTGTCCCTACATAGGTAAAGGAAAAAAATCCACCACATTTGATAAGAGAAATTTATATTATTTATATGGAACAGAACAAACCAATTTACAAGAAAGGCACTTAAGTGGGGAGCTTATTTATTAATGAGTGTAGTACACAAGCTAATGGGGTTGTAATGCAGATGCACCTAAAGCTCCGAGGACAGCGGTCTCCAGGCACTTGAAACGGGAGAGGGGGGAAAGCAGGCTGGGAAAACATTCCTGCCCCATTCCAAGTGGAGTTATGTGAAGTAGTTCTGTCTGTCTCATCTTAGCAGGGGGGTCTGTCACCAGCTCTCCCACCACAGGGGTTTTGGAGTAGGAGTGGGATGGGACAAGAGGGGTGGGACAAATGGAAATGGCTTCTAGCTGCAGGAGGGTGGGTTTTGATGAGATGTGAGGAAGGAATTCTTGATTGTGAGGGTGGGCAGGCCCTGGCACAGGGTGCCCAGGGAAGCTGTGGCTGCCCCTGGATCCCTGGCAATGCCCAAGGCCAGGGCTTGGACAGGGCTGGGAGCAGCCTGGGACAGTGGAAGGTGTCCCTGCCCATGGCAGGGGATGGGATGAGCTTTAACATCCCTTCCAACCCAAAACATTCCAGGATTCTGCTGTGGCAGTGCCAGGGCTGTAATTCCTCTTTGTCCTCTGTGAGAAGGTTCAGATGTGATTTTAAGGTCTCAGCAGCTCTGCATCCCAGAGCACGGAGAGGTCCCAAAACTCCTGGATCCCAGCACTGAGACATCCCCCTGGGGTCCAGAGATTCGTGGGGAAATGGGAGAAGCAAAGGCCATGCTGTGGCCAGGGTGGTCCATGAAGGGCAGAGCGTGTTTAACTTCCAATTCCTGTGCTCAGCCTTTAACAAGCCTCTTCTGAGGTGGCAGTTTATAGACTCTTATTTCAGTTAATTATAACAGCACTTTTTGAAACAGTATTTTTATTGGTTTTATTGATGTGCCCTGCTGGCTTTCCAATGCAGTGATTGGGTCCTGCTTGGCTACCTGAGAGAAAAGCTTTTCCTCCAGGATGCAGGGATGGGCTGGGGCAGGGGAGGGCTCTCTTGGTCTGTGCAGAAGGGCCCGTCCTGCCAGAGCCTGCACGGAGGCGACCAAGGCACTGAGGAGTGTTGGGAGCAGCAAACTCCACATTAATTTGATCCCATTGAAGGAAAATACTCTTTTTGTCCTTCCTACTGTTGTGTTTTTGGGGTTGAGGCCGAGTTAGGAAGAGGTGCAGCCAGTTCTTCACTGGGTGATGCCATTTTGGGAGAGATCCTGCTGGTGTGGGTGGTAACAACCTCAAAGCCCTGAAGGAAGGCTTTGGAGATCCCTATTAACTGTGCTGCTTTAATTGGGATCTATTAGTTTTTCTGAGGTGCTCTAAGGTGTCCCCAGAGTCTTCTCCTGTCCAGGTGAACACCCCCAGCTCCCCCAGCCTGGCTCCAGAGGGGCTCCAGCCATGGAGCATCTTCATGGCCTCTGGATTCACTTCAGCAGGAGATGCTCAGGGGTCACAGACTTTACACCCACACTGGGAACTCGCTTTGAAAAACGTCCTGGCGAGTTGAATTCTTAAGAGGTTCCTGATTTATCTGTATCTTAATTCATTTTAATAGGCTGGAGGATCTGCAGGTGCTGTTGATTATAATTCTTGGTGCTCACTGTCATCTGGAATTCATGCACTGACGCACGTCAAGGTGGACATCCAAAGTCAGGGCCCAGTTCCAATAATTCAGCCTTAAGTTTTTGTCCTTCATTGTCCCCGTGCACCAGATCAGAGACCTGGGTCTTGCAGTGTGAGGGTTGTAATGTGTATTTTAACTCCCTTAGGCTTGGTGTTTTTTTTTTTTTAAATCCATGCATAATTGGGATTATGTCTATCTGAGATATGTAGAAAAAATGGAAATTTGACTTCAGATACCAGTTAGCAATTGGGTTATCACTGCAAGGCAGGGTTCTGAGTGGGGCTGGTGGGTTTGTGGCCATTGCAGGTGTTGCCTTTTCCCCCAACCTGGAAAAGAAACTCGGGATCATTTTAGCAAGGAGGGGATGGAAAAGGGGATCTTTGTTTTGGAGACTTTCAGGAGCAGTTCTGGAAAGGTGTCCATAAAAGCCCAAACCCCTCCAGGGCTGAGGACATATTTACAGCTTTGAGGAAATCAGCAGGATTGATTAAAAGCAGCAATTAGGAGGACAAGTGGTGATTCAATTCCCCCCCAGGTGCAGCCCCTTCTCTGGAGCCCCTCTCAGCACTGGCTGGGCTTTGTTGATGGAAGTGGATCTCAAAGTGTTGTTCTCAACCTTGGTTTGCAGGAATAACCAAGATAGAACAGGGCTTTGTATGCCCCAAAGAGCTCTGGAATTTGTTTTGTCTTTGTGCCCAGGGAAAGGCCGTGGAAAAGCACTGGGAAAAGCAGCTCTGAATACAATACAGAGCTACAAATGTGTGTGCAAAGAGTACAGGGGACATAGAAAAGGAAAAAGGCAGAAACCAAATGGCATCACAGGGGGCTGGGGATGGTGGTGAATCCCCAAAAAAGCCAGCAGAGATAGCAGCCCAGCACGGGGAATGCAGCGTGAGGTTTAAGGGTCCCCTGCAGCCAGCCCTAACTCACTTAATTGCCTGTGATAAAACCGACCTCCCAGGTCTGATGGGAGACTCCTTTTATATAAGGGAAAAAAATGTTTTGTAACAGTTTCTTGTAAGTGCTAAAATTAACTGACTTTCTTTTAACCTAATTAAAGCTAGAACTGATGATATCACCTATGCCTAATGTTGCCCAACATCTCGGGCAGAGCGTGCTGCTGCTTGGAACTTGGCTGCAGTTTTCTTCCTGCTTTCAAACATTTAATGTGAAGCATCTGCTCGTTCAGGGTGTGCTCCATCTGCCCCGTTCTCAATCTAGAACAGGGTGGTCCTTCCCAGCACAGAAGATGCACAGAAATTGGGGTTTTTTTATCTTTTCGGCAGATTTTCCGGTCGTTCTGCTGCCAAGCCCACTGATTTGAAACGGAAATATTTATGGAGGGGTCACTCTGATATTAGGAGTATTTGTGCTATCTGAATAGGGCCCAGCTGTTGGTCTTTGAAGGGTTTCATTCATGGAGGGGAGTGGGTCTCTCTCCCTGGGGAAGGTCTCTGATACAGCTCCCGGTGCTGATGAGCACCAGAACTGTGGTTGTCTTGGCCTGGGTGATTCCTGCTGGCACAGATGAGGTAGAAACATGCAGGATGAGATCTGGAGAGAGCAGGAATTATTCTGGAAAAGCTGTGGGTGGGAAGCAGGAAGAGAGCAGTGCTGGAATGGGTGAGCAGCGTGGAGGTGGAGCAGGAGATGTGCAGCAGAGCAGGAAGGTCAGACTGAGCAGTCCAGAGGTGCAGAGCAGGTGAGGGCAGGAGGGTGGTGGTGGCCAGGGTAGGAAAAGGGGAGTGTTTAGAGGTGGGCAGAGGAGAGGACTGTGGATAGGAATGACAGGAAAAGAGGAATGGCTTCAAACTACCAGAGGGCAGGGGTGGATGGAAAATTGGGGGGAAATCTTCCTGTGAGGGTAGGGAGACCCTGGCACAGAGAAGCTGTGGCTGCTCCTGGATCCCTGGCAGTGTCCAAGACCAGGTTGTACACTGGGGCCTGGAGCAGCCTGGGACAGTGGAAGGTGTCCCTGCCATGGCAGGGGTGGAAGAAGATGATTTCTGTGTCCCTTCCAACCCAACCCAGTGTGGGATTGAGGGAAGGAGAGTGGCATGGAGCAGACAATGAAGGGCTTGGGGCACTGGGATGCACAGGAGAAGGTTGAGGTGGTTGAAGAACCAGAACTTTGTGGTTGTCCTTCCACCTGGCTGTTGCTGTAACAGAATCTTTGTTCCTAATGGGATTCATTGCAGTGAAAACACAACAAATGCTCAGGGAAAGCGAGCCAAGCCCCCACACACAGAGCACTGTTTCCCTTGGATGTGTTTCAGGTGTTCCTGGGGCAGTCACCGCCGTGGCCTCGCAGTGCCACATCCCAGGGCAGGATCTTGTTTGAAATCTGTGTCTCCCTGTATAGGATTCCAATCAAAACTTTAATGGTCCAGGGCAGTGAGTAGCATTTAATGACCTTCAGTGCTATCACTTGAGTCTTTTGGGCATTGACATTGATTTTCCTTATCTTGGCATGTGGAGACAGGAGTCTCACTCCATCCTTTGAAGTGTTTGCTGGTGCACACCAGGAGCAGGGAATAAGCAGGGAGCAGCTTTGCAGGGATCATGGGCTTGGGCAAGCCCAGCTTGGTCCCCAAATTTAATGTCATTAATTGCAAAAGTCAGGGGAAAAAACGAGGCTGTTTGGATATCTTTGTGTTTACACAAGAGGTGTGTTTATTTATTGCTAATTATATCACTAATTTAATTTATTCATTTATTATGTATTTAATTATGTATTTATTTGGAATTTATTTGGAATTATATTATTTGGAACTTATATCATGTATATGATGCCCAAATCTCTGTGCAGGTGCTTCTTCCCCAGGGTTCAAGAGAGGATGCAGAATTTCTCAGATCCATAAGAATTTGCAGAATTTCTCAGATCCATAAAAATTTGCAGAATTTTACCACTCAGATCCATAAAGATTTGCAGAATTTCTCACCGGTCAGGTCCACAAGAGTTTGCATCCTCCAGAACAGATAAAAACAGAACAAGGAAAATTCTGCACAGGTTGTATGACAAAGGAGTAAGCCTGACTCAGCTCCCAGTTCTTGTGTTCTTCCCTAAATGCATCAATTTTTTCCTTAATAGGTCTTAAAAGGAGCAGTGTCGTGGCTGTTGGACAGGAATTGGGGGTTATTGCTGTTTATTGCAGCTCTCATCCCTTTTTTCATCTCTCCCTCCCATCACAGAGCCACTTCATTTATAAGCAGCTAAATTAAACTGTGTCAGGATGTGCTTCCCCATGAATTTTAAACCTAAAAAGGCGCTTTGTTCCTCGATTCAGTGGTGGGGAGGAAACGCAGCGGAGCCACCCGGCTATTTGAACTCTTTATTTGCCACATTTACAATATTAATAACACTGCTTCCAGAAGTTGTCACATCAAGTAAAAGATCTTCATTGCTGGCTGTCTTTTGGGGCCAAATCGAGACTGGATGCATGCATTTAATAAATTGTAGTCTCAAGTAGTCATTTTGGTAAATAATTAGCTGGGGTGGAAGAATAAGTTAGCATATTGTATGCATCTAATGCTGCAAATGTACACACAGCAAACTTTGCTATTAATCAACAGTCAAGCACTGTAAGTTGGGGCTCATACATAATGAATTGTCCTTAAACCTCCAGGGCTTCATTGATAGAAAAATAAGAGAAAACACCAGTGTTGTAAGCTTTGGAATAGAATTTAACGAGATTGCTCTGCATCCGTAATCGGTTCGGAGTCATTAGAGACCAGATAATTCAGCTGCAGTTTTGGGGTGGCTTTAGCCTCCATCTATCAAAGGGAGGCTGCTTAAATGACATTTAGGTGTGGATAAAATACATCTTCAGTTAATTTCACAATGAAGGCTCCAGTAGAAACGTTGACTCACTCTGTTATTATGGAGCAAATAATGCTGCCTCACTAAGCGTGATTTTAATGTTGATTTTTGTGTGCTGATCATCACTGACTCTTCCATTCGAAAGGTGACACCAGCTGCTTCAATAAGAGGAAAATAGTTTGGTAAGACAAGCACAGATCTATAGAATTGTAAGAAAAGGACAGTCAGCCTTCAGTTTTCACACAGAGTAACTTTTTAATGTGGGGAATTCACGTATGAGAGTTATGTGACAACTTGTCTGCAGTCATTTGCTGATAGAACAAAAAAAAAGCCATTTAAAAACCAATAATTTTAAAATTATTTTGACCCCTCATGTGTATTTCATGGCAAGGGTTACCATTCAGGTCCTGGAGGATCAGCAGTGACTTCTGCAAATGTAAAAATTTGCTGTGATTTAGGAGCTCTGTTACTACCTATTTTACATATAGATATTTATATATATATATATAAATATAAAATATATATATAAATACTAAGAACTATCTATAATAATGATACTCATGGAGCTCTCTACCAACAGTCACCAGGCATTTCCCACCATTGTGGAAAAAAATTACAAAAAAAAACCGACAAAAAAATGAAAAATAAAGGTAAAATTACAAAATGGCAACATTGTAAATTATAAAAAATCACAAAAGATTTTAAAATTTAAAAAATTAGGATTAATAATGTAATCTGAGTCTGCCCACATGTAACCATGGCACTTTGTTGACTCCAGCCTAGGAGGAGTTGCAGGTTTTTTTTAGCTGAGGAGCTTTTTTCATTTCTGTGTTAAACAAAAAAAAAAAAAAGAAAATTTTAAAATTGAAGTAAAGGAGACTCTTCACTGGCTCAGTTTCTCCTTAGGCAAACCACTGGAAGGTGAGATAATTTTCCAGGGCTGAAACACTCAGGTGTGTGTGGTACAGACAGTGGAAGTGAGACTTGGATATTACAACCAATCAATTCTATTTAAAACATACGAATATTTTATACAAATATAATATATTATACAAATAACATATTTTATAAACATGTTATGAGAGCTGTGACAACACTCCCGTGGTGTTTATTTATCCCAAGGAAGCTGCCAGCTCCTGCCTTTCCCCCAAGGAATGTGCCAGCAGAGTCCTTGTGTTACATCCTCTTCCTTTCAGCTCAAGGTCCACCTTGTTTCCCTTCAGTTTCTGAAGGACTGAGACAAAAATCAGCTCACAAATAAATCATGAGCATCCTGCCACTTTGGGAAAGGGCTTCTCCCAGTGTTTCTCTGCTTTCCATCATGGCTGAGCTGTTTGGGATGATCCCGAAGCCAATCTGCTGCTTACATGTTTATTTTGGAAGCGCCTTAGAAACTTCCAGTTCTTGGCAGTGGCTTTGGAGGGATCCTGTTAAACTGAACCAGGTGGTGCTGCTGCTTTCCTTCCCCTCTGTTAAAACCAGCTTTTCCTTCCTTTCATCCCGTGCAAATATGAGGCTCAGGAGGAGCAAGGCTGGGGTGGAATTTGGGAAGGCACCTCTCAGCTGTGTGGATGCAGGAGCCAGCTGGCTCCCCTGGCTTGGACAGGGTCTGGAGAGGGCTGGAATGGAAAGGAATAGATGGGATTGCAGGAGGAACGGTGTGGAATGTGGGAAAACCCCAATCCTGTGGTGGATTTCCGTGGTGGGACTGATCTTGGGCTCTCTGAGATGTCACCACCATGGGCTGGAGATGAGCAGCAGCAGCAGTGGGTGCCTGGCCTAAAAAAGGCTCTTATGGGACACATCCCCAGCTTGGGCAGGGTCTGGAGAGGGCTGGAATGGAAAAGAATGGATGGGATTGCAGGAGGTGTGCCGTGGAATGTGGGAAAACCCCAATCCTGTGGTGGATTCCCATGCTGGGACTGATCTTGGACTCTCTTGGTAAATAGATCTGCACAGGCTGGAGATCAGCAGCAGCAGCAGCATTGGTGCTTGACCTAAAAAAGACTCTTATGAGACACATCCAACTTGAAAAATTATATATTTATTTCTAGATATCTTTAGATAGCTTAAAACAAGGTTTTTTTTCTGTTTGAGGTGTTTGTAGTTTTAATGAAGCATCCCCCTGTAAAGCCGTGTTGGTCATGTGGAGCTGAGTATCCATTTATCCCAAATATCCCCCAAAAGTTAAGGCAGAAATGTGACAGCCATGTGACACTGCTGATATATTAGAGGGCACCATGTTACTGCAGAGAGAAAAGTTCTGGATCAAAAAATAAAATAAAAATAAAATAAAATTAACTAAAATAAAATAAGATAAAATAAAATATAAAATAAAACAAAATAAGGCAACATAAAATAAAATAAAATTAAAATAAAATAAAATAAAATCTAAAAAATAAAATAAAATAAAATAAAATAAAATTAAGTATGAAATGCACACTAAACCCCAACAGCAGCAATTGTTTGCTGACCGGGTAAAAATACAAAAAATTCCACTGAATTTTTTGGGATGTCAGGCAGCACCCAGCATAATTCAGGGATGAAAACAAATGCAGTGACAGACTGATGGAAGTGGAAGTGATTTCAATAGTATTAATGTGGTTTAAATAAATGTTTCTCATTCCAGCCCCACTGCAAAAAAAAAAAAAAATAGGCATTGATACTTTTTAAGGAAAAATAATAAAATTCTCCAGGGTGAAAGCAAGGCAGTCAGATTTCTTACATATTTTGTTCAGGGTCTGGGGTTTTTTATGTTTCAATGAAGGTGCTTGTTTTATTTTCCTGTATAAAAGTAAAATTGCATCTTGTTGATCGCAGGTTTTAGACTTAAACTTTCCATAGGTAAAACAGTGCATGACCACTTTGGCCACCACCTCGTGTGCTGCTGGTGCCTCTGTGATCCTTCCCTTGGGGATCACCCAGGGCAGGACATTAAGAAAGGCCCTTTTTGCTTTTTCATTCCTAAAGTTTAGGCCCAGGTAGTTCACATGAGTCTTAGATGTGGTTTTTTTCTCTATATTTTATCTTTTTCCTGTCCATCTTGACTCAGAGGTGCTCCAAGATCTGTGCCTGGAGTGGGGTGCTCAGAAACCTTCCAAGAAATCCAACACTGAGCAGAGGGATTTCCTTCCAGGGGGGAATTTCCCATGATGTAACTCCTCTGCTCTTCTTACCAATGTTTGGAGAGCACTTGGACTCTGCTTTCTGGAAGGCACTTAAGGCTTTGAAGCCTGAGAAAATCCTTTAAAAGGCAGCTGGTGTTTTCAGCTGGGTATCTAATGCCGAGGTGGTTTGTGGAAGGAGTTCTGCTGTGCAAGTTTGGGAAGGGAAAGGGGAGGAGGGAAGGGAAGAGGGCAAGCAGAAGACACCCATGCATGAGTTATGTGCCTTTTTTTCTTTATTAAAGCCCTCAAATTCCCAGGAATAGATGTTGCCATCTCTAGCCAAGCAAAATTCATGTGAAGGTTTTCCTTTATTTCAACTCCCTGCCAGTTTGAAGCTCTGGGGGTGTGTGCTGGCGCGTGGAGTTTGGATCCTGCAGGAAAAGGAGTCGGTGCATTCTTGGAAAGCAAATTCATTCCTTCCTTGCAAGGCATTCCCTTTCCTGGCCACAGTGGCCCTGGAGGTGGCAGGTGTTGGGAAAGCCTTTGGTGTTGGATTCCTGGGAGAATGGGCCCACCAGAAACATCTGGAGATGTTCAGCAGTGGCACTGCGCTTGAAAACAGTGCTTAAAAAGAGATTTAAAGATAAATTCTATGCAAACACTTCTGCCAGGGAACACCTGGAGAAGTGAAGAATGTGTGTGTGATGGTTTGGCTCAGAATGAAACCTTAAATCCCACCCAGTGCCACCCCTGCCATGGCAGGGACACCTCCCACTGTCCCAGGCTGCTCCCAGCCCCAGTGTCCAGCCTGGACATCCTTGGGCACTGCCAGGGATCCAGGGGCAGCCACAGCAAATCTGGGCACCCTGTGCAGGGCCTGCCCACCCTGCCAGGGAACAATTCCTGCCCAAAATCCCATCCATCCCTGCCCTCTGGCACTGGGATCCATTCCCTGTGTCCTGTCCCTCCATCTCTTGTCCCCAGTCCCTCTCCAGCTCTCCTGGAGCCCCTTCAGTGCTCCCAAAGTCTCTCTGGCTGCTCCCCACCTGTTTTTGGGGTGATCATGGTGGTTGGGTGCCCTTGGCTGGTTCCTGTCTGCAGTTGGAGGCCGAGCCCAGAGCTGCTCCCAGAGCTGTGAGGAGAGGGAGATTTTCTGTTTTATGGTGACATTACAGCCCAGATGATTTCCAGATTCCTGAGAATGGGAAACAGGATGATGTGAAAAACATGAGGAGACTTTGGCTTTGAGCACTCTCCGTGCTCTTCTGGATAAATGGAGCAGAAAAGTCTCCCCACTTCTCTCCCAGGTTTCAGAGGAGTTATTGTCATTATATTCTCTCATTATTATTTTGTTGTAGCTCCAACAGCCCACAGTAAAACAGAGCCATATTCTGCTGTGTCTTGTACCTGTGTGAAATAACAGATTATCTGTGGTATTGGAAGCTTGGTTTGACGCCCATGTAAAAAAGTTTTTGCATGGATTCTCACACTTTTTTTCTTTTAGCAGAGAGAAAATTAAATAATCAGAAAAACAGCATAAAGTAGACATCAGTTTCATAAAGCAAATTCATCCTACTTCACACACAAAAATAAGTGAAAAGTCAAAAGCATTAATTTGATAAATAAACTGAAAGAGAGAAATAAAATTTCACTTAACTCCTACCACACTGGATCCAAAGCTGATTCTGCAGATTTGTTTTCCTCTGCTCCAAGCCATGGACTCTGATGCAGCTGGAGTGTTTTAATTGTCCATCTCTGCATCCCTCCACTTTCCCATCAGTAATTACATGGCCTTCCGTGGCTCACAATTAATCAGAAGCTGAGTTGGGGCTGGGGGAGTGGCAGAGCTGTTTGATCAGGCACCAGGTGAGCCAGGGCTCTGCTCCTGAGGGCGGCTGTGCCCCAGCCCTGGCACATCCCTGATCCTGTCCGAGGGCTCCGCTGATTATCCCAAAACCCCAGCACATCCCTGATCCTGTCCAGAGGCTCTGCTGATTATCCCAGCACATCCCTGCTGCATGCTGGGCTGGATCAAGCTCTGGAGATGTTGGGTCTCTCTGCAGAGCTGCCCCGTGGCTAAAGCAGAGCCGGGCTCTTTGATGAGCATCACTTGGTTCATTTGCTTTGGCTCCGTGCTCGGAGGAGTCTCACAGAATCCGCTCCCCTCCTCAGCACGCTCAGGAGTTGGGGTTGGTTTGCTCTGTCCCCATACCTGGCTGGCACAGTTGCTCTGGGTTTCTCATTTCCTTCTCTCAGGTTCACACTTATTTTGTTATTTCCACAGTTTTCTCTCAGTTCTCCTGCTTTGGGGCACATCCAGTCCCTCACCAGAAGACTCTGCTGTTGAGGTCTAGCATTGAGGAGCTTCTGGCTTTATTTCCAGCTGGGAAAGAAAGCTGCAAGAATCAGGAACCCTTTGGATGGCCCCTCAGTGGTGGTGAGGGTTCTGGATATCAGATTGCTGGCAGGGGTTGCTGCTCTGGCCGTCACCAGATGTTGCCTCCATCATTCCATGGATGCAGTGCTGTGCTGTGTGTTTATTGCTGTGCTCACACAGGGCTCTGCAGTTCTCAGAGACCCCCACACCACACCCCAGCCTTGGGAAGCACCAGGAGAGCACCACCACCCCTTTGCCAGCCCTGCTCTGCACCCCTGCAAACACCCAGCTTGGAAAACACAGCTGGACCCGTGCAAATCCAGGGTTCCCTTTTCCATCGCTCTCATCCACACGTTTCTCTAGAAAAGCAGAGCAGGAGAAGAAGCACATTTTTATTTACAGGTGCTTTCTGCTCGCTCACTTTGCTCCTCAGCCCCTGCAAGCACGAGCTGCCATTGAAAATCAAATGAATTCTCAATTGCTTCCTTCCAATTCAATCAGGGGAGGGAAGCAGAGACTTGCCACGGCGCTGGAGGAAGCGCGGAGCTGCAGGGAGCTGCTTCCTTCCCTCCTTCCCCAGGGACAGGCCTGGGGACAAGGGACTGAGCCCCTGGGGACACAGAGGAGGAGCCTCATCCCTGTCCACCCTGGGAGCATAAGGATGTGCCCTCCACCATGGGCTTGGGTGTTGTTCTTGCTCCCTGACAGTTCCCACATGGCTTTTTCTCCGTACTGATCTTCCATGGATTTTCTTACAGGTGTTTATAACCCTGTGTCTTGTTCGCATTTGTAGAGGTGATGAGGGTGAGTTTTTGTTACTGCTGTGAGGAATCCTTCACTGTCCTCTGAGAAGGAAAAAAAAAAAGGTCTGACTCCAGATTAAATGTTTTGAGCTTTTTATTTTGCTGATACAGAAAGTTTGAATGCTCGGTTTTATCACAGAATCGCAGAGTTCTTTTGGTTGGAAGGGACCTTCTGGACGGTGTTGATTCACTCAGAGGACACTTTCTGCTAGACCAGGTTGTTCAGAGCCCTGTCTGGGCTGGTTCTATCATTTTCCCCATGGTAATTGTGCCTTTCTCTGTGTCTCAGCAGGGCAGAGTCCTCGGTGGCGTGCGAGGTGTGTGAGGGGGCCGAGGAGATGCCGGAGCCCCTGCAGCAGTGCACAGCCTGGCTCCGAGCCTACTTCTGTGAGCCAGCCAGCACAGGGAGCCTGCCCGTGCCAGCCTTCCACCACCCCGTGCTCCAGAGAGGTCAGTGCCACCCTCCCTGCCCTGTCCCATCAGCCACTGGCTCCATCTCCCTCATCCCTGCTCTGTAAAATGATGTGGTTCAGCTGCCGACACCGAAAGGCTGGGGTGTGAACACACCTGAAGGGCTGTGAGCTGCTCAGTGAGGTGCTGGCTACCTAAAGTAGCTTTTGGCCAGCAAAAAGGGGGGTTGAAGCTTTGACATCACCCTCCACAGCTCCCTGACAGGAGTGGGGCAGCCAGGGGGATCTGGCTCTGTTCCCAGGGAGCAGGGTCAGGAAGAGTGGAAATGGTCTCACATTGCATCAGTAGAGTTTAGGTTGGACATTAGGGAGAATTTCCCCATGGAAAGATTTGTCCAGCCCTGGCACAGCTGCCCAGAGCAGTGGGGGAGTTCCCATCCCTGGGGAGATTTAAAAGCCTTGTGGATGTGGCACTTGGGGGCATGGGTGGCCTTGGCAGTGCTGGGAATGCTTAGAATGGATGGGCTCAGGGATTTTCCAACCTCAGGGATTCCCTGATTCTGTGTCCCTGTGAGTAGAAAAGTGCCAGGGAAGCAGTGAGGGATAGGTTGTGTAAGGTGGCTGTGGTTTTATTCCTCAAAGTTATCATAGAAAATACACTGATATTTTTAAACAAATAATAAAGAGAATTGTTACCAAGAAGTTGTGCTATTTATGAATTTCCATAAAAACAATAGCTTAGAAAAGTTCCTCCTCGCTATTCCCCGTTTATTATCTGCGTTTCTGAAGGCCTCATAACAAAAATCAAACACTTGAAATGAAATGGACAATAATAATAATAATAATAATAATATTTATCCCAGAAGTCTGATGTTTGCAGTGCCTTCTTTCCTGCCCCAAATGCCACAATTTCTCAGTGAATAAGGGAGTCTCAGGTTCTGAGAACTTTTCACATCAGCTTTGTTTCCATGAGCATCTTCTATACTTCCTTTCCTGTGTTCTGCAAATTCCTCAGTGCAGATCTTTCACAGTCAAATTCCAGGCTGCTACTGAGGAATTTTTTTATCAGCTGGGATGAAATTGAATGCTGTGTTACAGAAATTCTAACACTGAGGTGGATGTGAATGGGCAAAGCCAGGTAGGAAATATTCCTGCTGCTGCTCCTGCCATCTCTGAACAGCAGGAGGGGAATTCTGCCTCCCAGATTATCCAGCAGAAGATTATAAAACATTTTAAATAATGCTTTTTCTTTCCATTAGTTTTCCTAAATGGGCTCCTGAATTCTTTTTAGCTGTGTGAGTGAAATTCCTTGGTGTGAGCACTGCTGGTCTTGGTTTAACTGCTCTGTTTGGGGTTCAGCCCTGAGAGGTTTGTCTTTGCAGGAGTTTTTGGTCCATCCCTAGGACACAACCTGTGCAAGGCACTGAAGATCATTTAAAAGAGGAAAAATAAGGATATTTGTCAACAGGAACCTTCTGGAGGGAAACAATCACCACCCCTGAATTTTTGGGGGGAGGAAGGAAAGTTCTTGAGCAGCATCCAAGCTCAGAGCCCAGGCAGGAGCTGTGGCAGGGATGGGACGTGGCTGGTGGCTGTGAGCATCAGCTGAGGGTCCCTGCAGCCCCCGTGGCCTCGTGAGGGGTGGCACTGGGGGTCCCACTGCCCACTGGTCCTCGGGGATTTTTGGTCTGCCCCCTGCAGCACAGGCTGGGTCTGGGCAGGTCCTGCAGGGCAAGGCTCTCACTCCAACACGTGCATGTCCAGGTTGTGTTAATTCAGCTCCATTTTTGTTCTTGGCCCAGGCCCAGGTGTGTGTGTTTTACTGGGGAAAGGCACCTACGTCATGGAAAGGCTAATGAGGAATTAATTGGCTCAAATCACAATGATGTGAGGGCATTCCTGCTCTTCTGTGACTTTCTCCTACTAATACTTCCATAAAATAGGAAAAAATTCCGTTGGAAGGGACGTGGAAATCGATGTCAGAAATTTGAAGGAACTGGTTTTAGGAGTTATTAAGGAGAAAGGTGAGGTAAAAATCAAGTTATGATGGATTGCACTTCAGTTTATCTGCACATCAGAATTGCACTTTTGCTAAATTAGGAATTTGGTATTTATTTACTTTTACACATTTACATTTGAAAGTGCCTCCTCGTTTCTCCAGGCATTGAAAAATGCAGAACAAACATCAGTGAGAGCACGAGGATCCACAGCCAGAAAGGCTTTTTCTCACCACTCTTGATTTCCTTACATTTCTGTTCAGCTGCAGCTCCTCAAGTGGGGCCCTGAGCAGCCTGGGACAGTGGGAGGTGTCCCTGCCCATGGCAGGGGTGGCTCTGGATGAGCTTTAAGGTCCCTTCCAACCCAAACCAGGCTGGAATTCTGTGATTCCATCATCATCAGAACCTTTTTCCCTTCTTTCCTACCCTTCCCTGTCAACATGGCCATTGACAGGGAGTTCTTTGATAGAGCATACAAGTTCCACCCTCAAGTCCTTTTGTGATCAGGACTATTGCATAATTTCTTCCTAATCACTGCTTATATCAAATTTTATTTTATTTTTCTGCACTAACTTCATCTGAGGACAGGAAGGGATTTGCTTAAGCCAAAGAAAACACATTTAAAAGGTTCCTCATTTGACAAAAAATGTGTAAAGTGCTTTTGGGATGAAACACTTCTCAATTCATGGTCAGTTTTCTGCTGCTGCTTTTGTGCCAGCTTTGAGGACATAGTTCCTTGTGGAGAGAAAAATCATGACAGTCAATTCTGAGACAACAAAAGCAGAGAGATTTACACATTCAGAAAGTAGAGATGTTCTGCTTTAAATTTACTCTGTTAAGAAATTCTAGAAAAATTCTGTATTTGCTGTTTCAGTGGCTCCTCCTGTGTCTTAAATTTTTCTAAAGTGCCTTTAACTCCCTAAATTAATGTTAAACGAGGGAAATGTATTTAAAAGCACTTAAAATTCAAAATTAACCGTTCCTCTTGTGACTTGGCATTGGCAAAGGTGGAATCTGAATCTTGAGGCAGGCAGGAGAATCATGGAATCACAGAAGCATTAGGGTTGGAAAAGACCTTTAGGATCATCCAAGCCCAACCACTCCCAGCACCATCACCACGGTCACCACTGATCCATGTCCCCAAATGCCACATCCACAAGGTTTTTGAACACTTCCAGGGATGGTGACTCCACCACTGCCCTGGAGAGGCTGTGCCAGGGCTGGACAGCTTTTCCATGAAGAAATTTTCCCTAGTGTCCAATCTAAACCTCCCCTGGCACAGTTTGAGGCCGTGTCCTCTCGTCCTGTCCCTGTTCCCTGGGAGCAGAGCCTGATCCTCACCTGGCTCCTGTCAGGGAGTTGTGCAGAGGGAGAAGTTTGGTTTCCCAAGAGCTCCAGGAGTCTTCTCCTTACTGGCTCTCCAGTTTATATGCAGCCAATATATTTATTTTTAAGCATAATTGAAAATGTGGGATTTTCAACAACCTGTGCCCTGGCCAGCGCTCAACCTGGAATTTCACTGAGCAAAGAGAAGGTCAGGTTTTCCCTGTCCTCTGAGTGGGACACCTCAGAAAAATCCCTGGACATTCCTAATGGGAAATGATTAATTGCTCTTAATGCACCCTGCTCATTAGCTCCCTTTCTGTGTGAAGAAGAAAATGGAGCTGTTGTTATTTTGAGGGGTGGGTGATTTGTGGGTCCGTGACGTGAGGAGGGCGATGCTGAATCGGCCACTCCTGAATTTGCTGCTCTCCCTTGGTGGTGCTGTGGATCAGGGTGGCTGCAGTGGCAGGGCTGTGGCTCAGGGGTGGCTGTGGCCGTGTGTTTGCAGACCAGATGGCTCATTAGAGCACAGGAGCAGAGGAAATTGGAGGCACACCAGAGTTCTCCTTCACCCTGTGACGAGCAGCAGCCCTGGGGTTCTGCTCCTTGCACGCTGAGCCATCCTCACTGGATGAGTCCTTTAAATTCCTGAGGGTGGAGTTCCTCCATCAGGGTCTTGTCCTGAGGGTGCAGGCCTGGAGCAAAGCTGAGCTTTCCCCTCAGTCCAGCTCAATCCTGTTCTCCACATGAGCTGTGAATTCCTGGGTCAGGGCTCAGAGGTCTGGAAGTGGCGTTAGGGCACTAATGGTTTTTAACTGAGGGAGGGTCACTAAACATGGGATACTGGGGAGAAATTGTTCCCTGGGAGGGTGGGGAGGGATTGGAATGGATTTCCTGGAGAAGCTGTGGCTGCCCCTGGATCCCTGGCAATGTCCAAGGCCAGCTTGGATGGGGCTTGGAGCAGCCTGGGACAGTGGGAGGTCATGGACAGGAACATGATGGACTTTAAGGTCCTTTCCAGCCCAAACCATTCCATGATTCTGTCCCATTCCGAGCCAAAGGCAGAGCCCAGCTGCCCAGGAAGATCCAGGAGGAGCAGCTGGGGATGGAGAGCAGAGGGAGAGCTCTGCAGCTGAAACTGCCCGTGCATGGTGTGCGTTATTCATCCAAGAGGGGATATTGATGAAACTGCTCATGCATAATGGGAGCCTTCAAAGGAGCTGGGAGCGGCTCATTCTCCCTCCAAGGTGACGTAGCCAGGCCTGTAATCAATAATTACCCTGTGATTTCCTGCTCCTTCAGACTCTCACACTGCCCAGGGCTGCTGGGAGCACAGGGAAACGCCAGGTCTGGGCTGAGGAATCTCCTCACTTTCGGTGTCACCTCCGTGGGGTCGGAGCCATCCCCTCCTCCCTGGGGCTGTGGGGCTGGGGGATCTCTGTCCCTGGAGAAAACCCTCCCATGACACATCCCGAGTGCTCTGCACCCTTCCAGGAGGGGCACCAGCACCTCTTACTGCTTTTGCACTTTCTAAACTATAGAAAAATCCCAACCTGGAGCAAACTACGAAAGAAAAGTAAATTTTTCTGTGTTTTCTGTGACTCAGCAAAGGCTGAAGTATTTTCTTTTTCTTTTTGTGGTCAGAATGTTTGAATCACAGAATTGTGGGGCTGTTAATTTGTCTCCTTCTGCGATGACAAAGTCACCATCCCCTGGTGCTTACATTTAAACGGGATTTCAGTGACTGTGCTGCTCACCCTAATTACGGTATCCTGAGAGTAAATTTTCCTCACATACAATTTAGCCAAAGACTTTTTCAATGTATAAAAATTATTTCAATAAGAAAAGCATTTATATGACTAAAATGAATTACAGATCTCTCTTTCCTTACTTTAAATTACAGTAAAAAAAAAATTGTGATAATTGTTGACTTGGTGGAGATATTGTCAAGTAAAGCTGGAAAGTTTGAAGCTTCAGGTGCCAGTTTGTGAATAAAATTTCTGGAATTTTTTAAAATACATGTTTTCATACTTCAGGCATGGGCCTGTTCAGGGTCAATGTCTTTAGTCAGTCCTGTGGTGACCTTTTTGCTCAGGTGTCATTAAGTTGAGATTTATGATCAGATTTTGCTTCAAGGACCAGTCCCTGGGATTTCCTTTCTTTATTTTAGAGATACAGATATAGATTAGATATAGATATAGATAGTTATATAGATATGGATATAGATATGGAGATATATAGAGATATATAGATATATATAGATATAGATACAGATACAGATATATAGATATGGATATAGATATATAGATATATAGAGATATAGAGATTTAGATATATATATATAGATATATAGATATAGATACAGATATAGATATAGATATATAGATATGGATATAGATATAGAGATATATAGAGATAGAGATATAGAGATATAGATATAGATATAGATATATAGATATAGATACAGATACAGATATAGATACAGATAAATAAGATACAGATATATGTATATATTTATGTTTAAAGCAGAACCATCCTTAATAGGAAAATCAGCAAACTCAGCCAACAGGGAGACCAGGGGTCCCGATACCATCTCTCCATGGTTCCCTTATTTCCAGTAAAAATGGAAAATTCAATGAATTTATCTGGGAAAGCTGAAATCCTCCAGGTTGTATGAACTACCAGAGGGCAGGGATTGATGGGAGATTGGGCAGGAATTGTTCCCTGTGAGGGTGGGCAGGCCCTGGCACAGGGTGCCCAGATTTGCTGTGGCTGCCCCTGGATCCCTGGCAGTGCCCAAGGCCAGGCTGGACACTGGGGTTGGAGCAGCCTGGGACAGTGGAAAATGTCCTTGTGTGGGACTGGATGAGTTTTAAGGTCCTTTCCAACCCAAATCATAGGATTCTGAATTTATATTTTACAGTCTTGAGCTGCTCTGTTCACTTGCTGAGGAGGAGGCAAACACAAAATGTCATTTTTACAACTGATTTATGCTGCAATTTGTGGAATTCTCTCAATTTCATTCCAGCGGTTCAATTCATTAACAAAAAAAAAGTTGAGAAATGTTTCTGATTTTCCCTTTCTCAACCCTGCAGCTTCATCAGACATGCAAATACATTTCTAGTTAGGCTTTTAGAAAGTGTTAAATATGAAATAATCTGCTCGGAAACGTTCGTACTTCACATATCTGGACATGGCAGATCCAAGTGCAGAGAGATGACAAGCTCCCCTATTTCTGTCTGCCAACTCCAAATTCAAATTCCAGAGACTGGCATCTTCTTTTATTACCATTTCATGTGAGAGGAGTTTTGATAAGCAGGAAGTCACTGTTTTGTGAGACATTTAATGGATTTTTACAATCCAATACTTTCCTACAATTTTCTGCAAACAGAAATCAATCCTCTCCAACCTTCAAAAATGGAAACAACAAAACCTCAAAATAGCCCAGTTACTTTTATATCTCTAATTCTTTTTCCAGCCCAGTTGGCCCATTGCTTTCTATCAACTATATGTATTTAAAAACAAAACTAAACAAAAAAAAATCAATACCAAGGCATTCTGGACGGAAATACCTGCAGAATTCCTGACCCAGTTCCTGTTGAATTCAGACCAAAATTCCCATAATTTCCAGTGGAAGTCTGTGTGGTTTTAAGTGTGTCTTAAATACTTTTATTGGAGTTCACAGTATAAATTGTCTGCCCAATGTGAGCAATTTAGGACAATTCAGGCCCTCTTAGGTGCAAACTTCCTTTATGGAAGCTCTGATTCCTGATGTTCAGGGGGTTTTGGTGGAGCCTTTCAGGGTGACCATCATTGATGTGACCTTGGAAGAGTGATGGAGAGATCAGTGTGTCTGTCCTGTCGTGGGGAAAGCCCTGAACAGGTCATTTATTGTCACAAATTCATTGTATTTCCAGTAGGACAATCCTTTCTTGCCAGTATTCTTAACATTATTACAGGTAGGCCCTATTTAGAATAAAGGAGTATTTTATAAATAGGGAGTTTTGGATAAAAGTGAGTTGAAAGTCAGTGTTCACCTGTGCAATGGCAATATTTTTATTTGTTCTCAGAGAATTTGAGAATATTCAGTATTCAAGACTCTGAAACAGCTGCAGAGGTGTGTGGATATTGAAATCATTCCGAATTTTTATTCAGAAGGGATGGGTTTGTGTTTTGGTGATGGGGTATTGGGAGGGAACTCTTGCCTGTGAGGGTGGAGAGGGGATGGGATGGAATTCCCAGAGAAGATGAGGCTTCCCCTGGATCCCTGGCAGTGTCCAAGGCCAGGCTGGAGCAGCCTGGGACAGGGAGGTGTCCCTGTCATTTCAGAGGTGGCACTGGATGATCTTTAAGGTCCCTCCAACCCAAACCATTCCATAATTCCATGATAAATATTTGCCCAGAACTGCAGTCAGGGCAGCTTCACTCTAAAATCAGCAGCTCTAAAAGCCACCCACGTGTGAGGCTTCTTTATAAAGTGAATTTGCTCAAAATCACATCCCTTTTCTCCCCATGAAATAAAAGGAATCAGTTGACCCTGATCTAAGAAACATTTTGACCAACCCGGTAACTTTTGACATTGCTGCTTGTAGATGAGATTTAGATTAAAAGCTGAGGATTGAAGGTGGAAAAACCCCACCAGTGTAGGAGAATGACTTTTTTATCCAGAGCCGTGTGCTCATCTTCACCCGGAGCCCCAGACCTCAGCACCTGCTCTCATTGCAGACCTGTGAGGAATAAGTTTAATTTAATTCATTTTTCCTTTGATTTGTTGGCTGGCTTGCCACACATGCAGCCCCACGTAACCTTTGCACCCCTCCTTAATAAAAACCCATGCAATCAAGATAAAAGGAAAGGATTTTATAAATACGGCCTCCCCCACCCGTTTTATTAATGAACTTTCAGGCAAGTTTACTTAAAACCCCTTATCGATGGGAAATATCATCAATACTCAGATTCATTTAACCTGTTTGGTGTTTCAAAGGTAATGTGCCTAATGGGGCTGTTACTATGGTGAGCACCTTGTTTCTAAGTAATATTGTTAATTTTTTTTCAGGAAATGACAATATAGTGGCATTTCTGACAGCCTTTATATTAGGGGCACATAAATAAATTTGTCTGAGGGGGAAAAAATTTATAATAAAGGTATTTTGCTGCTGCTTGACCTAAGGATGCCCCTTTCTGACCCGTTTCCAAGGTGTTTTGCCACATCTCCTGCCCAGTTAATTTGCTGACCATTTTATTCTGGGAGAAATGAGGGCTCGCTTAAGTGGAAAAACACACTTCTCACTGGAAATTTGCATCCCGCACTCTTCTCAGAATAAAATATGCAAGAACAACATAAATGGCACATTCCTTTTTTTTCCTTTCTTTCTTTTTTCCCCATGAATTGGGCCTTTGATGTTCAAGAGGAGCCAGTATTAAAGGACATCCCTAGAAGGCTGTAGAAATTGTCCCTATTTATGACAAATGTAAAATAGCACAAATCTGGCTGAATGTGATGGTGTCATTAGTTTGTGAATCGCATCCTTGAAAATAACTGTGGAGGAGCCAAATCGGTTTAAAAGAAGATAACAAAATGGTTTAAGCTACTTAGGTTGAATGCCAATTATATTTTAATATTCAACTGAGCATATTTTACTAAGAAAAAAGGCAGCGTCGACGCATGCATAACTCATTGGCAGCGTCGACCAGCTGTGCCACTCTTCTCTTCGAATCACTTTGTGCATTTTAGTAGCATGGTAATTTAGTAGAGAACTACCTGAGTGATGGCATTTTCAATGAGCAGGTAATCTACAGAGAATTTTTATATGGTTATGAGTTCTGTGCTTCAGCCTGGCAACACAAAAATACATCAAGACCAATTACGGTATCAACTTTCAGCGTGATACCCTTGCCACGCAAGTGCATGTATTTCTGCCCCAGGCATTTCAAATTGCATCTAATTTGAAATCTTTGGGGTTTTAATTAAATTTCAGAATATATGGAATTCTTCATTAGTACCTGCTCTGAATAGCAGATTATACTTCTCTCAGTCTCTCGTTAAAGAAGTAGGCTGTGGTAAATAGCATGTTCAAGAACTGATCATTTGTGGTGCCTGGATATTGGGAACAGAAATAGTGAAATGCAAAATAATATCAAAAAGATTATTAGTCCAGTGAGGGACTCTTGATTTGTATTTTAATGGAATTTTACATTTCTCTTAATGATTTGCAAATTGTCCTCTGATTATAAGATGCATTAAGCTTTTCATTTTAATGGAGAGACACAGCCATTAGCAGAAATTTTTTTCTGTCTTCTTTTTAGAGTGCTTCCCTGCAGCAGATAAATATTGAAACCATTAACACCTTTTGATGTACTTTATAGTGCTGCAGCTTGGACCAATACATGAATGAACATCACCCTTTTATATTTTAGCACTTTGCTGGAAGCTCCTGGTCGTTCCGTAGGTGAACAATGACCAGAGCCCTACGCTCCCCTACGTTTATTTCCTTATAATTAATGTTCCAAATGTTTCGGGGAACATCATTCATATTTAATGCCAAAAGAAGTGGTAAAGCCAACAGAAGTCAAGATCTGAAATGCAGATGGAGGGTGCTGTGACCTTAGCTCTGACCACCCTTCCAGGGAGGAGGGTTTGTTAGGGATCCGCGGTGGGCGAGAACACAACCGGCTCCTTTGTTGCAGGCTCCAGAATGCACGAGCACTCTTCATTTGGCAATCTGAAAGTCAAATTTCCTCCTTGCTTTCAGCTTAACGTGAACCCTTAATGTTGTATAAACATGTTGTGCCTGTGCTGACTTCATTGGGTTTGGCAGGAGAGCACGGGATGAAGAGCAGCCTCTGTTTCGTGGCGGCTCGCGAAGCGTGAGGAGGATTTTCCTGATGCTGCAGGTTTATATAAAACAAGGAGTTGTTACATCAGGTAAATGTGTGATTATGAACCTTATCAACTGAGGAAAATCCCTGTAATACTCTTTAGATGCTTTGGAAAATCAAATCATTCTTTTAAGAGGGTTTGCCCAACCCCAGCTGCTTCTCGAACCCCAAATAACCCAAATTTCCGCCTGTGCCTTCGCAGACTCCTCCTCTCCTGGCAGGTGACCTGTGAGAACTTCCTCCAAGCAAGGCACTGATTTTAGGGCTGCCTGTTAATTGAGCAACCTGGAATCTCTGAAATCCCATCAGGGGTCACTGGTAGGCCTGCTCCTCTGTTTGCTTTCAGGATGTCTGTTTAAATAATTTGGATCTCGGGAATTCCAGTTGAGTTCATTTCAGCAGCTCTGTGTGATGGCACTGGGATCAGTCAAGAGGCTGAGGGACTTCATGGGATCTCACTTCACCTCTTCCCAGTTGTTTTGTTGGCTGTTTAAATGCATTCTCCTTAAAAGAAATACGAAAAAGAGCAAGAAAAAGCAAAAACACACCTTAACTTTGAGATTGACGCCAGAAGATTCTGGGAATTATTTGCTGCTGCAGCATTCTTGGAAGGATGTTGTGAATTAAGTGTTTGGAAAGTGCTGTGTACATCTTAGCTCCATCCATTAGGTATTTGTAACTCAATAATAAATTAATACAAATCGAAAAAAAAATCAGTACTTTGATACTGACTTCATTTGTATGCAGCGAGGAAATAGTTCCACTTTATTGCATTTAAGCACTTTAATGAGTATTATTTTTAACGTGCACATTTACAAAGGAACTTAGAGAAAGCTGAAGAATTTTCCTGTTCCTTTTTTAGCCCAGCGAGGATCTTACACTTTGTTCACGTGGAGGAGCACATTTGCATTGCATGTTTCATATATTAATTTTCTAGGCCAGGTTATCTTTGGCAGCAGGATCTTCACAAAGCAACTGAGGGTGCAGATTTCTTGATCCAGGGTCCTTTGGGAGTGGAGATTTGGGGCCGTGCCGAAAAATGAAACAGTAAAAACACCTCATCAGTGTAACTCTAAGTGGAATTATTGAGAAAATGCAATTCTGTGGGAGGCAGGGGAAAATAGAGGAGAAATGCTGGTGCCTCCCAACCTCCTCTGCCATCAGCCTCGCTGGAGGAGAACAGCAGGATTTCTGTGCTGAGTAATCCAGAGATGACCCAGTGGGGTCAAAGGTTTGCAGAGAATTAATGTTCCCTTTCTCCCAAATAACCTGGCTTGGTGCTGCCCTGTTCCCTGAGTGGATATGGGATAGGTTTGTGGAGGTGCCTGGGGGATGCAAGGGATTCCTTCTGGCTGAATGTCTTGGGTTGCAAGGGAACTTAAAGATCCTCTAGTTCCAAATCTAGATAACATTCCAAATATGTAGCAAATAATACTGTAGTGTGGGAGAAGAAATATCCCAGTGCTTGTGAGGTGATAAAACAAATTCCAGTTTGTAAAATCAGTTTTACACAACTTGGTGTCAAAATTAATGGATTTATTCCCCTTTCATAGAATTATGGAATGGGTTGGGAAGGGACCTCAAAGCCCACCCAGAGCCACCCCTGCCATGGGCAGGGACACCTCCCACTGTCCCAGGCTGCTCCAGCCTGGCCTTGGGCACTGCCAGGGATCCAGGGGCAGCCACAGCTTCTTTGGGAATTCCATCCCATCCCCTCCCCACCCCACCCCACCCTCACAGGGAAGGATTTCTCTCCAATATCCCATTTAACCCTGCCCTCTGGCAGTGGGGAGCCATTCCCTGGCACTTCATCCCTTGTCCAAAGTCCCTCTTCAGTCTTCTTTCATTTTGTATCTTTCTTCCTTTCTTTCCCTTCCACTCCATCATGGAGCTTGTTGGAGCCCTACAATGATGAGTAATATTCTTGTAGTAAACATCTATACATTTTAGAGCCCATGTCGCACACTTCCTTTGTGGCAGTTCTGGATTTTGTGTCCTGAGGTGGGATTCAAGGTCCTTGTTAAGGTTTCTCCCTTTATTTCTCCAACTTTGCCCAATTCATGCTCAATTTTGCTGCCCAGTTTTGCACTCCCAGGTTTAGTTGAGAATCCTGACCAAGACCTCAAACCAATGGTCCTGTTGAGCTGAAAATTCTGATGGCAGTGAGCTTAATTTATTGGGATGAGTTTGAAATTGTGCTTTATCAAGGTGTGTGACCACTGAACCCTTTCTCTGCGCCTTGTGTTTTGGATTCATTAATATTGGAATGACAACTGCAGCGTATTCCATAAATCCTGGGACGTTTTCTGCAGAACCTCCCTGCTTGTTCCAGTCTAACCATGACCAGATGGTCCTGCCTTCCATCAGTGTGGTCAGGAAACTTCACTGCTCTGATTTCTTCAGGAGCTGTGGGCAGGTTTGTGTCTCATTAACAGAACGAGTCAGAAGAGCTGCAGCCTGTGGGGCTGCATTTTTGTCCAGTTCCAA